>NW_006497754.1:2473740-2542323 GCF_000471905.2 Amborella trichopoda
CCCTCCTCTCTCTCTCTCTCTCACACACACACACTCTCTCTCTCTCATAAACACATGCATTTTAAACAAGAATATGTGTGTTTTGATGGGACTGAATGTGTTACAGTTATGTGGCTCCTGAATATGCTATGACCGGGCATCTGCTTGTTAAGAGTGATGTATACAGCTATGGAGTTGTCCTCCTTGAATTGCTGACTGGGAGGAGACCAGTGGATATGACTCAACCTTCAGGGCAGGAGAATCTCGTTACAGGGGTTAGAATTTGGAACCTTTCTCCCTTGTATCTTTACCTATTCACGATTGGATTATTTGGATTCAGATGCAGACTTTCTCAACTTGAGTGGCCTAAATTTCTTACATTGCCTAAAAGTCTAGTGATCTACTCTTTATCAGGGAATTATATATGCCACAACTTGGTAACCATTCATTGAAAACTAATGTACCTTTGGGAATCATCAGCCTAGATCTAACTTGTTTTATTGACTAATTTCATAGAAAGCAATGTTTCTAAGTTTTTAGACAACCAAATCAAATTCTTCCATTCATTGTAATAGGAGTCAACCTAATTTAAATGTGTTTGAAATTTTGTCAAAAATGCACACCAAGTTTACAACATTTTGTTAGGCACATTTCCTTGTGAAGAATTCAGGATCACATCATTCCGAATTCACTATTAGAGTGGTGTAAGCTAGAAGGATACTTGGTTATGCAATGAGTAGAATTATTTATGAACGTCATTTGCCTAAAAACGATAAAATTAAAGGATATTTGATGAACAGAGATATTGTATAGCCCAAGAAAAATGAATAAAGATATTTATCAATATCATTTGCATATGCAGGCTCGACCAATTCTTCGAGATAAGGACAGGCTCGAACAGCTTGCTGATCCAAGGCTCAGTGGTAAATACCCAAAAGAGGATTTTATGAGAGTTTGCACTATCGCAGCAGCTTGTGTGGCCCCTGAGGCAAACCAGCGCCCCACTATGGGAGAAGTTGTGCAATCACTAAAAATGGTGCAAAGAGTCACAGAATATCAAGATACCTTAACAACATCTAACCGACCCAATATTAGACAATCATCTACTACATATGAATCTGATGGGACCTCTTCCATGTTCTCTTCTGGCCCTTTCTCTGGTCTTAGTGCCTTTGATAATGACGCCATTTCTCGAAATGCGGTGTTCTCGGAAGACTTACAAGAAGGACGGTAATTTTCAAAGGTATGTTTAGGAGTTCCATGTATTAGTTAGGGACAAAAATCAGTGGATTGTACCTGGAAAGTCTGCATAGACCATGAATTTTGGGCCTGCATGTTGTCTGGAAACTTGAAATATATTGGTTTGTTATTGAAACTCCTACAAACTTGGGCTCCGACTCACCCAAATCAGTCAGACCTGGCAACCTACTGGGTCTGGATGAGCCCAAACTGGTGGCCTCGCGCTAATATCCTTAGCTGCGTGAGTTACTTTGAGGCTGTGACAAGTCTGATGTTTGTCAATATGAACTGTTTACACTTGGTGGAAACAAAGTGATATTTTATTTTTGGCCAGAGGGGGAAGAGGGTCAGGGGTATTAAGGCCTCAAAAAGAGGGTTTATGGCTATTTTGCAGTCCTTTTATCATTTTATTGCGTCCGATTTCCCCCAAAAAATTCAAAGCAAAACGTACTTGAAAGATTTTGAATTGGTGGCCTTGAATTTGTCAAAGATTTTGCAAACCTCAGATCAAGTGGATCTGAATTCCAACCCAATGATATATTCAGTGAGGATTGAGGATTGGTCTAATGTGGCAAGTGATTAGCGTCCTATTTCTCCATTTTCAAGTTTTGCTGGAAGTGACTGCACTTGTATGATAGCTAGCTTTAGATCTGGTTTATTTTCTTCAAAAAACTCTAGATCTACACATATCTAGTTTTTTTTTTTTTTCAATAGATCTGGTTTTCTTCTGTGGAACAACAGCTGGATCATCTAATTCTTTTGCAAATATTTACTTTTTGGGAATATAGAATTTATCTTTAAAAATAAGAAAATGCCATGAATAATGATTTTAACATGCAATCTACTTGTGATATCGTTTTTGTAGAGTAATTCGTTTTCCCAAGTTTTTCCTTATTTCTTTCCAAAATTTATATTATTTTTTTCCTTTGTTTTTAGGTGACCCAGGCCAACTGGAGCCAGTTTGGGCCCTCCTAGTTCTGTACCCAGTTTTGAATTTTAAATTGCTGATCTGGACAGTGCTTGGGTCGCTTATTTACTTGTTTTAAATGATTATTTACTTACACAACTGAAGGTAAAAAGGTAAAATGATCAGGGGTAAGCGAAGTATGATTAAAAGATTATTGGGTCCAGTTACTGTCTTGGTATTTCAAGTTTCTCTGTCAGCTACATGTTTTTCGGTGAGTTTCCACTAACTGCATGCTTTATGCAGGTGTTTTGGATACTTTCCAGATATTCCGATATTTTTTTTCTTGTTATTTGGAGATGGACAAAATTTGGGTAGGAATGGGTGCCAAGTTGGGTTTATATATCTACATTGACAGAACGAGTGCTATGCAATTTGAGCTGAACCTCAGAGAATCAAACTTTGGACCACTCTTAGCCATTCAGAGTTCCGAGATTCGTGCATCAATTGATTGCGTGTGGCACCAGCTGCAGTTACAGTAAAGCCATGGAAAATTGTAATATGAAGACAATGGTGTTTATTTTGTAATCAGGCAGCCAAAATTGGAGTGTGTCTATGTATTTTATTGGTTTCTTTGTTTTTTTTGGTTTTGATTTGTTTTCTGTTGGTCTCAGGGGAATTCTGTTTCCCAATTTAAATTTTGCAGTTTTTTTCAGGTTTCTCCATTGAAATGTATTTATGCGGTTTTTAAAGTCCTGGTTTGGATTGGGAATGTATTTTTTTAGTGGTGGAGTGGTGGTGGTTTCATTTTTAGCAGCTCGATTTGGTCCCCCTCCTCCCTCCTCTTTTTTATCTCATTTATTAATTTACTTATTTATTTTGCTGAGATTAAATTGGAAACTCGTGTTCTGGGGCATGCATCAGACACTCCCAAACCATGTCTCTCTCAGGGACTTGCAAACCGTCTTTTACTCTCTCTCTCCTCTCTCTCTCTCTCTCTCTCTAAACCACACCCAAGAGAACAAGCATCTCACTCTCTCCAACACATTTATCGTTTGTGAAAGAGACATTGTTTCCTGAGAATACTTTACCTTTACCGTGCAATAAACGCAGTGTCTTTCTCATTATTATAATGAGGTCACCCACCATTAGTCAACAGACTCAATAATAGTTCAGAGACATTTTGCGGCCACATAAATAAGATAAATAAAACACACAACTCCTTTATTCTTTACACCTCACCTCTGGGGAGAAGAGAGATGGAGAGAAGGGTAGGAGTCGCCATTGATTTCTCTAGATGCAGCAAGACAGCCTTGAAATGGGGGTTGGAAAATCTAGTGAGGGATGGGGATCACCTTATTCTCATCAACGTTCAGCCATCTCTTCGGTACGAGGGAGGAGAGATGCAACTTTGGGAGGCCACTGGTTCACGTAACTCTCTATCTCTAAAAACTCTGGATTTTGTACACAACTCAAGGTCTCTTTTGAGTGCTTCAATACTACACGTACTCGAAAAAGTTTTCAAATATTGATTCATTTTAGTTATTTCATACTTCTACTGCTTGAATCTCATGATCTACAAATTCCATAATTAAAGAATATTCCACATACTAATGATGCCTGCGTTATGCTGCATATCAAACAACCAGAAAAACTGAAAACATGTTTCCTTCTTTAATCTATTTATGCAATAAACAGATCGATCTTGAGTGAGAAATCCACTTGCGTTATATTACTTTTTTTTTTGCTATATGAATCTCCTTGTGCAGCTTTCATTCCCCTCGGTGATTTTTCGGATCCGGCAATTGCCAAGAAATATGGTGTTAAACCCGATGCCGAAACTCTGGATTTGCTCAATTGTGTTGCCAGACAAAAGGAGGTAAAATTCTATCCCTCGAAATTTACCAGTTCTACATTCAAAACATTTATGAAAGAAAATATATTTTTAATTAATGGAAAACTAATTTATTTCTGCAGATTACAATCTTAATGAATGTTTATTGGGGTGACCCTCGCGAAAAAATCTGCGAAGCTGTCGAGAAAATCCCCTTGAGTTACCTCATAATTGGAAACCGAGGCCTCGGAAAAATCAAGAGGTTAAAATTTTATAATGCTATTTTACTGTGATCTATTTATTCCTTGTTTTTTTGTTTTTTGGGTATTTATTTGATTATTTGTTCATTTCCAGGGCTATTATCGGCAGCGTTAGCAGCTATGTGGTGAACCATGCTCTATGTCCTGTCACGGTGGTTAAAGACCACCATCCTTAAGCTTGTTCTTAAGGCCTCGTTTGGTTCATCAGATATCTGTGTGTGTGGGATATCTCCGAGGAATCGGCTTTGTTTCTTCTTGGGTATGAAGCCGCTTTCTCATGAGCCAGCGGGCGTTTCCCATGTTTGCGGTGTTGCCTCGTGGGGATTTCCGGAGAGAGATTTCCCACGAACCGAATGTGAGAACTCGGCTTGATCAATGGAAATCTCCTTCCTGAATAGAGATTTCTGATAAACCAAGCGTGCCCTTAACCACTCTCTTTTATCTTCTGCTTAGACTGAATTACTCTTTTAATCTGTATCTTGGACTTGCTTTCCTTGTTTTATTATCGCTTTGCTTCTTGCATTGCTGGGTGTCACTTTTTCATGGTCCTTTGGTTTTAGGGTGCGGTTTTTATCGGGTTTAACTTTAAACAATCCAATTAAGGTGCACCTTAAAATTTTGTCAATAACATGTAATTTTGTTATAAAAAATTCTTAGTATTATCTTAAAATCTAAGTTCATACTTAATTAGACAATTTTAAAATTCTAAAAATGGTTAAAATCAAGTACGTTTATAAATATATGAAAATCTTGAAAATGGACGGTCTAGATAATGTGTTGTAAGATGCACTATTTCCTAGACTCAATAACTTTTTTTTTACATAGTCATACATCTCAATGTCGAGATGATCAATTAGAGAGTTTTTTCAACATTAAAACAACATTTCCGATAGATTTTTGAGGTGCATATGTGATTCTACATTTTAAGGTTTCAACTTTATATAAACTTTTCCTTGTTTTTATGCTTTGCACTCTACACAATGGTCCTTTGTTTTTATGCGTTGCACTCTACACAATGATTGAGAGCCCCTACTGTTCTTTTCTTTTTCTTTAATTTTGTTTCGTCATTCATCTAAGCTTATCGCAACCATAGTTGGCAAATTAGGGAATAATAATATATCGGCGAACCAAAACATCAATAATGAATTGGTTTTGTTCAAATAGTCGAAGAAAAAAATTGGGTAAAAAATATAGATCGCCAAAAAATAAAGTTATATAATTGTGAATATTTCGAATTTGTCTTAAAAAAAAAGGGTAAAAAAATTGGATATGTAAATATTACATAATATAAGATTATGATTTGTAGTTATTATGTAGATACATTTAAGTCATTGAACAATAATTTTATGGCCATACCTAGTGTCGTGAAAGTAATACTTGACAATTTGTTGTCTAAACTTTCAATAATCCGTCAACAATGCTTGTTCTGTTGTTACAACACAAAACATATTACATATTATTCGGAGCAAAAAATGAAACAATAATAATAATACTTAACACAAGAACTATATTAGGAAATAACAAGAATTGTAAACCAACATATATGAATATGGAAAAGGTTTCTATACTTCCCCTAAAGCATAGAAGATCTATGCTTGCCTTACCATCCAGCCGTCCAATTTTGATCTAGTGAGCCACTCACTGTTTGATCTTAGATCTGACGCCTCAGAGTATTTTATTTTTAATTTTTGTTATACAAATTGTACGAATATAAAATTTGGTACGTGTCATTTCTCGTTGGGGCACACCTATAAAAAATATTAAAAATAATTTTTTGATAAAATATAATGACCAAAATACCTTTTGAAAATTTTAGGGGTATTTTGGTTATTTTATTTTATTGGAAATATATTTTTAATATTTTTAACAAGTGCATGTTTAATAGATGATTGAACGCCCAAAATTTGGTGTGAAAATAATTTATATAAAAAATATTTAAAATAAAATAATGTAGAGACGTGACATTATGATTGGGGCAATCTTAGCCCACCATTCAGAATGGACGGTTCGATGAGGAGAAGTATGCAAGTTTTATGTTGTAGGGGAAGCATAAAAAGCTTGCTCTATGATTATTACTCAAAGAAGAAAAATACAAAAAAGACATTTAGTATGGGATTGTAGTTAACTAAAACAAAACACAAAGATCCAAATATGTAAAATAGTTGTCCATCCAAAATGCTATATAGTATACACAAATGAAATAAAAAGTAAAAATATGCAATGAATCAAATTCATGTATGTGTAAAGAAAGCAACAAAATGCTCAAGCAAATTCGAGACTCGAATTCTTAGCTTTGTGTTAAAAAAAAAAAAAAGATTTTTCATTGTGTTTCTATGCTTGTTATTTTGAGACATATTATTGCTTTGGTATCTTAGTTTTTTGAGAATACATTGCTTGTATTTTTTCGTGTACCTTTTTTAAGGGGAACTTATTGGTATTACTATAAATCAAGATTCTTAATTTATACCCATCGTTAATGTGCTTATCTTTAAACTACAATTGGATAATATTAAGTTAATAAAGAAAAAAAGTTATAGGAAAGAAGTTTCTTGAAAAGTTTATTTGAAAAAAAGATAAAATACGGACTATATCAATTCCATTAAAAAATGTTATTTTTTGAAGATCTCATGAAAAATTTTGAATTTTTAACGGATTTCAAAAGCTTAGATATTTTAAACCGAGACTTGCTAACTATGATCCCAACTACTTGGGGGTTGGCTACATGAATTCTCTTTCACCATTCCTCTCTATCAAGAGCTATACCTTCAATCCGACCATAAGTTACCATCCTACAAAGTGCTACATGTTGCAATATTACCCTACAAGGTATGGACGGTGGAGGAGAGTGGGTCCCTCATGACCATGCTGTTTTGATAACCATTTGGATCATACTATATCAATGGTCTTTGTACCATAGTCTGGAGCACATAGCATTAGCATCTTAATCTTTCATCAAAAAGTGGTATTTATGGATGACAGTGACCATCCACTGGGTTGTTGGATTTGGTGCTATTCAAAATCACCCGTAACAAAATCCTATATTAGCTACGATTAGGATATTCTCAAATTATATGAGATTAAGATATTTTCATATTATGTGGAACTGAGATATTTCCTTACGGGAGAAAGAGCTTTTTAGAGAGAGAATCATTGTATTGATGCTTTTTGTAGATTTTGAAAAGAGAGAATGTGTGCCCTAGTTGGGTCATCATATGGGAATTGTAGTTTATTCTAGAGAGTCTGCTTAAGATACAAATTTTTCTTGAGAAAAGAGAGTTTACTTTGAAAAGAAACATTGTGATGGTGCCTCTTGATCTCAAATATAACAGCTAAAGATAATCATGATTTCATTTGCTAACTACAAATAGTAAATGATCTTTTCATATGTTGTTACAGTGAATAGAGATGACTAGAGAAATCATGGTGATCCCTTTTGAAACACATTATTTTTAGTATTTTTTAATAGTATGCACAGAAAACATATCCTTGTTTCTTATTAAGGAGTTTACTTCCGATTAACAATTTTGATAAAGCATACTACCAATTAACAAGCTAAGTACTTCACCGCAAAAAAAAAAAAAAAAAATAACTATCTAAGTAGCTATGATATAGCTTTTGGGCTTACTTGGATGAGAAACCGTTTTATCAAAACCTATTAACCTAGAAAAAGGGCCCGGGCTTAAGTGATTAGTGTTTGGCGATTTGCAAAAGCTATGTCCTAGGCTCAATTTCTACAAAGAGTAGGGACCCTCTCCCCACTGACTCATCCAACATAAAAATAAAAAAAATATGATCCTATCTAAAATTATTGTATTCTACATGGTACGTACCATGTATTAAAAACATTTCAAAAACTTAAACGTATATGTGAAATAGCCTATAAGTTTATCTCCAATGGACATTACCAAACAACAAACAACTCACTATAATGATCAGTTTTAAACTAAAGTTTATCTCATTTTTTTAGAATTTAAACTAATCTATATATTTTATATTTCATAATGAAGTCCTACTTTTTTTATGGCATAAAAGTGTATTTTAATTATAATTTTTTTTTCTATTCTTAGATTAAAGTAAAATTTGTTATGTCTTTGCTTTTTACCATAATACACCAATAAAAATTTAAAACATACTTTAGAAATAATAACAGCCAAAACAACCCTAGCATTTATGGTAATTTGGTAATTTTTATTTAGTTAAATTATTTTAAAATATTTCATAGGTATGTGATAATGATAAGTATGGAAATATCAATTTGAACTTAATTTGAAGTACATATATAAATATGAAATTAAGATTCATTTTATACTTTGAAAAAGTGGGATTTGAATGTTAAATATGAAATATATTGAACTAATTTTAAATTTAAAAAATACTATAAGATTTTTTTGTAAATTCCCATTGATTTTATTTGGACAGTAGAATATGAGTGATAAGAGTACCCCAATAATACACTGGTTCAAAGAAAGAGAAAAGGCCACATTCAAAAAAAAAAAAGAGAAAAGGCTTTGTAAAAAAAAAAAAAAAGAAAGAGAAAAAGTACTCAGCCTTTCATCTTGAGCCAACCTCAAGATAATAACCAATATCCTAGGACTCGAAGAAGCCTTTGACTCGGACTGGAACCTAGGATAAATCATCCTAAATCACTAAACACCCTGAAAACTAGGGTTTTGTATGTGGCCTTTAAAAGAGAGAGGACAACGTGACTGTGCATAACCAACAAACCCAAAAGGAAAACCCTAAAAATAACTGCAAACGGTTGCTCACCCCTATTCCTAAGCCAAACCAACTTTCCTAATGGAAACAAACGTCATAGAACCAACCCCTTCCGCCTCATGCACTCTTCATAACCTTCCCCTCCCCTTTCCCCCTCTCTCTTTCTCTCTTTCTCTCCTTCGGAGCCCAGCCCATAAGAGAAAGAGACAGTAGGGCATCATGGGTCACCACCACTCCTCCTCCTTCCTCTCTCTGTCTCTCCTCCTCATCATCCAGTCTGCGGCCGCCACATGCCGGCTGCGCAATCACACGGTAACCCTCGCAACCCCTCACCCCACAATTACCACTCCTACTCCTACCCCTATCCCCGCCCCCACAATTACCACTCCTACTCCCATCCCCAGCCCCAGCCCCGCCCCTGGCCCCTCCGGCAAGGCCACGGCCCCCGTTTCTTCTGGCCCGGGGGTCGGCTCTATAGGATCAATATGCAAACACACAGATTACCCAGACGTATGCCTGCGGTCGATCCTACCATACCTAGAAGCCAATGGAGGGCTCCCATTGGACCCTGCCACTGCCTTCCATGCGGAGGTGATCGCCTGTCAAACAGAAGCCAAGGTAGCCAAGTCTATAGCTGCTAAGATGGCAGCGGACCCGACCACCTCCTCGGACACAGTCGAGTGCTTACAGATTTGCATTGAGAATTACGACGATGCACTCGATAACATCGACAAAGCCGTGGCCGCCCTTGCAAAGAAGGACTTGGGCACTGTGAATACCATGCTCAGCGCCGCTCTCACGGATTTTAGCACCTGCGACGATGCCTTTGGTGAGTTGCCGGCCACGGACTCGCCCATGGCTTCTTATGATGACAAGCTTAACAAGTTGAGTAGCAACTTGTTGGCCATTGTTCAAGACCTTCTCATGTGATTAGGGACCATCCCGCTTGTTTTTAATGTCAACTTTCTTTCTTTCTTTCTTTCTTTCTAAAGAAAGGTAATGTGATTAGGGACCATCCCACTTGTTTTTAATGTCAACTTTCTTTCTTTCTAAAGAAAGGTAAGAAATATTTTCGTGAGGTGATAAAACATTTGGATTCTCAATAAATGAGGCCTTGGTCCGGCTTCTAACCATTTTTGTTGGGACTCCCATGTCCGTGCTCGTTAGAACCTCCCTTTTTATTAAGAGCGCTCACAATAGGGTCGAGTCGGGTCGGGTTGATTTCATCCACCAATTGCTAGACCTGATCGGCCTGCGGGTCCAGATCTGTCCCCCCCACGCCCCACGTTGGCTACAAGTCTATTTTTCTTGGACCCGACTCGAGTGTAATCCGGATTACGGTTGAGGCAAACCCAATATTATATGTTCAATTTATATTTTTCTTATCTAGACCATGACACCTCCAAAACTTCGTGGGTAGGGTCTAGGTCCAATGAGATGGACTTGATGCATCACGTTCGTGTATGGCGATGATCCATTGGCTATAGTTCGTCATTATTTATTGGATTAAGATTAATGGATATTAGAGAAAATATGAAAAGCTATGTGACATGATCGGCTTGTCTATATATTATAGTTATGGTCGAATACCTATAATGGATTTGTCATATAATGTCCTTTTTCAAGTTTGAATAACTATAATGGATTTGTTATAGGGTGTTGTATCTATAACCCTAAACAATCCAACTAAGGTGCACCTCCAAATTTTATCATAATATGTAATTTTGGTGAACAAAATTCTTAGGATTATCTCAAAATATATTTTCATATCTAATTATAAAATTTTAAAACTCCAAAAATGGTTAAAATCAAGTAGATCTATAAACATACGAAAATCTTGAAAACAGACGGTCTAGATAATGTATTGCAAGATACACTATTTTTGAGACTCAAAATCTTTTTGTTTTTTTTTTTTCATATTCATACATCTTTATGTCGAGATGATCAGTTAGAGGGTTTTTCAACATTAAAATAACCTTTTATGTCGAGATGATCAGATAGAGGGTTTTTCAACATTAAAATAACCTTTTCCAATGGAATTTTTAGATGCTTATGTAATTCTCCATTTTAAGGTTGCAACCTTGTATAAACTTTTTCCTTTGTTATATAATGGATTTTCAAGTTTTGGGTTTCTATAATAAATTTGTTATATACTGCTCTATTGGTCAAATTCGGCTTGAAGTTTAGTCCAAAATTCTTAAGTAACATTTAAAGTTAAAATATTTTTTGGGTGAGTATTTAAAGTTAAAATACTGAACAAAGGAAAAGTGGTTTATGCTCCGTGGGATGCATAATTAGATTTGCATCCGCCGAAGCATCACACATATCTATCTTACACATTAATGTGGAGTTGTGGCGTCTCTGAAAAAGTGCAAAAAAGACATTTAAAAATTTCTTTAAAAAATTAAACATTTTTAGCGTTTAAAATTTATTTATTTTGACACATTCATGGTCCCTAAGTCAGATATTACATATAGAAGAGGTTTATATGAGGTCGACATCTTATATTGTAGAATTAAGGTGCACCTCAAAAATCCATCGGAAAAGGATGTTTGGACTTTGGAAAACCGCCTAATTGATCATCTTGATGTCGAATTATATGGATATGGGAAAAAAAAAAAGATTTCACTTCTCAAAACAATACATCTTGAAACACATTATCTGGACTGTCCATTTTCAAGATTTTTATACGTTTATAGATCTACCTTATTTAAACTATTTTTAGAGTTTAAAATTCTATACTTATAATTTGTGAGGTGCATATACTTTGATTATTTAACGTTGCAACCTTATGCAAACCACACCCATTATACATACCTAATAATTAGGTCCCAAATCCATTTAAAAAATTGATCGTAAAGAGGGAATTCATATCTACACATGAGTAGTAGGACTCGTAAAAATCGAATCCTTGAATAAATGACTAAATTTAATCAAACTCAAAGCAACTATCCTGGCGTATGTAATTGACACAAATGTCAAATGTTTGACCTAATTTGACAGAGGAGCATTGGGCAATTTTAGGCAGACTATCAAATCTGGGTAATTTTAGTGGTCTTGCATTATATGCAATTGCTTCTAAAGTAGGGTCTCAACCAAATCTATGGATAATCATGGATTTACTGCAATTATGATCGTCACAATTTTAAAAGGGCAGGGAACTATTTTTGCAGTGATAGGTTTAATGCAATTGTGGTGTATTCTGGCAGGCAATCTTGTTTTATATTTACAGTCATAGGTTTAATGCACTTGTGTTTTATTTAGGTGGGCCATCTTGGTGTATATTGTGGGATGAACTTCCTTTTGTTTGGGCTAATTTTTGGAATGATATTATCAACAAAGTCACGGGTTCTTAAATGTGTTAAACTTGTTTTATTCAAATTTCTAGTTCCAATACATATCCCCAAGATGAAATAAGCTAAAATAAAGTGGAATTTGGGACCTACCATCATTTTGTCAATATTTGATGTCTTTCATACTCCTACCCAAATACACTGCCGACTTGTTCCCTCAAGTAAAACCCAAACTAGGATTCATTTTAGGACTCCAAATTTTAGAGATGGAACTTACTCAACTCATAAATTAACCCCGATAAAGGAATTTCTAAATTACACTCTTTCTGTATTTGAAAAAATAATAATGTCTCAAGATTTAACAGAGACCATTCAATTGAGATCTAAGTGTTTGAAAACTCAATGTCAAATTTTTTTTTTTTTTTTTGGAAAACAGTCATCTAATGATTCTTAGGTGTTCCCGAAACTTCAAGTTTAAAAATCCTCTCCGAACAGCTCATTTGAGCGAGGGAGGAGTTGTACAATATGCTCCTACAGCAAGTAAACGTGGTCTATTTGATTAATGGGTTTGGAATCTTAAAAATTTCCTTGCGTTTCACCCAAGGGAGCAAATCCACAACCTGCTCCATCGGGATTATTAAATCAATTAGGATTGTATAATATTGCAGAAAGAAAGAGGTCACAAGGCTTAAAATAAAAGAAAAGAGGGCACAATTATGGTGGATGCTTTAGGAAGTGCCTGTCCATTATTAGCGTATACAATCTTATTATAGAGAGGGGTGGCGAATATTCAGCAAATGTTTTTACAAATGGCGGAAAACTTATTAATTTACCATCCCTGATAAGAAGACCCACTACTGCCCTTTCTTTCTTTCTTAGGGCAAAACCAGAATTGGAGTTTCATACTTGTGCACCTCTACCTCTATATAAACACCTCATTCTCATCCCTCCTTCCCCTCACAAGTTTCTCTCTCTCTCGGTCCAATACCCATTACTGAGACAGAGATGGCTCCCCAAATTTGCCACCATCCTCTCCTATGTCTCTCTCTCCTCATTCTGCATTTTGTTGCAGCCATGTCAAGACCCAATTGTCTTTCCGCCGATTGCCTTTCCACCTCCTCCGCCCCTAACGCTGATGAGCCGCTTCCCGAGTCCGTGTGCTCCGCCGAGTCTGTGTGCCAGAAAACTGATTTTCCCGAACTTTGCTCAGCATCTGTCCAGCCTTTCATGCCTTCCAAAGGTTCTTGTGATGCAGCCACAGTTCTCGGTGCTGAGGTGAAAGCATCCGTGCAAAAGGTGGTCATGGCTCAATCTTTGGTAAAAGATTTCTTTAAAGACCCTAAGTCCTTCTTTACCATTTTTGAGAGCTTAAAAATTTGCATCACTAGTTATCTGGATGCCTTTGGACACCTCAAGGAAATATTGGATGACATCTCAGACAAGCAGTACTTCAAGTTGATTGAACCAGTGAGTGAAGTCCTGAAGGACTACCAAAGGTGCAGAGATGCATTTAGCGAGGATGGGGTCACACCGTTGGGTGACATGAATGATGAGCTGCACAAGTTGGCCACCAATTGCCTTGCAATTGCTAAAGAGATTCGACCTTGATTTTCCTTCTAATTTCCTACCACTCCTTTTTTTCCATTGTAGGATTTCCTACTTTGTTGTTTAGTGTGGATGGATTTGTGGTTGGCGATAAATGGTAGTATATAATCTACTCAAAATGACAATAAAATAGCAATATCAACAACTTTTTTCTTCTTTTTTTTTTTATCAACATTATTCCAACTCAAAATTGCTTTAGGATTGAAAAAACCCCAAATTGCTATGCTTTTTTTGTCTTTGTTTTTGAGCTTCCTTATTTATTTATTTTTAAATTATTTTAATTTCTTTATTAACTATACGCCAATCCAATCCGGCTCAGGCTCAGGCTCAGGCTCAGAAATTCGGACTGTAGTGTGCCATCTTTGTCAATCCTCTATTATACTGGCTTCAAGAGAAAGTATACTTTATTGGAGCGTGCCACATATAAAGTGCCTTTTCCTGGCCGTTCTCAATTGGTGTAATCATTGAAGGGAAGCATATTGTAGCGTGAGTGCCATGGTTTTCCATCATCTATTCATCGATGAATGGAGATGAAGCAACGGCTGATCTCCACCATTATTCTTGTTGGAAGTGGACTACCTTGTGTCGTGTGTTTCATGTACTTGCTCTTTCGAACGATATGATATTTTTGAGTTTTATTCCTATAAAAGATAAGGGATTTTTTCACCGCTGAACTCATTATCATCATCATCATTATCAGAGCTTTATCCCAACTATGTTGGTCAGCTACATGAATTTTGTTTCCCATTCTGCTCTGTCCAGGGTTTTACTCTCAATAAGATCATAAGCCCCTTGTTTATTTTCTCACTATTTTCATTCATGTAATTTTGAGCATTCACTTTGCCTTTTATAACCTTCCCATTGAACCAAACCGTTATTTTTAACTAGTGTTGTATTGGATGGACCACCTAAGTCTACTTTGATCATCTTATGACTTATTGAAATCATATTTAAGTTCTCTCGAATGTATTTATTTCAAATTATATCGTTTTTTTATCTTACCACTCATCCATCTCAAGATCGTCATATAGAATGTATGGAGCAATCACAAAAAAACTCTGAATGCACATCTATTTACCTATTGAATTGCACAAAAAAAAATAAAAATAAAAATACGATGATGAGCATATAAAGACGGCATTCTGTCCATCCTAACGAATAACATATCTTCAAGAATGACATGTGGAGATGAACTATTCTTCTTCAACTCTTGATTCTTGCATGTCATACAAGTATTGAACTTTAAGGTTTCAAATATGGAAACAAATCATATAAGGTTGCAACTTTAAAATGTAGAATTAAGGTGCCCCTCAAAAATATGTGGGAAAGAGTTGTTTTAATGTTGAAAAATATTTTAATTAATCATTTTTTACATTGAAATGCATGAATGTGAAAAAACAATTGAACCTCAGAAATAGTGCATCTTGCAATACATTATCTAGACCGTCTATTTTTAAGATTTTCATATATTTATAGATCTACTTGATTTGAACTATTTTTGGAGTTTAAATTTTTTTAATTAGAAATGAAAATAGATTTTTAGATAATCCTAAGAATTTTTTACACCAAAATTACATGTTATGATAAAATTTGGAGGAGTGCCTTAATTGGATCGTTAAATATCGCAACCTTATGCAAACCACACCATTCAAATTTTCTAACGAATGATAATTGTAGTATATTGAAATATTCAATTTTGGAGATTCCGCCGCGTTGAGTTTAGCTATAGGAAAGTATATAAAAGATCATTTACCTTTGGTACAACATGGTCATAATTAATCTTGACCATTGGATGTGAATTTCGGTGGTTGTATTTATTTCATTGACCAAATTCAAAGTTCAAAAGAAATTTTCTCGAACTTTGTGATACACCCAAGCTATAAGATTTCATATCAAACGGTTGTAAGTAATTGTGACCTTTGTGTACCAAAGGTAAATAGTCTCATTGTATACAATCCCTTTAACTATTCAGCCTCTATTGAATTACATTTCGCCCTTTAACTATTGAAAAAAAAAAAAAAAGATGACTTATGTATACCAAAGGTAAATGGTCTCATTGTATACAATCCCTTTAACTATTCTGACTCTATCAAATTATATTTCGCCATTTAACTATTGAAAAAAAACAACAGACGAAGTTTCTATAGGGCCTAGGCTTTATGATAACAAAATAAAGCCTCACCTCAAATCCTCGTCTAAAAAGTACTTTCAGCAATCAAAAATTCCATAATGGATCCAAATAAGTTTTCAACACCGATTATAAAATTTGAAAATAAAAAAATGGTATGGTTCTTTTGGATCGATTAACACTTAATTTTAGGGTGAAATAAACAGTCTCGATAATTTATTACAATATACACAATTTTTAGAGCTTAAAATCCTAATTTTTTATAACTAATATGTTCAAGCCGAGATGATCAATGTAAAGGTTTTCCAATACTTAAATTATTATTTTTGATGAATTATTAGGTGAGGCTTTATTTGTTTTGATATACAGCCCAACCAAAACAATTTCTTTTCCAAAAAAAAAAAAAAAGCTGTGCATAGTACGTCATATACAGATGTCATTTTGTCATCCTCAGGAATAAAACGTGGAGATGAACTATACTTTAACTCTTGGTTAGTATACAAGGGATTGAAGTTTCAAAATTTCAAATGCGTGCCAATTGTACTCGGTATTGGTTTGCATAAGGTTAAACCTTTAAAGTTTAAACAATTAAAGTAAGGCGCACCTCCAAATTTTATGGTAAGATATATTTTTGGTGTCAAAGTTTTTTGAATAGCGCAAAATTATATTTTTATCTCTAATAACAAAATTTTAAACTTAAAAAATGGTTCAAATCAAACATGTCTATAAATAAATAAAAATCTTGAAAATGGATGGTCCAAATAATTTGTCTCAAAGTGGATTATTTTTTAGACAGAAATCTTTCTTTTCTTCATTTTCATACATTTGATGTCTGAGGTGATCAAATTAGATGTTTTTTCAACATCAAAAAATCCTTTTTCAAGAGATTTTTGATGTGCACCTTACATGTGCGCTTTAGATGTAAACATCATATAAACTTTCCTTTACTAGAAATATTAAATGTGGGAGATTTCCAACGCATTGAGTTTATTTTGGCTCAATTAAATTTTAAGAGATTTATCCTCTCTGGTCGATGTAACCAACTTACATCAAAACTTCAATTTCCTCCTCTATCGAAATACCTTCCTCCTCATAACTGTGATCAAAATAAAGTCTCCTCAAAATCAAAATATAAATGATCTTCAGCACGGAGGTCACACCTATATTTAATAATGAAGTTTGGGTTCGAAATAGCGCTTAATGATCAACATTTCGAAGGGACCATACAGTCAAAAAGGGAAAATTTTGAGCTTTTCTAAATTTCGATTGGCCATTTGCTTCAACAACAAACCCAAAGACGCTCTAACCATGTTTGGCGATTAAGTACCTTCGACTTGGGAAATTCAATATTGCAATTGGATGTGACAATCTCACCGAGGGTATGATCTTTGATAGAGCATAATAGCCGACCAAAATTCATATAATCGATTCCAAATAATTGAAAAAAAAACGATGACGATGATGATATCAATATGAATTGGGTGTGACAAGATACCCCCAAGGTACACTTAAACCTAGTGAAAATTTTTGAAGTCTTTGCAAGCTATAATATATTAATAGAAGTCCCAAGAATCAGACATCCTTTTGATTTAGTATCTACTTTGACTTGGCTTGGGTTAGGTTAGGTTTCAATTAGAAATGAAGGGCATGAAAATTGATGGAGATGTCAAAAAAAAAAAGGTGGTCTTCACTTAATCGTGGTAAAAAATTGTCATTATCAGTTGATCACAATCAAAACAAGTACTCGGCTAAGCGTCGTGAGTTTCGAATGGCAGCAGAAACAATGGAAGATATGTGGAAAGCATATAGCAACACACAAAAAGAAAAAACTTAACTGGGGTTTCTGGTTTCTCTATAGATAGTTTTTTTGAGGGCTCAACTGCAATGAAAAAGTTTGGCCAACAAAATGAAAAGATTTTGAACCTAACTCAAACCTCAGCAATGGTGCAGCTAGCAGCAAGCATTCACATAAATTGAGCACACAAAATGCTCCAAGTCTCTCATTGTCAAATACCTAACCAGGGGATTCTAAGACTTGAAATTCAGATTCACCATCAATATCAAAATGAAATTGCATTTCAGCTCAAAATTCCTATTCTAAATTTTTAATCAGTTTGGGGGAAGGGAAAGTATGGTAGCTGACGAGAACGGTTCGGACCCAAAAACACTGAAGGGCAAGGCCGGGCTCGATCCATCCTATATGAATATTAAAGAACATAATTAATACATGTAGTATATACTTAAAAGAATTTGAGCCATGACAAGTCTAGTGCAGGCCAAGCTTTAGAAAGTTAGTTCATACCGAGCCCAGTCCAGGTCTAGCTCGCGGACTATAATGTGTGGCCTAACTCATACATTAAAAGAAATTTTAAAAACATCACTTGTATAGAATTATTACCACGCTGATTAGGGAAGTAGGAACCCCCAAATTGGGAACTCTCCTGGATGGAAGTAGGAACCCCCAAATTGGGAACTCTCCAGGATAATGTACTTAACTAGCTAGAAATACAATCAGTGTGAATATGAGTCATAATACGAGCAAAAACAATAAAGTATTTTACATGCTTCGTTCTAAAAGGGCATCATCGACAGGCATGGCAAACTAAAATCTACAGTATCGATGAGAGTATCACAGATTTTGGGATAAAAAAGGCATCTTTCTAACCATCTATAATATTGTACGCCGAAGCTCCAAAAATCTGATGGGACTGATATTTGGCAAATAAAAAGTAAGAAAAATAAAGCAGGAAATAAATAATGCAAAAAGAACATCAATATTTTACATGGTTTACTCCAAAAGGCTATATACATGTAAATAACAAGCTGAAATCTACTATACCAATGAAAGTTACATCAAAGAGTTTAAGATACCAAAAGTATCTTACTAGCCATCAGCAATACCCAGTCGAACAACTTTTGGAACTCCTCCCGACCAACATCACTAGTCAATCTTCATTTTCGTTACTTCTGGCTACTATTAATGAATACACCATATAAAAATGTGTGAGCAATGAGAAATCTCTAAAAAGATACCACCTAAAATCTCCAAGAAAATTGCATCTATACAAGAAACGAATATACCTCTCCATGCAAGACAAGCAAACCGTTTAGCTTACTTCTTTTTCTAGAGGCTCCTCCTTCTATGTGTAGGAGTCCCTTACCTCTCTCTGATGGAAGTTCATCTTTCCCATAGTATCCCAAATAGGGCATACTTATTCATTTCTCCCTAGTTCTATATATCAAGTTATGACAAATATAAATCCTTATCCTATTAGGAAATATTTATATTTCTTCAATAATTTAATTTCTTTAAGAACAAGAGATTTCACATCCTACAAAATATGAATCCCAATAAATAAGGAAACTCGTCAATATCAAATATCAATATAAATCTCAATAATATTGGATTTCCTTATGAAGGTGATTTGGATATCACTACATCCAACAGACAATAACCAGTCGAGCCACTCTTGGAATCACTCTCTCGCATGTCATCATCTGTTGCTCTTCTTTCTCTTTACTTTTGGCTACTATCACTAAAGTAACCAAATGATATGTTAGAGCAACAAGAAATTGATTCTCTTTTTATAAATGGGAGATCATCAAATATCTCAATGAGAACCGCTTCTTTATAAAAAAATAAATCTCTCTTTCTACATGAAGCATAGATATACAATTTCTCTCACTAGACTCACTTCTCTCTCTAGAGATGCCTATTTCTCTATATAAGAGCCTTTGTTTCAACTAGAAAGGAATTCTATAAATGCCACAGATTTCGAACTTTGAACAATATAACCAAGAGTCCTAATCTAATGGGATTTTTATTTTCATTACCCAATCCTAATCCTACTTATTGTAGGGATTTCTGTGGTGTGATATATTTGCTTATCACCTTCGCTAACAAGAACAATTTCAAGCAATGTAGTATGATTGCTGCTAAAACATATGATGTTGGTATTGGACCTCCTATAGTGTATGATATTGTATAATGTGTTATTGGATGAACTATATAATTCTAGCCTAAATGTTTTGGTAATATTTAAGAGATTCTATATTATAAGACTATTTACCTTCGGTTCAAGGAGGTTACAATAACCTATAGCCTTTAGATATGAACTCTAAAATTAAGATCCGTCACCAAATTTTTTTAAAAAAATTGAAACTTTGAGACTATTCAATAGAGCAAATGCAACCAATTTCACATCGGGCGGTCAAGATTAATTGTTTGACCTTCATGTACCAAATACAAATAATCTTATTACATTTTTTTTTAACATTTAAATATAAAATACCGAAGAAATAACTAGACTTTATCAAACTCCAACTATTTCGGCCCTAAAAATGTCAAATGTTGGACAATTTTGATTTTATTATTATTATTATTATTTTCTTTCCAGCGCCTTGACAAAGGAGCATTGTCCATGTTTACGCAGAGTATCAAAACTTGCTAATCCGGTGGAATTTGCATGATATGGAGTTTCCCCTGAATGGGGTCTCCCTCCAATTTTGTGGATGGATTTAGTGTAACTTGCCAAAATGTTGAAAAAAGCTGGGAATCATGGCCTATTTTTGCAATGAAAGGTTTGATGCCATTGTGGTTTATTTAGCTTGAGAATATTGATCTATATTTGGAGTCGCAGGTTTAATGGAGTTGTGGTTTATTTAGGTAGGGCATCTTGGTTTGTAGCTTTATATTATATATTTACAAAGTCACGGGTTCTTAAATGTATTAACTTGTTTTATCCAAATATGCGGTTCCAATACATAGCCTTCACTTGGATGAAATAACCTAAAATATAATGAAATGTGAGATTTAACATCATTTAGGGCCCAAATGTCATTATGTGATTATCAAATAGGGAAAATTGAATGGTTGCATTTATTTAATTGACCAAGCTCAAAGTTCAAAAAAAAAAATTGAGCTGTACTCCTCATCTTCCCTGGTGCCTGAGCCCCGCAGCAGGGCCGCCCCTTACTCAGACTTGGACCAGGTAAATGATGAGCTACACATTGCACTTGATTTTGTTTGTTATGGTGCAGTTCAAAGAGGCAAAGCCTTATTGTGAGAGCTGAGAATAAAACATGGAATTTTGTCTAAAATTAAAGAAATGGGTATGGTAGGTTTGTTTGGGATAGTTATAATAAATGCGACCATGGAATTTTTTCAAAAAATAATAATAAAGAAATGAGTAAAATAATTGCTTATGCTTTTAATCCAATTATACTTTATGGCGATGTTTAAAAAAACGAATTGGTGAGGAGGAATGTTCAGCTACCAATCCCATGTTATAGCGCTACACTAATATGTATCAAAGATTTTTCCAAACAACGATTTAATGCATGGTAAATATACCATAGGGAAATATGTCATAACCCTTTAAAAAATCGTTAAAGGAGTCTAAACATCTCAATTAGCGCTAGAGGGTTTAATTTTTTATTTTTCAGTTCACACTACCACCTCCTTAAAAATATATATTTAGATGCTTATATTGCACATTTTCATGGTTGGGAACCTTAAATAAGCATAGGAATTTTGGTGATTGAACCCCATCTGAAAGGTCCCAACCAAATACTAGGAGTATCATTGCTTGTCCAAGGAGGGTCAAGTTATTTAAATATTTTTTTTAATTCAAAGTCCACAACCCTAAAAAGGGTAGCTTTTTTTAATTTTTTTGTAGATGTACTCAAGTGAAATAAAAACTATAAAGTGAATTAATACTTTAAAAATTAATTGAGATATTTTGACTCCTCTAATGATTTTATAAGAGGTTTTGACGCCATAGATGATTTTAACTTATACTATTTAAAACAAAAAACATCATATTTATGTTTATGTAATCTACGTGCTTATGGTTTGAGGTGAACTATGCTTTGGAGATATATACAATAAAAGCATCTACTTTGGGTGCAGAAGGTGACAATCACTCTCAACCATTGGATGTAAAATTAAACATAAAGGAATGTGCCTCTACTCAAATTTAATTTTCTTTAAACATTATGACACAAATAGCTACTTGATTTCATGATTTTGAGCCAAGAACAATTGTAAACTCTTTACGCCCTTAATAAACACAATATTTAGTGTAATATATAATGGAAAAAGTTTATATAAGGTTGTAACTTTATATTATAGAAGTAAAATGTATCTCAAAAATCCAATAATTTGAAAAACCTTCAAATTGATCATCTCGATCGATAGATATATATAAAAAAATAATTTCAAGTTAAAATAGTGCATATTGTAATAAGTTATCTGGACTTTTTATTTTATAGATTTTCAAGTGTTTATAGATATACTCAATCTACGTTATATTAGAATTTTAAATTTCATAAGTAAAGTTGAATATAGATTTTAAAACCATTAAAAAGTTTTCAATACTAAAACGATATCTTCTCTTACAATTTACAGATACACCTTACTTGAACAATACAAGGTGAGCACATTATACAAACCTCATTTATACATAATATACAAAGGAGCACCCTACAGCTACCTTAAATGGGGGTAATCATAGTATCATACCAGCTTACGCGATGGGCATAATATAATATGTACTATAAAACATACAAACTGCCAACGCCATCCATCTCGTTGGTAAATGGTGGAGATAAGCAGTTGTTTATCGTCCATTACCGTAGCACCTGTTGATCTTCACCATTATTCTAGCTGGGTGGATGGCCTAGGTCCTGTGTACCTCTTTGCACTATGTATAGTGCGCACGTGCTCACTGTTTAGAAAAAAGTAAGTTTGGTATACCATACACAAAGGGCAATGCATACATCTCCATCTTTTTTTAGCCATTTTTCTTGAAAAATCCAAGTTACCATGGATAGTTAGTATCCGAAATCAATAATGACTTTGGGTTTTCATTGACTAAGGATATTAAAAATCTGAAGTTCTACTTTCGATTTTCAATCTTCAGAGTGAGGTTAAAATAAAGAAATTATAAATAAAATAGATACACGTGTTTATAGATGTGTCAAAATTTAATAGAGATTCTTTGGGGTCATACTTACATGGGTCTAGGATTTTGGTGAATGGGTTTATTGATAAATTTTCTAAAAACTTGTGTCAAAATTTAATGGTGATCTTTTGGCGTCCTACTCACATAGGTCTGGAAGGGTCTCATAGTATTATTACTCATATAAAAAATAGGAGAAAAATTTCAACCCAACAAAACGCTGACGACCGTAAAAAAAAATGTTGGCCAACAAAGAAATAAAGAAATATTAAAACTTTAGATATTAAAGATCTTATACTTGTTTTTGAAGCTCAAGGTAAACTTTGGAACTTCAAAATCCAACTATTTTTTTAATAGCAATCTAATCCTATACTTTATGTATAACGTTAACTTTGAACCTTCAAAATCCCTTAATGTTGCTAGAGGAATGATTTCGGACCCCGAATGTCAATTGTTAAATGTATAATAAAGAGTCACCAAGACTTCTTTCCTAGACCTAAACTTTAGACCTTCAAGGTAAAAAACAAGTGTAATTTGATAAAATATGTATACAAAAAAAAGAATATAAGCAAAAAAAATATAGAACTCTTTTGAGGGATATAAGAGAATCCTAGGGGATGTGTATGTGAATTCTTTTTATTTTATTTTGGCCTCGTGGGAAAGTATAGAATCAGATTATTTACCTTTTATATAAGGTGGTCACATTAATCTTGACCATTGGATGTGAAATTGGGTGGTTGCAATTATTCTATTGACCAAGCTCAAATTTCAAACGAAGTTTCTCAAACTTTATGACACATCCAAGCTATCAAATTTCACATCAAATGATTGTAAGGAATTGTGACCACCTTGAATCAAAGGTAAATAGTCTCATTGTATATAATCCCATTGTAATTTCTCCCATAAAACTCATTTTTTTAGAGCAAACGGATTATTCATGTGCCCCATGACCTTAAAGGTATGAAGTGGGATTGTTTTGAAAAAAACCAAAAGCCAAGAGATATTCTACTCCCTCGGTAATAGAATGTCCGTTTACTCCCTCGGGTCAAATCCCACTGAGAATTAATGTTATGAGGGTAAAATACTAAAGTATACTATGCTCCCTCATTAGCATAGTTTTTTCAATTGGAAATTTTGATAACCACCTTAGAATCATTAGTAGATAACTATTCTTACAAAAAATAAAAATAAAATTCTGAAATTTGAGTTTTCTAAAACTTAGATCTACCCTCTAAAAATTGAACGGTTTCTATTCAATTTTAAGACATTATTGGGTGCAATTAATAAATTTTTTTATTGAGGTTAATCTATGTGTTAAATGGGTTATAATCCCAAAATGTGGGGTCCTAAAAGTGGGATTTTACCTAGGGGTCGTTTGGATACAAGGAAATATATTGTCCATGAAATATATTACTGGCGTAATATATTATTGCATAATACATTGCTTGCAAATGGATTATCATTGTTTGGGTAGTATTTGATGCAATTTGGGAAATACATTGCTCCTATTTAGCTATATCGGGAAGAAATATGACAAATGCGTTACCAACATTTATTAACAGTTGCTTATAAACTATCATTTCTTTTTTTTTGGTTACAAAATTCAACCTAAATTTGAAATTAAAGTATCATCACACCTCTCTAAAAAGATTTTCTAATAATAACATCATCACCATTCTACATAGAGAGATAAAAGACAGGGTGAGCCTCACGAAATAGATACCAAACAGCTCGATTCATTAAAAAGAAACAATTTTATCACAAATACATTCACAATTTTTTCATGCATTCGTAATTGCAAGTAATATCTGAAACCCTGATAAAAGACATGGAGAGTCTAGAATATCCGTAGAATGATACCGAAAAGAAGGCTGGGTAGAGAGAGAAGCATGAAGATTAACAAAAGCATACCTGAGCTTCAAGGGCTTGAAAGGGGTAGAAGGCTGTGTAGAGAGCGAAGTATGATGATTAACGAGAGCATACCTGAGCTTCAAGGGCTAGAAGGGTGGGTAGAAAGAGAAGTATGAAGATTAACGAGAGCATACCTAAGCTTCAACAAGGCTTGAAATGGGTAGAGAGTGAGTGCGGGATTGGGTGGGAAGTACTTGGGGTTGCAGAGAAATAAAGAAGAGGCGGTTTGGCTTGAGTAGAGTAGAGAGTGAGAGGAAAATGGGTTTTGTGAGTTTTGAAGAGAGACGTACGAAACATTTTCCACAAATTAGACGCGTGCGAAACATTTCACATATTAGCCATCAAACGGGTAATAGATTTTTCACTTCTCCCACGTGTAATCAATTTCATGAATTTTGGAGAAATCTTGTGTAATATCACCTATTATATTTTCATTTTTTTACCGTTCAAATGTACCTTAAAAATAAAAATATCATACTTTCTTGTAATTTATTTTTATGTAATAGATTCCATGATATCCAATTGGACCCTAGGAAATAAATGTACAACATACTTCCAAGAGAGTAGAATATCTATTTCGCCATACTCGAACGGAGAGAAAAATGTAATAACGGATTTCTCTTTTCCACACTCCGTTATGTCGCCCGTTTTCTCGTTCCCAGGCGAATTGATACCGATTTGGTTACCCACATGTTCACTGGGCGACTTGCTTGATTAGGGTCTGCATTTCATTTGTAAGCCGTAGAGAAGAGAGACTCTCCACTGCAGCTTCTCTAAACCCTAAGTCCTAAGACAGGAGAGAGAATTTAGAGAAAGAATGCTCGAGGCTTCATCCATGGCGACGGAGGCCATTGAATCCGTGCAATGCTTTGGAAGAAAGAAAACAGCGGTTGCAGTGACTTACTGCAAAAGGGGCCGAGGTCTGATCAAGATCAATGGCTGCCCCATAGAGCTTATGAGTTCTGATATCCTGCGTTATAAGGCCTATGAACCTATCCTGGTTCTCGGTCGCCATCGATTTGCTGGTGTTGATATGAGGATTAGGGTTAAGGGGGGAGGTCAAACTTCTCGCATCTATGCGATTAGGCAGAGCATTGCTAAAGCTCTGGTTGCTTTTTATCAGAAGTACGTTGATGAGCAATCAAAGAAGGAGATCAAAGATCTATTGGTCAGGTATGATCGAACCCTGCTTGTTGCTGATCCTCGTCGCTGTGAGCCAAAGAAGTTTGGAGGTCGTGGTGCTCGTGCTCGTTTCCAGAAGTCTTATCGTTAAAGAGAGAAAGGGAAGAGAGAATGCGAGGCTATGTTTTTTGGTTTGTGTTATCTCGCATAGTTCATTTTGTTTTCAGATGAATGTTTATGGATTTGGTTGCAAACTTATTCTATTTCTTTCCAGAGTTTTGGACTGCTTGGCTAAGAATGTAGTTGATTTAAGTGATATGTCTTTAATTCTAAGAAAATTTGAATGGTCATGTCCTGATTCTGAGTTAAGGTTCTTCCGATTTCTACCTTTGTTTCAAGAAGTTGTTCTCTGGTGTTTTTCTGCTTGAAATAACCATATGTCGGCATTGAATTGCTTTAGTTTCTTTTCTCTTTGGAGAATAGACATAATTTTCCAAGGTTCAATTTTTTTGGCATGGGTGCTTGTGGATTGATACATATAGTTTCAAATAAATTTGATACCTTGCAAGTTTTGTTAATCCATGAACAGATTGTATTTGATTTAATGAGATGGATACAGCATACCAGTAGAGATTACTTTTTTTATGCTTGCTGAAGTTTTTTAATTGATGACTCCATGTCCCTGTTTTTTGTGTTTTAGATGTTTCAATGCAGAGTTTGCTTTTCATAAAATATCATCCATAAAACTGTGTCGTGGAAATTGATAACCACAAAAAATAAAAAAAATAAAAAAAAGAAGAAAAAAAAAAACGTTGTCATATTTAAGATCTGTTGTCCTTATGTTTCCAAAATCTTTAATTGATAGAAATCTAAATTTGGAAGCTTAATGTCTCTCTAGGCGAATCTGTGCACTTATGGCGCCATTTTCAGGGCGCACTTTTTCTTTTAATTACTCTAGTTCTGATGCATTATTTATCAAAAACATAGCCTTTGTTATTTATCATAAAACAGGCTGCTTTTGATTCATCATATTTTTGTCATACTCATCCAAATTTGGATTTTGCTGATCTGTTGTGGTTTTCATCTCCTTATCTACCTCTGACAACTTCATCTAGGCAGAGTTTGGGTTATTATACCCTTGTCTATTTATTGGAAGTATCCTGCCAATTTGTTCCTTCGTTTGGACAAAATTTCATTGGCATTTTGTAAGCTGATTGCATTAGCTGAAAACATTTGATCTTGCTGTCATCTGTTCAATTGTGCTTCTGGTTTTTTTATTATTATTGTTGTTTTGGAAGTAACAATGCTCTAGGGACAAAAAAGAAGAAGAAATCCTAACAAAATGTTATAAGCAGTGTTCGCAAAATCGAACCGGAACGGTTAACCGGACATGGGACCGGAAGCGATTTAACCGGTCTAATCGATAAACCGGCCGATTCAACCGCTCTAATCAAGCAAGTCCCGAACGATCAAAAAAGTGTTGAAAAAAATAAAAAAGATATAAAAAAAATCTACTAAAATATGAAAAGCATATAAAGAATGTGATTAAAACAAAACACACTCAAATGAAGTTGAAAATTATTGAAAGAAATGGATTTTAACGAATCGATTTGTGCCAAGGGGTATTTTTAAAATTTTCTGAAAAAGATGGGAAAATATAAAAGTGAGTATCAATGACCACAAGTTTTTTTAATCTTTACCATAATGTAAATAATATTAAAATAGCGTTAAAAAATCGACTTGACCAACTCTTTTTTTAAAAGAAAATGAAAAAAAATTAAGTTATATACAATATAGACCATTCTTTTTGTAAATGGCACATTGGTTAATAGATCTAATAGGCAATTAAATAGTATATGGTGTATTGGTTAGTGGGTTTAATAACAAATTATTTCTTTATAAGAACTTTCAAGTTCGATTCATTTGGGCAAGTAAATTTTTTGAACTTCTTACCAATGTAATGAATTCTTAGAATTGTTAAAATGAACCACATCAATGTTTGAAAAGAAAGCCGCTGATGGAGGGATTCAAACCGTTGTTCGTATAAAGTATAGTCGCCAGCGCTAACCAATACGCCATTCTAAAATATTTGATATAAATGTGAAGTAGTATTCTATTTAAACTTTAAGAAATCAGTTGATCCCCAAAACCGGAACCGGCCACTGGCCGGTTCCAATCTAACCGGTCGGCTAGCGGTTAGATCAGCCGAACACTGGTTGTAAGACATCTGTTTCTCTGGCAAAAGATATGTTGGGTGACATCACTTGTAAAGGAAGTTTTCCTCGCTGATAAGGATAGTGAACAACTTCAAGTAATGTAAGTTGGTTATTGCTCAAGTGGCTCCCATGTTGAGGTCCTCTTGAAGCATCATTCTATTGAGTTTAACAGTTTAAGAGCTAGAACCATCTGTGGTTGTAGTCTACTAGCTATTTCTGGATCAGCTACTGGGTTTAAATATGCTAGGGAAATCAGATCATTGTGGCAATGTATTATAAGAACAATTGTGAGCCCTGCTAATTTAGCGAGAAAAAGCAAAGAAGAATTGTTCATAATAAGTAGGTAGAGATACAGAGAGGTTACCTAACATTTGGGAGGCTACTAATTTGGGTGTTTTTTGTTCTCATCAAAAAATTCAAAGGTAAACAATAAGTGGCTCTTGATTTGTTGGATGATTGGATTTTTTTTTTGAAATTGTTAACGTTTCGAACATTGGAAATTTATGAAAATTAATTCATTGACTAGAGCATTTGGAGAGGTATCATTCCTTATATCTCTTATCAATACATTGTCAAATATGGTCAGAACTTAAAAAGTTTGTCTTGGCTGCAAGAAAAAGTTATACATCCTTTTCGATTCTGTTCCTTTTTTTTTCTATTTCCTTACATTTAATATGGTTGCCTAGCTTGTGTAGTGATAAACTGGTGCCATATTTGGTGCAAATGCATGGTTGTTATCTTGTATATCATTATGGACCTCTCTTATGATCCAGATTCCGTTACCTATTGGATAACTTCTTATTGATATCCTTTTTCGTCTTACTTCCTTTTTTAATGCTCTTTAGATATGTTTTTACCAAAAGAACTCCTCAATGTTTTAATCATGCATCTTTAGTCAGGAGATATTTGCCACAGGAAACAATCTTTTATCTTCCTTGTACTTAATAGTTGTGCGACCTTTTTTATATGGAAAAGGTTAAATAAGGCCATGGCTTTATGGAAAAAACTGAAGCCTCACCTTAGAACCAGTTGAAAATTGTAGTGCTTTGATGTCGGAAAACCTTCGAATCTATATTTTGACCTTGATCAATATAGTTGTGAAAAAAAAAATAGGAGTTCAAGCCCTAAAATGACATATATTGTAACATACTATCTAGACCGTCCATTTTCAAGATTTCTTAGATCCATAAGATCTATACCACTTTTTGAGCTACAAATTTCACAATTGACACGGTTTCTATGAGTCCATGTAGAAATGAGTCACCTCTTAAAAATCTATTTTTGAGATGTATTTTTGGACCTAATTTTTAAGGACATGTAATCTCTACCATGGAGATCATGAATGTGGAAAAATAAATAAATTTTGAAAATTAAAAACCATAATTCTATTAAGAAAACATATGGACCGTAAGTTTCAATTGTTTTTAGATGGACCATCTATTTGCGTCCATCTTTAAGATGGATGCTTTATACCTCGGGGACCCTCCGGGACCGCAAATGTAGAAATGTGGTACCCGCCGCATGAAACAATATTCCTTTCATAATTAGTGGTGGAAAACAGACTTTCCAGCTATCTTAGGGATTTCCCATGCCCAAAGTGTTTTCGGACAAGATTTCGAGGAGAAGCTTTACTTCTTTTTTTTTTCCCCACAAGGCCTAGGCCTTATAGAAACTGCATCCTTTTTATATATCTTGAAGCATTTCTTCAACTAATGTTTTCATGGAAAGTTCTCACTGCTGAGTAGTATCTCTTGATGGAATTCTTAAGTCATAAAATCTAACTGATAAGATGACATGAGAGAAATATCAAGTGTGTGCATTACATGCTATCTTATATGATGAAAGAAGGTCAATGGGTTCTAATAATCTATGTGTTTCGATCAAATAAGGCTCTTGGGTGAGGATTTTAACTTATCACTGAGCGAAAATATCAGTAATGGAAGACTGGTGGCACAATTTAGTGGCTTCTAGAAGTCTTAATAAAGAAGAAAAATTATTACGTTAGCCATGGTGGCTGTTTCTTTGTGTTGTGCAATGAACTCAACACAATTGTAACTACTATGTATGTTATCCAAGTTGTGTCATTTGTCCTGTGTGGGTGAATATGTTATTATTATTTTTTGTTTGTGTACTGGTTTATTTGAAGAAGCCTTGTTGTTTGTTGGTAACCCTCTTTGTATCCTCTAAGTCAGGGTGGTCAGGGTTCTTTGGTGGTTGTATCCTCAGTCATTGCCTGTTATTTCACATTTCATGATAATTATATCGAGTGTGGTACTCCATTCCTTTTGTGGTTCACACAATCTGTTTTTCAGTGCAGCAGAACAATGCTGATTCTTTGCTCCCTATTCCCTTCATAAAAAGTCTTAAACTAAGAAGGAGATGGCATAAAAAATGGTTTGTATCCTCCAAGTCAGGGTGATCAGGGTTCTATGGTGGTTGTATACTCTGTCATTGCCTGTTGTTTCACATTTCATGATCATCATATCAAGTGTGGTACTCCATTCCTTTTGTGGTTCACACTATCTTTTTTTCCGTGCAGCAGAACAATGCTGATTCTCTGCTCCCTATTCCCTTCATAAAAAGTCTCAAACTAAGAAGGAGATGGCATAAAAAATGGTTTGCTATGGGAGGCTGGCTATGCCATATATTTAGCTACATTCCATGACGTCTCATGCTTTTAGACTCCCTGGAAACTGTCCTATTTGTTATTGGGTATGTTTATTGTAATAAAATTTGAAAAATTTGTCTGACAAAAGGCAAAATTTAATGCTGCCATTACTTCATTATTTGACAAGCATGTGTCTAATCATATTTGGAAAGTGCAATGCCAATTATCAATCACATCTTAAATAGTTGGATGGTGCTATTTTGTACTTGCATGTCTGTGTATTTGTTAGTGCTTAACTCCGGATATTGATGCTTCTGAACTAGCACCAATTAATGGCCCTCATCCATCCTTCTTGACTTCTGGTTTTGTAAAGTGTAGCTTGATGGTAATTGGTGTGTCTGATGCATTTGGAGAATTTTGTCAATCTCACGCATTAGGTTTTGGCATCTGGCATTCATCCCATGAATTGGTTATAGGTTTATGATCACTGTCTAGTTTTCATGATTATGGTGCAAAATTTTACAAATTCAGTGCTGAAGTGTAGGCATTGAAGCAGATTTTTCTGCAATACGCTTTATATTCTGTGAATACTTCAGACATTTGGGTAATCCTCGACTATCTCAAGGGATCTCTTTTTATTTCCAGTGCTGTTGAGTAGTATTATTTTCACTTGCTCCTAGGTTGAATGTAAGTTGTTGAGTCAGATATGCTCCTGGGCATGTGTTAGCTAGGCTAGGTTTTGTCAGCGCCACCCTGCCCTCTGTCCCCCTGCCAAATCTGAGAAAAAGAATAAGTGTAATTTAGACTGATCACATGCATAGATGCTTAATGCATGGTTGTGGGTCATGTGCAATCTTAAAGAATACATTTAACATTCATTTGACTCAAATGAAGAAAATATAGAACAGTTCAAGAAGCTATTATCTCAAGAAATAGGCTAGAAGTTCCATGAGAGCAAAGTTTATATAAAACTCTTTCCTTTTTTTTTTGAAGAAATGTTAACTTTCTAACTCTCTATGCTTTTACCACCATCTATTTTTAAAGCTACCTATGTAACTCACTTTACGTTCTTTCTATGATTCTATACCCTTTAGCCTTGACTATATGAATTAGGTGATTGGAATTTGGCTCGGAACTGTGCAGGGCCCGAGCCCAAGTCAGCTTGTTTAGCTTAGATGAGTCTATATGGGACTCGAGTCTATGAAATCTAATACAATAACCTTGAGAAGTGGTGGGGACACAGTTGTTTCCTGAGGTTTTGACCATAGGACCCGGCTCCCTGCCAGGTCAAAGCAACTCAGACATGTCGAAGTTGACTAGTTTTCATTCGCTGCTAGGAGTGATTATTTGTGGATGCTACCATGTAGGATAATTTGGTGTCTTGCTGAACAATATATCTAAACTGTGACACACACATGCACATGTCTATGCTTTGCTACAATGCAAACATCAACAGTGCTTTGCTGCAATATTGACATCAAGTGTGCTTTGCTACAATGTTGAGATAGCAAACTACATTGTGGGGGGACAGAGAGAGGGAGAGGGAATTAGAATTGGATTCACGCCATGTTTGTTGGGCCTCACTCTCTCACCATCCAACACATTGACTGTGATGGCCCTTCAAACTGAATTTTTCACCTGCTCGCCGCATACTTTCTCATCTTGAAGCAAAGAAACATGTTGCTAATATATGCTTTGATGACTGATACTTCATAGGGGAATGGCTGTTTAACTGCAATATGAAGATGTTCTTGTGAATGAGCAGAAAATGGCACAAGGCTGTTTTTAGATTGATTGAAATTTTGCAATACTACATAGAATGTTTTGCAGAAGCCAAGATTTTTGGGAAAACAGAACCTCAGTTAATCATTCCACCATACTATTCTAGTAGACAAATTTTTTACAGTCTCTATCTGAAAGACTACCACGAGATCTTCTAGTGAATTCTCCTGCTAGAGCTAAGCCCTTGTGCAGCCAAACGCCTTTATGTGAAATTCCCAATTTCTTCTGGACCTCTCATCTTTCTTTTGACCACAAATCACGTCATTTGTATCATTGACAAAGTCTTACACTTTATATCTATGGTCATGAGGATTTGAGCATGGGCATCAGACGTTAGGGTTTGTTGGACTCTTGCAACGCATGTCTCCTAAAGTTCAAATCATACTGCTGAACTACCTATTAAAAGATATGTATAATGATTTTCCAGTGAGCACAGAAAAATGCTCACTTTGCTTGTTTGGGTCCACCTTTGAGTCGAAGCATATGGGGACTACATTTATGGTTCTACCATAATACATGCCACAACTTTCAGTGAGACTTGTTTCAATTGTAAGGAAGCATGTGCCCTATATAAGCCATATGGGAAAGAACACACCACTTGGTTGTTAGCCGTTCCATTGAACTCTGATGTATAGGCGACACCGCTTGATTGAATCTCATATTTTTTGGAACATAATGGGATCTTGTCAGACAATCGACGATCCTGAAGGGATCCAATCGGACAATTGAGATTTCATTGGTGTACACATTTCCTGTCACGAGTTGCATCGTATACTACTTTTCTATAGTGCTAATGCCATGCATACTAGGACTTTCAATGATACATCACGGGTTTATATCGCTCATTATGCATACGTGAGGGGCTTAAACATAGGTTAGAGCGATTCGAAATGGACTGCATGAAGCCTAAATAGAATTAGAACATGTTATTCACGTTATAAGCTTTCTGTATAGGTATATTCACGGGATAATCTCAAGTTTCTGCAAAACTTAGCAGGTAAACTGAGTGGAGTTTAATTTGTTTATCATCTTAAAAGGGTTGCTTGTCTCTAAGCAGTCTATGCTTGTAGGGAACACAGGGGCTTGCATTTCACCATAGGAATTCCAACACAGTGTCGGTTTTATTTTTCGAACACCAGCTGATGGAGCTAAATTGACCTCTCCGATAGAGATATCAATGCAAGGGGTGCTGTCACTGCATGCTAGATGAATGGCTTGTGATGTAAAAGTCCCTGAAATTCGATTGAAACCGACATTGGCAACCGACACTGCATCCGTCTGGTTATGGCACACTCTCTTGTCACAGTAGAATTGATCAATCGTGATTGGAACTTTCACATTCGTAACTTGTATATCTGAGAAGAAAACACTCTCAACCGAGCCAAGCCCACCCTGAACAAATAGAACATGTGATTAGGGATTACATAGGACCAATTATCATAGACCCGGCCAAGTTGACTTAGACCTGGCCAAGTTACTCGGATTCAACACCTTGCCAAGCTGAGTTCCTAGGGACAAACTCAAAAATCTAAAACAATCATAAGATTTGTATTTTCTATTATACCAATGAATAAAATTTATACTGTACATATGTTGACAGAGAGGTTTTGGCGCCTTTAAGATGATTTGTCTATTTTTCTATTGTCTCCTTGTGTTGTTAGTCATAAATCAAAATTGTCCAACTTCCATCTCTTATATAATGTTCTCCATCTTTTATAGATCTTTAATGCTTTTTGTAATTTCTATTGCTTTTAACAGAATTTTTAGCAATTTTCAAATAGTAAGTTTTGTATTTTTTAGCACTTTTTGCGCTGGACAAGTCCACTCTGACTCGCCTGAGTTACTCAGCTTGGGTGGGGGACCGGCTCCTGTGCCCGAGCCAAGTTTTTCCACATTGTAGAGTCTCTTCTCAAAGAGGTAAATGTAGCTATACGGTACAACATGGGTCCATGTGTTCCTAGTGAAAATGAGACAACTGTATGTTTGATGTTTTTGTGGTGTATATATCATACGCCTGTGGTTTATGGTATATCTTTCAGAGAGAGATGCGCCTTACCTGCCAAGTTTTGATCCGAGCTCCATAAGCAGTGTCTTGAAGGGTAATGTTTTGGACCGTGATGTTGGAAACACAGGCCAAGCTGTTATCTTTACCCAATGCACCTATGCTGCTTTACGAAATGAACCCCATTTAGTATTGGCTCTTTCACTATAAAAAAAAGTTTATAGAAGGTTGCAAACTTATACAAATAAGGTACACGTCAAAAACCCAGTAAAAAAGAATCTTATGATGTTTGAAAACTTTTTTAATTGATCATCCGATCTTGAGATATATAGATATAAATCATGTCACAATTTTTAAAAAAATTTATTTTGGATTTTGTGTCTAAACAATAACAGATTTTCAACCACCCATTTTATATATAATGGTCAATGATGATTGTGCCTAAACAATTACACATTTCTTAGTAAAAAAATTGAAGCTGAATTCATTGTGAAGCCCAAACTTTGTCTATAGAGTGATGAAGGTTTTAGGCCTCTACCTAATGCCATGGCCAGGACCGCATTGGACATCATGAATGCAAACGTTTGAACACCCAGTTTGAATTGATATGCAATCATCTCCTGCACATCACCAAAAAACACTTATTATAATCTTTTGTGAGGTTGGATATCCCATCTTAGGGTACTGGAGCTAGTTGACATATGTTAGACTTCCCTTGGTAAGATATAATAATAATTAAATATTCTTTAGAAAACTAGAATAAATAAAATACATACTTATGACTCATTGCTCTTTTAATTAATGGGAAGCCTTTGTATGTGGCGCTACCAAGTGTAAAAAATATACAAATATAAAATATATACGTGGACTATTGGAATAGCTTTAGTCGTAATGTCATGCCTAACCCTCTTTTATTTTTAATGCTTATATATGTGTGTGTTCATGCGCACATGTAAAAATATCCTTCCAAGCGGGTTCATATTGGTGAACTTTTTATTCGAAATATTTTTCTTATTTTTATGTGAAATTTATTAAAGTACCAGATTAATGATTTAGTATTCTACCCATATTTTTTTTATTTAATTTAAAAAATGCCCATAAAAATAGGACACGAGCTTGAGTTGGAATGGTTACAAATGGGTTAATTGTTAAATAGGTCATCTCCTATGTGTATTTTGATGAATTATCCTATTTTTATTGGGTGTAGCCCTATGAGAAATGGGGATGCCCTAAAATTTCTCGACAAAATGATTTGTAAAAAATAAAAAACAAAAATAAAATATTCTAAACCATCCGATCAAGATTGGGCATGCGTCAAAATGATTTGATTTGTAGAATAAAAAATTAAAATAAAATATTTTGAGATGTTTATCGATATCGGACACTCAAATGAACTGGTGATATTATGGCTAGTGCAATCTGGATGGGGTGGGAGTAGCAATCACGTGTCTTACATGTGATTTCGTAGAAGAGGTTTCAATGTGGGAACTTACCACAGGCGATAGAAGAATATTCCACTTCAACATCTTGAGAATTTTGCAGATGGATTCCATCGGTATTGGGGCTGTTCCCTGGTGATGAAACAGTGAGGTTGGTTACCAACACCCCACCACAATTATCAAATTTTAGATGGATCGATGGACTGTTTTCGATTGTGATGTCGCCGATGCTTAAGTTGAAACTCTCGTAGAATCTCACTGCCTGAATTTGCATTTCATCTACTGTAAGTATTCTGAGTTCATTTCAACAGGCCAAACCTTTACTTAAATGTTAGAACTTACTGTGGGCTTCATTTTCGGATTGTTTGTCGAGTTCCCGACGGACTGCATGAATAGAAGAATTAAATTGAATGAGATAAAAATTGGTAAAGTCCAAATAAATTTTGGAATTAAAAAATAGTTATATTTTAAGACTTATTTTTTAAGTGTTGTCTTTCTGTGAGGTTTAAAAAATCCAAGTGTTTTGCTTAACATTACATGGAATAGTGAATCATATATCCCACGGTTTTTGCAATATTTGCATGTTGCAGCAATGGAAAACGTATTTAACTCTAGAACTCCAAACCAATAAGAATTTCAACTCCAAATTGGCATAGGTATGGTACAGCGTTCACATGATATGGACGTTTGAAGGGTTTCAAGGGTGCGAAAAACACCTTTCAACGGTTCATGCTGTTGAAATTTAATTTTGTTTTTATTTTTTATTTTTAATTTAATACTTATTTGCACCTGAAATTTGGGACATAAATATAAATTTCCACCAAATATAAATAATTTAAAATGATACTCTTAAACCTTTTGATGGTATTTTGGTCAGTTATTTTATTAAAAATATTTTTTATTATTTTTAGTTGCTGTGACTTGTAAAAAAGAATCTACTCCTTAAATTTCAGGTAAATTTTTTTTTAAAAAAAAAAAAATATAGAAAATAAAATACAAAATTGAATTTGAACGGTAAGATTTTGGTGTGGTTCAATTTGAACCGTAGGAAGGATGCCTTTGCACCCTTCCGCCATCCACATGGTATGGTGTGGATGATGGGTTTCCATTGGCATAATGGAAGTGGATTTTAGGTACCATAGATTTTGTTATCTGAGATAGATAGGCTTTTTTATGTCCCTAAAAGTAGGAAATGCCAAGAGTTAATAGGAAATAGGCAGTGTGTTCTATGCTCACTAGGAGACTGCAGATCGTGCTCCCTAATGAGCATCTCCTAACCCAATGGACGATGAACGGTCCCGATCGGTGGGCTAATTTCGAGCGTCCAGTGTTGGATGGCGGCTGCCCACTAGGGAGCATACCATATCGTTTCTCCTAATGAGCACAATGAATTTTGCATTATTTAAAAGCCTAGGTTGGGCTTTAGACTCACTAGGGTCCCAAGCCCAGGTCAGAAATCAACTTGCCGAGTCGGACCGCTTGAGTCAGCTGAACCTCCCGGGCTTGTACTCGCCTGAGTCACCATTTCTTAAAACACTGGAATTTTACCTGGAAACTTAACATGCATAAAAAGGAGAAAGCTGAAAAGCAATATGGTAGACCTGGTTAGATTGGAATAGTGGTACATCCCACCAAGCTGAACCTTGGCCATCAATGGACCCAGTTCCTGTCACTTTGAAGTTTTGAAGAAACTTGAAGTTGATCCAAGTGAACAATCCCGACTCGGGCCAGTCATCCAAATTCGAAGGCGCAACAATTGTTCCATCGATCTGTTTCCATAAATCCGGTTTGTGTCAAATCGAGTGTAATTAATTATTTTGCTGAACTAAACAAAGCATTTTTTACGATCTTCAAGTTCAAATCCATTATGTCTACCTCTAAGAAGAAGCCTAAAGAGCGTGTTTATGCAATATAATGCATCAAGCTTTGTAACCTCATCAAAATTAGTAATGAAAATAATAACAAATATTAATACAAACCTTAAGTACAAGTCCAGGCTCACATGGCCCTCGAAATGTTAATGGCCCGATAAGAAACCGGAATTCCGATGGCACCTCAAATATTGCAGACTCAACTTTACAAGCAGCAGCCCATGTTGCTAGGAATGCCTAAAAACAACACAACCTTATCATGTTACAATTGTGAAGAACTAATAAAGAGATTGAACACTATAAGACTATTTCTCGCTAATACAAAAAGGTCACATTCACCCCTAGATCTAAAATTTAACAATTCGAGGTGTGTCATAAAGTTTAAAGAGCTTTTTAATTCTTTGATCGCAGCCAATGGCACGTCCCTAAGGGCCCAATCTTTGTAACTTCCTTGTGCCAAAGACAAATAGTGTTGTAATACATTTTTCGTGTAACAAAATATGAAAGAATACTTCAGTAGAAATTCTAATGGGAATAACCATGAACTTTCATTGGTGATTTGCAAGTGTACAACTGTGCATATTCTTAAAAACTAAATAATTATTTTTAGCAGAGAGAGAGAGAGAGAGAGAGAGAGAGAGAGAGTTCTCACAACCTTGGAATCATCAGATGTTCCATCGCCCATGGCTCCAAAAGATAGAACATCCAAGATGGTGATGTTATATGGGTTGTAAAGTCCATAATCAGCATTAATTGAAGGATTAGGACGAGACACATGATTCCCATCGTTATGCACTCTGTGATTGTAATGACTATGGGATTTCAATTCCCAAATATGAACATTTCTCGGATCGACAAGCCTTAGAAGGAGTAGAAAAATGAAGAAGTTCAAAATAAAGTGATAAATCCTAGCTGAGAATAAAGTAAACCTTAGTAGAGACATTCTTTGAAGTTTTAGAGAGAGAGATATTCTGGAATGATTTTATGGTTGAGGAGGAGATAGAGTTGCAGAGAATATATATAAGTTGCAGTCGAGGACTCGAGTGTCTTGGAGAAAAAGGAAAGAGAATTGGTGCCCACAGCTATGGAGTTCATCCCACATTTTGAGGATATTCTGACCAAACGTGAGCAAATTGTTTAGCTTTTGCAGCCATTTTGAGTTTAGAAGTGGAGGATGCTACATTTTTCAAGATTTCCTGGCTAAAAAGTGAGCAAATTGCTTTAGCTTTTCCTGCTGGTTTGAGTTTGAGCAAGTGGAGGCCATGAATGTGGCCATGGTTTTGGTGGTCCTTCATAGGCCGATAGAGGGAAGTAGTAAGGTTGAGGGGAGAAAGAGAAATATCAGCTTTCCAAGATATGGGGTGTAGTAAAGACAAGAGCCCCAAAATTTGACTGTTTTCTCTCTCCTTGATTTAAAATCTTTGACATTGCCCTACCCTTGAGGAAAATGTTCCGATAGGGCTGCAGTTCTATTAAAATAAGTAAACCATCACCTCAAAACTCATAAAAAAGACTGTAGTTTTGGTGTCGGAAAGTCATTAAATCAATCATCTGTCATTATGGTTATAGAAAAAAGTGGACATTTCAAGCTCTCAAAATAGTGTACATTGTAACGTATTAACCAGACCATTCATTTTGCTTAAAAATAAGTATTCATAAATCCGTAAGATATACCATTTTTCTGAACTTCAAATTTGGTTGTCGGTGTTAAAAATTGATTTTAGAGCTATCATAGACATTTATGATGCCCAAAGTCATCTTTCGGACGAGAATTTGAGGTGAAGCTTCATTTGTTTTTATAAAAACCTAGGCCTCCATTACTTGAAATTCTCTTTTGCCCTCTTTGAAAGGGTCTCTCTCACATGTTGCTCTCTTTGCATCGTATCGTTTTTCATTCTCTCCAATGTTCGTCACATATCTAGTTCTATTGTGTTTTGAGCTTTTATTTCATGGCTACTTCATCACATATCTAGTTCTATTGTGTTTTGAGCTTTATTTCATGGCTACTCATGTGCCACCAACCAATAAGTGGGGAAGAAAATTTGTTTTTTTTTTTTTTTTAAAATAAATACCCTCATGATTTTTTTTTGTTTCTTTTAAAGATGCATGTGACATCAACAACGTGTTTTCTTTTTCTTTTAACTTAAAATGGTAACACAAAAGTAGAAAGAGAGGGGTTTTGTGGACATTTTAGCAAAGGATATAGACATGTGGCCATTTGAAGTATCCCCAAGTGACATCATTTTATGAGTGGTGGGGGACAAGAATGTGGATCACTTGGGCATGCTCGCAACTCGTGTAAGTTTGTAAAAGACAAAAAGGGAAGTGGCACTCCACCTAGCTTCCAAATAATTAAGCAAAGAATGATATAAGCCAAAAGATTCTATGCTCCTATGGGAGCATAATTATCCATTTGCTCTCTCAAGCACCACCCCCGTCTTAAAGTATTTCTATGATATTAGCGACCAACCTCAAAAAAGATAAAGAATATTAATCAAACTCAGTTCGTGCCTCAAAAAGTCACGTCATAATATTGAATAGAGACCGTCCAAGTGTTTGATCAAAGTGTTTAAAAACGAAAAAAACATGTAATAATTATTTGGTGATCCTTAAGTTAGAAGGATATAACGACCCGTTGAGGAGGTTGAGGTTATGGCCCTTGTTAGAGCGGAATGACAGAACGAAATTATTTTAGTTAATCTCAAATAGATGAAACAAGGCTCAGTCATGATTTGGTGATTTCTTAAGTGGAATCTAATATTTTTAAAGTGAAAAAATTCTCCAAAACAGTACATTGGTTAGAGAGAGTCAAAAAATAAAATGCTCCTGCAGGAGCATAAAACACATGCTAATGACATAATAAATTTGGTTTAGTAGGGCTAGGTTGTGAATGATATAGGTGCTTAGGTTTTCTCCGTCTTTCGGTCACTCTCTGCTGTGAGTGCTATGCTATCTCTTTCTCTCTCCCTCCTACCTCAAAATGTAGCGTCTTGGCGAAGCCCGAAAGGAGCCTCCCTCCAAACGTAACCACATATCATAGATCACCCACCTCTCCAAGGGTGAGCTTACAACACTTAGAAAATAGTATACAAAAGCAGTGTTTAAAAAAAACGGTTCGGTGACTCGAATAGGTCGTGGATCAGATCGGAAGAATCGGCAGAAACAGTAATTTTTATTTCAATTTTTTTAAAAAAATAATTCAACAAAAAATCGTTCATCCTTTTTTTTTTCCCTTGACTGAGTGAATAATCGGTCGGAATCGATGAAGAATCAGTCGGACTTGGTGTAGAATCAGTCGGACTCGGTGAAGAATCGGTGGTTCCGTGAAAAAATCGGCGAGTCTACTATTTTGAATAGACCAAATCCCTGTTTTTTACCAGATCTGGGACGATCGATTTTCAATCCGAATCACTCGATTTCAGATCGGGTCACCGATTTTTAAATCACTCATACAAAGCAAATAGGTATTTTTTTGTTTCTAGATATGCTACATTTTCTCTGGACAGTGTTTGCCCTACGTAGATCAAAATTGGTGTGACTATAGGATATGCAAACTTGTCCTCGAGTATGAGGAAACAGAATATCTAAACTATTTTGCTTATTCAAATGCAGGAAAACATTTAGTTTTACATAGAAAATGAGTAAGAGAAAGATTGTTAGGAAAATACTATCTTTTGAAGGAAATATTCGTTTTTTTTAATAAAATAAATAAATAAAAAGAAAGAACAAAGAAGAAAAAGAAGAGATATTCAAGTTCTATAAAAACATACACTACCAAAGGCCACTCCATCTACAAGCCATAAGACGCGAATTTAGGAATTGGGCTTGAGCTTCATTGGTTGGCAGTTGAGGTTTAACAATGATATATGTCAAGTATAATTCCTAACACTGAACTACAAAAAAAAACAAACATTACAACTAAAACCAAGGTTTGAAAAAAGGTTTCTATGCAGCCAGTCCGTATATTGTAGAAATACGGGCTTGGCAATAAATACATATTTTAAATATAATTTGATCTTAATTTTTGGAGAATATATACTCTTTAACATAGAGACCATGAATATGTAGAAAAAAAAAAAAATTGAAAACTATAAATAATAATTACATTAAAAAAACATTTGGACCGTTAGTTATAGTTGTTTTTAGATGGACCACCTACTTGCATCCATCTTTAAAATTGATGCTTTATACCATTTCAAAGTCGAGATGGTGTCAATTAGAAGGTTTTCTAACTTCGGAACACTCTTTTCTAGCGGATTTTTAAGATACAACTTACTTCTATAGTATATGGTTTCAGCCTAATATAAACTTTTCCCTTTCAATAATTCACTCCCTCGCGCAAAAAATTATTTTAGAAACATTGTTAGTATCCCAAATTTTGAGATATAAACCTCAAAAAAAAAAAAAAGTATTGAAATGCAATATGTCCCAACTAGAAAAGGTATATTTTAAAAAAAAATTGAACCTGTATCGGGCTAATTTTTGAACGGTAATATCTAACTTCCTTAAAACTTTATATCAAAATTTTTATTTTTAAAATAATCATTTGGTGTAGATATCAAGATAAAAAAGAAAACTCCTTAATAGCTCTTTGACACGAAGGAAGCAATTATATGCTATGCTCCCGACAGAAGCATGATGTCTGCGCTCTTTTTAATCGTATAAAATCAAAAGTAAACAAAGTTAAGGAAAAAGTTTATATAAGGTTGCAACCTTAAAATGTAGAATTACATATGTACCTCAAAAATTCATTGAAAAAAGTTATTTTAATGTTGAAAAAACCTCTAAGTGATCATCTCAATATTGAGATGTATGAATATGGGAAAAAAAAAAAAAGATTTTGAGTCCTAGAAATAGTGCATCTGCAATACATTATCTAGACCTTCTATTTTCAAGATTTTCATATGTTCATAGATCTACTTAATTTTAACCTTTTTTTCATTTAAAATTTTATAATTAGATATGAAAATAGATTTTGAGATAATCTTAAGAATTCTTTTCACCAAAATTATATGTTATGATAAAATTTGGAGGTGCGCCCTAATTGGATTGTTTAAGGTCGCAACCTTATAGAAACCACAACCCCAACGTTAATGGCAGTTTGGTGAACCTTCAGCTAGGTATTGAGAAATAGAAAAATATAGAAAGAGACCATTTATTTTTAACACAAAAATGTCACAATTACTCTTGTCTGTCAGATTTCAAATCAGGTAATTGTAAGTGTGTTAGTGATTAAACTCGAACTTCAAAAAAAAAAATCTCAAACTTTATATCACCTCCCCCAAACCATCCAATTTGACATCTAATGATTATTAATAATTGTGACTTCTTTGTAACAAAGATAAATGATCTCATATTAATTCTAGAGAAATAAAGGTATATAATGTGCATAAATACTTTAGTTTCTTTTCTTTTTTTTCTCTCTAATTGAATCATTGTTTGAGTGAATCTTTACAATGTCATAATAATGTTCTACAGGACAAAATCAAGACCATATAACACAACGTAGCATCACCGAGGCTGCTAGGCACGACTGCATTCAATGTGAATTTGACAAATCAGGGCCCAAATTTATGTGTGAATGGACCTTTGGATTCCATATTTGTAACATTCCGTGGAGCCCAGCGCAAGCCCGTAGAAGGCTTTATTGTTGCCAAAAGATAATATGGAATATACAATTTATTTACTCCCTTGTCTAAAGCCCTACCTAGGTATAATTTTAGAACTCCAAATTTTGGTGATCCAACCTTTTCAACTATTAAGAAAAAAAATTTTCGAATTACACCATCTATGCACTTGAAAAATTGAATAATGTTCTCAATATTGAATAGAAACCGTCCAATTTATAACGAGTGAGATATAAGTGTGAGGAAACCTAAAATTCATTTTCTTGCTAATGAGAGTAATAGTTTGTGATTTTTAGGGCCTCCTAATATTTCAGATTGAAAAAAATCCTTCCAAGTAGGTGCACTGACTTAGGAAGTCAATGTACACTATGCTCTCGTGGGAGCATAGTATATATGCTCTTAAAATCAAGGTCCAAACCATCTATAGTAGTGGAGGCCCATGTCAAGAACTCTTCTATGCTCCCAAAAAAGGGCAATTAATAAAAAGAAAAAGAGGTTTACAAGGGTTCAATGGCCCTCCAACAAAATCAAACTTAATATTATAATAGAAAAAGTTTATATAAAGGCGAGGTCCTAAACAATCAAATTAAGGCGTACCTAAAAAAAATCACTAAAAGAGATTGTTTCAATATCCAAAAGTTCTCAAATTGATCACTCAACGTCAAGATGTATGGATATGAGAAAAATTGGATTTCAAGTCCTGAAAATAGTACATCTTATAATGCGCTTTTGGGCTGTCAATTTTCAAGTGTTCATAGTTCTACTCTATCTACATTATTTTTTAAGCTTTAAATTTTATAATTAGTAATGAAAATAAGTTTTCATGCCATCACAAAGATTCATCTTTCGATACTATTTGAAGGTGCGCTTTACTTTGACTGTTTAAGGCATCAGCCTTACACAAACCACACCCTAATTTAGTTGATGATTTTGATTGAACTAAGACCTATAGTGCATTTGGAAACTCTTAGAGGGGTTAAGCCATATTGTGAAGCTATCATTACTGATAGTTTGAGAGCTCGTGTACCAAATCGTCATATGATGTACAATGCTAGTGAAGAGTAGTCTTGTACATATTTTTATCATTTTACAAATACAATAGTTAGGCTATTGTCAGCTTGCTCAACTGATCATCTCGACCTTGATATGTATAGGTGTTAAAAAAAAAAAAAAAAAAATCAAGTCTTAAATACAATATATTGTGTAACACAATATCTTGATTGTCCATTTCAGTTTTTTTAACATTTATTATATATCTGTTCATTCTGCACTATTTTTTTTACTTTAAATTTCATAACTAAAATAAGAATAGTCTTTTAGGCTAGATGCCGCATCTTTCGACAAAATCTAAAGGTACGTCTTACTTTGATTGTTTAAGGCTGATGCCTTAGACAAACCCATTACCACACCCTTTCATGAAATGCTGCAAACATAGTCTAAACACTATTAAACCTTGTAAGTGAGTCATCTCAACAAGAAAATAAATTTGGGAATCAAAAGTCAAATGGGTGATCCAAAACCCAAATCAAGAAGATACATGTACAAGCTATGTAGTCCACTTTTTGAAGAATATCATGTGCTTTGTAGGTAGACTCTCTAAAAGAATCTCTTGTCCTTAACCATATAGTATTTGTTGATGATTTCTTCCCCCTTGGAAATATAGAGCCATAAAAACTTTCATCAGGCAAGATGCCACAGTAGTGTAGGAAAAATCAAATCGGAATGATTAACATGACATAGGCCCAGAAAAAGTTCAACCAGCCTAACTAGCAAACCGGCTGGTATAACCGTTTTAACTGAGCAAGTCATAAGTGGTCAAAAAAGTGTTAAAAGAAACAAAAAATGCAAATAAAATCAAATAAAATATAAAATATATATTTAAATAATGATTAAAAAAACACATCTAAATGAAGTTGAAAATTAATAAAATAAAAATGAATTTTAAAAAACCGATTTGTGTTTAGAAGTATTTTTTATTTTTATTTAAAAAAAATATATATAAAAATAAATATTAATGGGCAAAACAATTTTCAATCTTTTCTATAATGATTAAAATATTAAAAAAAATGCATTACAAATAAATTTTTTTTTTTTTGGATTTTATGATTTTTTTAAAAAAATTCAACATACCCAGCCAATCACTGAAACAGGTTGGAACGAGAACTATTCCAATCTAACCAAGCAGTCAATGATTAGACCGCCCATTCTTTCCTTCAATGTGCTAAAGCCCGTATCGATTGTGGACCACGCTGGACAATATAAATTGAAGGAAAAAAGTTTATAAAGGGTTGCATACTTATATTATAGCTATATGGTGAACCTAAAAGAATCCAATAGAGAAAGAGTGCTTTGAAGTTGATAAATATTCTAGTGGATCATCTCGATCTCGAGATATACGGATATAAAGAAAATAAATAAATTTTAAATCTTAAAAATAGTGCATTTTGTATTAAGTAATCTAAACCATCTATTTTCAAGATTTTAAAGTGTTTATAGATCTTCTCAATTTGTACTGTTTTTAAAATTTTAAATTTAACAATTAAGATTGAATATGGATTCTTGAAACTATCATAAGATTTCCGACACCAAAACTACGTCTTCCAATACAATTCAGAGATATGCATTACTTGAATCCCATAAATAGTGCATCTTGCAATACATTATCTAGACCGTCCATTTTCAAGATTTTCATATATTTATAGATCTGCTTGATTTTAACCATTTATGGAATTTAAAATTTTATAATTAGATATGAAAATATATTTTGATATAATTCTAAAAAAAAATTCACCAAATATTACATGTTATGATAAAATTTAGAGATACGCCTTAATTAGATCGTTTAAAGTTGCAACTGTACAGAAACCATACCATTTTCTTAATGCCGCTAATTACAAAGGATATTTGCTAAAACTTTCCTAGAGACTATACGTGCTCACTTTTATCATTAAGTAGGTAAAAGGGGCCATCCAATCAGCACCTTATCTCAGTTTATAAAAAAGAAAATATTCGATGAGATGAAGCGACACTTGAAAAAATTATTCACAACCCATATATGGAAAAGGAAAATATTCAATGAGATGAAGCGACATTTGAAAAAATTATTCACGACCCAAATATGGAAACCAACGGTTGTGGTGCGATGTTCCTCCCAGTAAACTTTGGACCCATACTTGAACCCGAACCTAAACCTGAATAGTATTTGAGTCAAAGATTTAGACCGGGAACCGACCCGTCATGGTCCAATTTTTTGACCTACACCTGAATCGAGTCTACCCCTCGGATCCCGGGTCTGGATCGAGGTCCAGGTCCATTGCCAAAATATAGAATAGTGTTAGCGTCCTTGTTCTATTCCAATAAAACGTTTATTTCAAGCTATAACTTTATACTATAAAAGTAAGGGTGTTGTTTGTATAGAGTCGAGGCTTTAAACAATCAAAGTAGAGCCCACCTTTAAATAGTATCGAGAAATGTGGTTTCAACATTCAAAATCCTTGTGAGAACTTTAAAATATATTTTTATCTCTAATTATAAAATTTAAAGCTTAAAAAATAGTGTAGATCAAGAATATCTATAAAAACTTAAAAATCTTCAAAATTGACAATCCAAAAATGTGTTACAATATGCATTATTTTCAAAACTTGAAATCCATTTTTTTCTCATGTCCATGCATCTTGATGTCGAGATGATCAATTTGACAATATTTGGCCACCAAAACAATCTCTTTTAGTGAAAATTTAAGGGTAAGCTATAGTTTGATTGTTAAGAGCCTCAACTCTATATATACTTTTTTTCTAAAAGTAACGTGCGCTTCAAAAATCCCGAAAGAATGAGCATCTTAACCTTGAGATGTATAAATATAAAGAAAAAAAGAATTTCAAATCTTAAAAATAATGTATCTTGTAACATATCTAGACTATCTATTTTTTAAAAAAATCAGGTATTTATACTTCAAGTGTTTATTGATCTGCTCAATCTGCACTATTTTAAAATTTTAAAATTTTATAATTGGGGATTGAACATGAATTTTCAAGCCATCATAAGTTTTCTGACATCATAATTATATCTTCGAGCAAAATTTAAAGGTGCACCTTATATAATGCAAGGTGGACACCTTATACAAACCTCACCCTATATTGGAGCTAATCTCGGCTTGCATGTTAGCTCACCATGTATTTTATTTTTTCAATAAATCCACACCGAAAATTTTGCCGCATTCACCAACTAATGTGGGATATGTTTGTTATTTATTAGTGCATATTGTGTACCTAGGTTACGTCTTTTCAAACTTGGGTATAAAACTTGAAACATATTTAAGCAAGTGAAAAATCAGTGTCAATACCCGTTATTCAACAAACTGGTCGAGATTGAATATGCATCGATGTTGCTTATTAACTACCAAAACCCGTCTCATGTGCACAAAAAAATGCGCATCAAAACACACGCCAAAATCAACAATCTCAATGGAAAAAAAGAGTGTTTTAAAACCCGTGGTCCATATCGACATTCGTCTATTTGTATCACAAATTGGCCAAGACTGAGAAAGTATCGATCCCATCTCATAAAACTCCCCTCCTTCCGTATTTATTCTTTTAAAAAAATTTTCTTAACCTTATCTAGTATTTTTCTAGGTCCCCCATCAATCCCACTCCAAATCTCCATTTTAATTTTTATTTTTAATATTTTTTGAACTGCTGATTCAAATTGATCCAAACCAATCCAGATTGTCGATCCAACAATCCAACGATGGATATTTGGGATAGATGGCCTAGTGAAGCTGCAGTTATTTTGTTTTATTATGAATATTTATCTACTAGCAACACAACCCCGACCTCATAAATATTTATAGACATGGGCACCTATTCCAAGAATAGAGTTGGGCATCGGCTAGGGTTCCTTTGGCCCGGTAAGGGCCAAGCAAAGCGTGTCTAGGCTCTTTGCCCCTGACTTATTTGGGTCCGAGTTCAAGCCAATCTAGAGTTCGTGCTCTCAAGTATTTTTGTCATTTTACACTCAAGGGCAATTTGATTATTTTAACATCCCTAGAAATAAGGGAAATATCAATCACTCAATATTAACCTCGAGAGAAAGGAGAAAGGTAGGGTTTCCATTCAGAGGCATTTTGGTCATTTCGCAGCCAATAACATTTAGGTCATTTTACCATCTTTAAAAATAAGAGGGGGAACCGAACATTTAGGATCCGCTAGGAGTGAAAAAAGGAAGGTGGAGTTTGTACTACGGGGCATTTCTGTTATCTCACACCCAATGATATTTTGTTCATTTTACTATCCCTATAAATAAAAAACACGACCAATCACTCAAGATTAACCCCGAGCGAAAGGAGGTCAGCCCATTGCTCGGACTAGCAATGGGTCGGAGGGGCCAAGGCGATGACCCGGACAGGCCCTCCGGCCATATTTGGTGGCCCTGGCCTTACTTTTATGGGGTGGGGGGCCGGTCCATCGCTAGCCCTACATGCTGCAAGAGTAGTATGATAGTTTTTCCCTCGGCCTCCTTATTCAATTCATTTTCAAGAATATCTGCTAGAAGGAATTGGAGGACACCTCATCCATAAAGTTTCAAGGACAATATAGTAATTCTACCATCGACTCTATTCAACCTCGCTCGAGCTTTTCTTCGGCGGCGTCTCGATCGGTGTGGGAAGGGCAAAATTACTATTCACTCCTCCTCAAAATGCAGGGTCTTTCAATATCCAGTGTTTTGAATATTTAAACCTACATTTAATAGGGGCATTTACAGTAAAACGAAGAGCGCTCCTTCTTTAAAGAAACTGGTTACTGCAAATTGGTTCGGTTGATGTCTCCGATAACAAAATCCCTTCACAAATTCGAAAATGTCGAATTCGTCCCGACGATTTTGTGGCGAACTGTTTGGGCTTTCAGGGAAGAGAGAGAAAGAGAGAGAGAGGGGTTTTGGGCCTCTTCTCATTTCTTCTTTACCACTGTTCCGTCTTAAGTGTATATACCATCTTATCTATCGTGGCTCTCTTCATTATTTACCGAAGAAAGTTCTCTCTCTCTCTCTCTCTGCGTTTTTTGCCCTAGCCGCTTAGGTATGCTCTCCTCTCTCTCCTCACACTTTTCTCTTTCTATCAGTTTTTTTCTCCCCAGATTCTCTCTTCTCTCTCTATTTTATCAATTTTTTGCTTCTTTTTTTTTTTTGACTGGTTTGTCTGTTGTTTTGGTTGTACCAGTGCTTCTGATTATTGGTGAGAAAAAAGGTTCGTTTAGGTTTTAATTGTGTTAGGGCTTTTGATTATTGATAATGGGTCTGCGGGGTGTGTGCTGTGTAATGCCTTTGTTTTGTATAAATATTTATGGTCGGTTACTTTGGATTTTAGGGTTTTGGTATTATTAAATCTGATACTTGGATTATTGGTGTTTGTATTGTGATTATTAATGGCTTTATGAGGGTTCTAGAATTACGGATTTAATTGGGTTGGTGGTTCAATGTTGATCGAACATGAAATTTTGAGCTTTGTTTGGAGATAATGTGTTCTTGTCACTGTAAATTGATTCTTTTTAATAGAAAAAGCATGAATTTTTACTGGGTTCAATTCTTCCTCCTTTGTTTTCTACGGAAAAGCCTTCATATTTACTTGGGTTCTGGATTAGTTGTCTAAACTAAAGGGTTTTGTTAAAGGCTTTAGAATTAGTTTTGGGAAATAGGGAGGAAAGTAAGCTCAAACAAGGTTTTTTTCATGGGGTTAAATTTAATGACGAGGCTCATTTTTGCAGCTTCTTGTGTCACTGCCAGTCTAGGGATGTTTGTGTACCGGAATTTTATGAGTACTTTTATCTTTTTATAGGAAATTTAGCTCTCTGGATTAGTGTAGAATTTCATGTGGAAGTTTTCTCTCAAACTTTTATTTAGTCCCCCTCCATAGAGATTGTTGTCGCCGTTCCTCTATCCTTGATTCTTTCTCTAGCATTGCTTGTGCTTTTTTTCTTTTTCTGACAGAGTTGCTCATTGGGCTTTCTCATTCGCTTTCGTGTTTTTTCATGGGTTTGTCTCTTTCTCTCGAACATTGCCTCGATTAAATGTTATACAGCAAAAAACATGAATTATGTAATGTCTGTTATAATGCCGACCAAATGACCGACTGAGTGAAGATATTCCTGAATAGATTCCTTTTAAATAGGGTAATATGCTCTTTATAAATCTATTTGCATATGATCATTATGCATTTTGTTCTTCACCGAGTTGGGGCATATTATCTTTCTTCAATCTCATTGTTCCGCATTTAGCTGTCTACTAATACAGTTGGAGTGAGCAGCCTCGCGAATGGATAAATTATTGGTCATCGAGTTTCATGATATATCAATATGCAATTTCCAAACTTATGTTCATGATGAACATGAAGTTTAATTGCCTCATAACAATAAAAATTTGATTCGTATAAGTTATAATTTTTAATAATCAGCTGCCGGTAGCATACTTCACCAAATAACAGAATAAGTGATCCCAATTTTCATTTTCCGTTTAGTTGGACAACTTTCTTTGGTTGCTCTAAGGTGACATAGATAATGTCTTTCATCCAATGGTTTCCTCCTTCTTGAATTTGATAACTTCTTTATTTTATCCGGTTCCGCATGCCCTTACCACTGCCTGATGAGGTCACCAGTTTTGGGGGTAATCATCTTCCGCCGCACTAGCAAGGGCCAACATAGCAAAATTGATAGAATCTTTGCAGTTTTTAAATGGAGTAGTATGCAATTACTGGGCTGACTTCCCCTGTTGTGTATCAAAATGACTTGGAGATATCTACCTTGTGTGAATAGGAAACTTGGCCTATTTGGTCAAAGTTTCTCTGCAAACCAAGGATCCAAATTCATATATTTGCGCACTGTTCAGGAACAGTGTAGAATAGGACACTCTTATTGATTAATCTTGTGCATTCCTCATCAGGTGCTTGCTCCACTTTGGGAGACGAATGATATCTATTTCTCTTGAACGTACTGTGAGTATAGAGGTTTCAGGTAGTTCTTCTCTTGGCATCCTCCAGAAGATAAATTACAAATGAGAGAAGTCTGAGGGCAGGGACTTCCTTGGAGTAACCTTCTGGTACAGCCCCTCTATGGGCTTCTTATAGAGGAAAAGGAGAACATTATAATTCACATGAATAAACATACCATAACTAGCAAATATCCTCTTCTTCTTCTTCCTTTTGTGCTTGAGCCTTTGCACATACAAACATATAGAGGAAGGTCTGCAGTTTGAGCCACCTCACTCCCCTCACTTTCAGTAAGACAATGAGGGTTGATGGGAGTTGAATCCAGAAGAAATGTTAGTTAGTTATAGGGTGCTTTCTGTATATAATATGCAAATCTCCAGCTTGTTCATAATATTTTCTGAGACCACTGGAAGTTATGTATAAACTTTCAAAACATGTGGCATATTGGTGGCTTCCTGAAAATTGTTCTCATGTTTTGCTTTGTCATTTTCTTTTATTTTTTCCATATGGAAAGTAGTTGTGTATGTGACTTTTATATATTTGCATTCGAGAAATTTTTTCTCTATTGTATTTGTTGCTTTGACTTGCTCTCTTGTGATTTATGTAAATTTCTTTATTCACTTGTTAAGGTGTTTAGGAGGATGACTTGTAAGCGTATTATTTATGGATTTGAAGTGCCTCTACCGCTTTTGTTATCCATGATATGATTGAAGGTCCAACTTGGTGTTCAATGAAATAATCTATGTGATCATTTTTTATCCTTTCCCTTCATTTATAAGCTCCTCTTATTGTGCTTAGGTGTGCTTTTATTGTCTCCTCTCTCAGCGTTGCAGAAAGAAGGGTTTTGGGATCTAAGGTTTTGACCATTCAACCATGGAGGGGCTTGAAGGTATGAGCTTTGATGGTGGATTAGGTGTGAGAAAGAAGCCTAGAAGTTCTTTGCACAGACGGCCTCGGACTGGTTATTCCCAGTTATTTACCGATGAATTTGGTCGTGACCTTTCATCACAATCGCCCACTCCACCCTCTGATACACAGGGCACTGGCAACTACTGTAGTTCTGGGAATTTGAGCAAGGGATCGAGCGATGACAATGAAGAGTATGATGAGGGCTTTCAAGATGCTCATTTTAAATCGAGGGATGGTTATTGGAAGACTGCGTCTGTTAATCAAATGGGAGGAGATAATAATCAGTGGGGTATGGATTGTGACACTTCAAACAAGACGGCAAGAAGTGGGGGAAATTCTGGAGGTTATAACGTGAAGAATGGTAGATACGCAGATGACTTTTATAGCAGTGGTAGTTTTAGAGGTTCTGCTTCAGGTCCCAAGAGATGCAGTGAAGGTGTCCTAGCGCCAGCTAATTGGAAAGGAAGTCATAGAGAAAACCAGGCCATGGATAGCTTAGTGAGTAGAGACTTAGCTAACTGTCCAAATATTGAGGGAAATGTTAGTAGTCGTCACATGGGGCAATTGGGGATATCATCAAATGGGTCAGGTAATGGAGGCTCAGATTCAAAGTCTATGCCTAGAAAGGTAAAGCTCAAATTGGGTGGAGTGACACATACAATTCATGCAAAGCCTGCTGCAAATTCTGGTGGTATTAGGCAGAATTCCTCTGGGGCTGCATCTGCTATGAAGCCTTTGCGTACTGATGGCAGTAAGCGACGCCAGAAGTTGATAACCCAGGTGCCTCATCGCTTGCTAATTGTGAATTTAAGATAATCACCTCATTTGCACTATGCATACTGTTCTGTTTCCAATAACTGGAGTATTTATATGGGGTTTATCATGGTTGCTTGCCATATCATAAAGTTGTTAATTGTGACCCGATAATATGTATTTTATGTAATTTGTCAGGGGCAGTACAAATTTTCAGAAAATGGTTAAAGGTATGTGTTAGTTGTTAATAGGCATTGATGCTTTATAGTTGCGAAATATATAGTTGATGGTTTCCTCACACACAAAAAAAGGAAACATTAAATGGTTTTTCGCCAGCAAATATCCTTGTCCACTAGAAATAACTTTTACCCCGATGCAAATGGTAAAAGGATTTCCTTTTTCATGAAAAATAATTTCTGCTAAGGAACAAATAGGCATGTCTGATAATCCTAAATTGGACAAGGAGCTTCAATATAAACGTGAGTAACCTAGATAAACCCTATGATGGAAACAGCGTTATTGTTGCAATTCATCACATCAACTTTGAATTGAAAAAATGTTAAAAGACTCTTTGTGCTTACAAAAGAATATTTCTCTTGCAGGAAAACTCAGATGATGATTATCCCTACCGAACAGGAAAGACCAACTCATTGCAAGGCATCCCGTGGAAAGATTTCTCAGGTGGAAGTTTCCCGACAAAGGAGTCGAAAAGCAAAAGCTCAGGTGAGAAGAAGCAATCCCAAAAGTCATCTAACGCACCCTCCTCCAAGCCAGTTCGGAAGAGCAAGAGAGTCCCAAAGAGACGTGTACTAGATGGGGAATATGATGATGCTGAAGAGGATGATGAGATCCGATACCTTGAGAGACTCAAAACCCCCAAGATCAGCGCAGATGTTGGTGGGGACTATGATGATGACGAGGAAGATGAAAATCGGAGAAGGGGAAAATCGAGGGGTGTCAAGAGGCGTCCTTTTGAGGGTGAGGTTGATGAAGATGGTTATGAGGAGGAACTCACATCAGTGAATGATGATATTGATAACTCAGAATTTGGGGCTGAGGGTAAGAGTAGCAAAAAGAGGAAGGAAACAGTTGATTCTTTGGTTGATGAAAAGAAGGAATTCTCTCTCACGACACGCCAGCGAGCTCTCCAATCAGGCAAGGACTCTGGAGTTGCTGCAAACCTGATCGAGTTTCCAGATGGGTTGCCAGCTACCCAGAAAAGTAAGGGGATTTGTTTTCTTAATTTGCTTAGCCATTGAGGACTAATGCAACTTTATGGAACTAGTAACTACTATTGCTTGGATAATTAAATTTTTTGTTGTCTGTCATTGATAGAGAAAAAAGAAAAGATGACTGAAGTGGAACAACAGTTGAAGAAAGCTGAGGCTGCTCAAAGACGAAGAATGCAAGTAGAAAAGGCAAATAAAGAATTAGAGGCATGTTTCTATTCTCCTGACTTGCATTTTGACGTTGCTCCATCATAGCTCTAGTACTATTTTGATGACAAAACTGACACCTTGATTCCAATATGCAGGCAGAGGCAATAAGGAAAATTTTGGGTCAGGATTCCAACAGAAAGAAGCGGGAGGATAAGATCCGCAAGCATCAAGATGAACTTGCACAGGTAACTAATCAACTTGAACGTTTCTCTGTCTCATAGTTGATTGTTTAGATTTATTTAACTCAGTTTTCTGTGCTAATTTGGTTTCACAGGCAAAGGCTGCAACTGCCATGACACTTGCTTCAAGCACCATTAGATTGGTTTCCGGTCCAAATGGCACAACTGTTTCATTCCCCGAAGATGGCCTACCTAGCATATTCAGTTCCACTCCCTGCAGGTGAATTTCATGTTTATTTTCCCATGCATTGTCTGCGTACACTCGTGTACATGCACTAGCATTTTGTCATGCATTACATTTTCTTGGGCTAAATGTCATGTATCACGTGATGCATAGTTATATACTAGCTGATGTCATGTGTGTAGCATGGAGCTCTAATTGCCAAATTTCATAATTTAATTATTTACTTTTAACTGCAATTTTTCATTTTATATTGAACTAATATTTTCCATAACAATTGGGTTTTTCGACCATTCTTAAGAAATGTCCTATTTATAACATCTAAATGGGATAAAAATTTAAGATTTCAAATCAGGAATATTCATAGTTTTAATAAATAATATTTTTAATAAATAACCAAATGCCGGTTTAAAATAAGAAATTGGAAATTTTAGGAAAAGAAACCTACTATATCATATTTTATCATATTTCAAATACTATTCTTCTATATTTTTGTTGAAATTATGCCATGATAGAACAATAGGATCTTTCAACTTCTCTTTAAAAAAAATGCTTCTTTAAGATTTGAGATTTACAACAAAAAAAAATTGAGATTTCAATTTTGGGTGTTTTTTAGAATACTAATGCAAATTCAAAATAAAAGATTTCAAATTTTAGGAAAGGCATGCTATCGGAGATCTGCGTTTCTTACCTTTTTGGGTGATAATCTAGGAATTGATTGGAGGTAGAGATAAAGATGCATATAAATTTATTGAATGTGCTCGGAGAGATATTGAAAATGAAATGTGAGGGGCAAGATGATATAGAAATTCTAAAGTTACTTACCAATGTAGATGTATGTGTGATTGTGTGGGGTGTGTGATATATGATGTCTTCATGTATGCATGTTTGAATATATGAACATACCAGTGTTTCAAAAATTGAAATCAGGCCCTGATGCGCCAGGTGATCAATCCCAGTTTGCCCCGTCTAACTTGGGCGATTCGCAAGCCAGATCAGGCTATATTTAACAAAGAAATTTAAAAAAATAACGGCTAAAAACTGGATCAGGGCAATACCGGGACTTCTCAAACCTGAATCACCTGGCTCTCAATTTCAAGTCAATTCAGGCGAACTCAGCTCGCTTGAATATTCTGTCTTGAGCACATCTCTAGGGCTCTATCTTCCTTAAATATTACTGATTGTATTTTCTTATATTTAACACTTGAGTCTTTCTCTGGCTATAGTTATCCTCCTCCTCGCGAGAAATGTGCTGGCCCATCATGCACCAATATCTACAAATACCGGGACTCCAAGTCGAATCTTCCACTGTGCAGTCTCCAGTGCTACCGTGCTATACACCAGACAATGCAATCAGTGGCCAGCTGATGATGTTCCTGGAGTCTCCTTTTTCATCACTAATTCTTATTTGTGGGCTTCCATGTAATTGTATATTGTGGCTGGTAGCCTGTTGAGAATGTTGGCCGAATCTTGAGGGCTTAAAAATGGGGGATCCATGAAGAAGGCTTACGAATTGATAATACAATGCAATTGAAGATTACAAGGTTCCTTTTTGTGCAATGCTGCCATCTCCTCCTGCGTTTGTATGAGCCCTCTTACTATCCAATGAAATTCTTTGATGATGCTTTTGTGGGTTTCCACATGAGGTTGGATTTTTTTTTTAAAGTACTAGCTGGTGTAGCTTTTCACAAAATAGACACTGATATTGTTCACTATCTTGTGTGGAAGTTACAACCCCATAACCCATCATTAATGACATGTTCATCATCGCTCATTATGAGGATTACAAGTCCGGTTAACCCACTGCACAGATCATTACCACATTGTGCATGACAATTGACACAGGCAGTAAACAACCATTAATAGCCGCAAAGGCCATGTGTGCTCACCCTATCCGCATGGCCTATGTCCATTATACAAACGCTACTGAGAAAGTCTCACACCATGGATCTTTGTCACTAGTGCACATATGGTTTAGGTGCCCGAGCCTCTAATCTCAGCTTCAAAATAAACGTCATCAACTAAAGTTGGGGTTACTTCCTCATATAGGCTTTTCATTTAAAGAATTGTTTCGAGAGGTAGCTAAATTCCTCAAAGTAGCACGAGTCCGTATATGACTTGCGAGCTTCTTTTCTACTTTATTTTATGGCAAGCAAGGGTTCCTCATGTCTCGCTTAGCCAACTTTGCGTGACGCTAAGAAGGGGATCCAACAACTGCCCATGCACATGTGCTTGTTTCAATCCATGATTATATGGCAATATATCAGCCAGTCGTTTAAAATTTGCCGGTCCAGATCGGGACCAAGAATCAGTCCCTTCCAACGTGGTTTGTTGTCGGAGCCAGGAATTATATTTTTTGCGTTTTTAGAAAAAAAATGTATTTTATATTTTTATGAAAATTATATTTTTTTTTATTTTTTCCTGCTTTTTTTTCTTTTATTTATTTTTATCGACCGACACTAAGGTGCGTATGGATGACTCTAGATAGACTGAATTTACATCTAGTTTGAGGTGATTTGGATGGTGTTATTTCACATCGAGTATCGACAAAATAAAGCATCAACTTAAAGGAAAAAGTTTATATAAGGTTGCAACCTTAAAATGTAGAATTATATACGCACCTCAAAAATCCATCGGAAAAGGTTGTTTTAATGTTGAAAAACCTCTAATCGGTCATCTCGACATGAGATGTATGAATATGGAAAAAAAAAAAGATTTTGAGTCTAAAAAATAGTGCATCTTGCAATACATTATCTAGACCGTCTATTTTCAATATTTTTATAAGTTTATAGATCTACTTGATTTTAACCATTTTTCAAAATTTAAAATTTTATAATTAGATATAAAAATAGATTTTTAGATAATCCTAATAATTTTTTACACCAAAATTACTTGTTAGTATACAATTTGGAGGTGTGCCTTAATTGGATTGTTTAAGGTTGCAACCTTATAGAAACCACACCAAAGAATCAAGCATTAACTTTCTATCAGCGTACTTAGCTCAAACAAGAAAATTTTTTATAGATTGGCTATAGAAGTAAGGTGCACCTCAAAAATTCAGTAGAAAAGAGTGCTTTGAAGTTAAAAACTTTCCAATTGATCATCTCGACCTCGAGATATATGAATATCAAAAAAAAAAAAAATTGAATCCCTAAAAATAGTGTATCTTCTAACAAGTTATATGGACTATTTATTTTCAAGATGTTCAAGTGTTTGTTGATAATTCTCGATCTACATGTTTTTGAAATTTTGATTTTCACAATTAGGGTTAAAACATAGATTTTCAATCCATTGTAAGGTTTGTGATACCAAAACTATACCTTCAAGCAAAATTTTTGAGGTGGGCTTACCTATATAGTATAAGGTGGGCCCTTCTACAAACCTCGCCCCTCAAACAAATACCCTCACCTTCACATGAACAACTTCAAAAGTTAATGAAAAGTTCATAAATGTAGTAATATTACTTGTTTGTATCATCTATTTCAATTGGGCAAATACATATTTAACATTATTTTAAAAGATGTGTCAAATCTTGACAGTGTCCAACCAGCCTTGTAAAACACCACAACAATAAGGTCGGAGCCAAAGACAACTGAGATGTGTAAAACACCACAACAATAAGGTCGGAGCCAAAGACAACTGAGATGTGTAAAACACCACAACAATAAGGTCGGAGCCAAAGACAACTAAGATGAGAACTTCAAATGCAATCAAAGATTATTGTCCCAATTAGGGGTATCTTTTGAAATCCAACCAATTGACCCAATCGTTTTCTAATTTCATCGGAGCTTTATTGTCCCTATTCTTCATCATTAGTACTCAAAATTTGAATGGTGTTACCTTAGCACATACGGTCCATTCTGCAGGTGGATTTTTTATTCAATGTTCTTACCGGCCGATCATCTATGCCAACTACCATCATAATCTTGAAAGAAAGAAGAATTTTGGGTCTTAAAACTGATTTTGTTTTTTGGATCATTTATTTCAATTCTTCGGATATCATTAGATCTACATTGTTTCTTGAGCCCCAAAGTCATGGATTTGGGAAGAAATGTATTTTTAATAATTTATTTGGTAAGTGTTTCTATTCCTAAAGCCTTGAAATCCAATGCAACCCATTTTACCATTTAATCGTGGGATTGTCTACAAAGAGACCATTTATCTTTTGTATAAAGAGGTCACAACTATTCTCTCTCATCATATGTCAAATTGAGTAGCTTGGGGTGAGTCATGAAGTTAGAGAAATTTTTTTTTAGAATTTTATATTTAATCAGTGATACTCTTACTACCATCTATTTTAAAATCCTAAGAATAAGAATGATTGTGATCTCTTTGTATAAAAGGTAAATAGTCTCATTGTAGACAATCCCTTTAATCATCATACTAAGAAGATTAAGCAATTGACTACTTAAAAATAATTAAATAAATGAAGGATATTTAGTCATTGTAAGAACATTAGCAATGGATCACATCAAAGTGATAAATAGGAATGAGCTGTCACATTTTCAAAGTAGAAAGGGCAAGATAGCACAACACATGGCTATTACTTTATTAAATTCATATTGCATTCTTGTATTGTTTAGTTTAAGCTGCTTAAGGGAATACTATGAACCAATGGGAATATTTAAAGGATGATGCTTTTCAAATGAATAGTGATTTGAATTGAAAGTCATGTTGACATAAAGGAGGAGGTTGAAACAAATTGAATTGAATTTATTATTTGAATATCAGTTAGCTTATGATACCTAATGGAAAAAATTATGCTTTGACTTTGAATTAGTGCTTGCTTAATGCCTTGCATTCAATAAGGAATTAGAATTTCATGCAAAGGATGAGGTTTTTCAATTACTTTCACTGCCACAGTGGGTATGAAACAGTCATGAACGGCTTTTGTGAAAGGGAATAGATGACAAAATTTAGCCCAAAAATATGGTTGATAGCTGGAAGATAAAATAAAGATGCTGATCTCAGTTCAATATAATAACCCCAAGAGACTTTTGACTGGATTCAAGCCTACTTTTTAATGTGATTTACCCCAGCTTGTTCCGGGTTAGAAACCAGAACTAGTTTTTTCATAGGAAATCTTTGTTATGGGTTTTTAACCTTGAACCAGTACGGGTATTTACACCATCTAGATTGGACCAATTAAGTCGAGCAAATTACTGAAATGAACTTTGATTGTTCAGGTTCTGAATCTAAAACAAGGGCAATTTTATAATTTTTCTAAACAAAATTTTTAAAAGGATACCTATGTGAAAGGAATTTGTGAAGTGGTCATTCTAATGCTGAATTGGTTAATTTGACAAAGACCATTTTAATGATATATTTTTCCTTTTTATTAACTATTATCCATAGAACATTGCCTAGTTTTCAAGGCATCTTCTTTTAAGTTATGTTGATGCAAAGGCCATGATTATGAGTTACTGATTCGGGCACATTTCATGACTAAAATGCTAAAAGAACTTACAAAGCTCATTTACTTGAATAATTCTGATCTTGGTCGTGATTCAGACCAGTTCAGTTTGAAATTCACATCATCAGTGAGTTAAGGAATATGTTTGCCACCTCAGAATAGATAATGCATGTAGTCCTGCTCACTTGTAAAGTCATGGAGGGCCGCCTTGCTTATTCATTTAAGATCTCTGATGATATGATTTAAGAGTTGTTTTGTTCCTCCTTTGATTATTTAAAAACTTGATGCTGATGGAAGAGTCATTTTCCTTGGTGGACATTATTACTTACCCAACATTGCAATTTGACCTAATACTTGTGCCCTAGTGCCTGCCTGATTTGCCAAAATTAGGAGTTTGATTGTTTGACTTTGCAATCCACATGAAAAGGAAATGGCACCATGTACAGTAATTCTGAAGATTTATTTTATTGTGTGAAGAAATAACAATGGATACCTACAGAAAGTTTCAGATAGTATGCACCCAAAATTGACAGAGAAATTTAACTTTGAAGGGAAATTTGTCTAGCCAGAAAAAAACTTTGTGAAGGAAAAATGCTTATTAAGATACTCATGCATTTGAGCTTAAATATCGGGAATCAAAAGGGCTTTCAACTGGTGCAGCTTAGGAAATAGGCGCATTTGAGCTTAAATATTGCTTGAAATGTAATTCAGCCAATTAGTATATAGGTCACAAACACTCGTAACAAATTAGGAAATATTGGTGCAAACCCCACCCCTTCCTCCCCCAAACCCCAAAAAAAAAATGAAAAAAAAAATAAAGAGAAAAAAAAATCCAAGAAGTCACAGATCCTGCAATTTTCAAAGCTACAGGGATAATGAGATGCATCAAGGATTTTAGGTCGTCAAGCGATCACCAAAAGTTAAGACTTTGGAGTTGTCCCGGAGAAACAAATTGCAGCTATTCTCTTTTCATTTCACAAAATTTTTATTATTGTACACGTATATAGCCTCAAACACAAACAATATATAGTCTCAAACACAAACAATATATAGCCTCAAACCCAGACAAGAGATAAAAGTTAAGCCATCCTCTTGAGTCTACAACACAGTCGGTGAAACTCATTTCACAGTGACTCCCTCTTCAGGAGTTTCATGATGCCATCTCTTGGTCTGACAGCCAGTCCAGTGCTGAATGCTGCACAAGGAAAAAAAACCACAGCAAGCCCAACTGTAGTCCACTTCCATCGACTCTTCAGTGATTTCAACCCATAGAGGCCATGGCAAAACTGAGAGAGCCCCAAGCTCATCTACAAGAAAGGGTCTCAAATAATAAGACCAGAACCAGAACGTCATTGTTCTTAACCACATCCACTTTAGTAAAAGGACACAAGTACCCCAAAAGGATTCAATACACAGGACTAAAGCACCACTTCTCTTGATTAAATTACTGGCACACACTCTATACATGGAGAGTGTGGATCTGCTGAGCCACCGGATGTCAAAATTCTCCAGCCTCAGGATTATCAGAGACAAGGTTACTTCTGGAAATAAAAAATTGAGCATTGTACAGAGAGAGATGCCACCTGCCACCCACTTTGTCAAGAAACATGTAACCACTGGTCCCATACAATTCAAGAAAGCGACTTTGACCAACCAAGCTGCCACCCATAGAGAAGAATATACAGAGACACTCCCAACCCACGACCCCATAGACATGGCACTCCCCTTTTCAGAACAAATAAATATGGCTTTGTAATATTTTTTTTTAACTTCAGGGTATTTGTTGTCATTCCACAAAAAGCTTTGTAGTTCAAAAAGTTCTCTGAAACCAGGGACATTCAGGTAGCTCCCAAATTATGTAGATCCAAATTCACCTTCCTCGAACCATACTAACCGACATTCCATTTATTGAAACTTGAGATTTGGTGGTAGAGGAGAACAAATAAGAGGTCTCAGAACCATCACTGTTGCTTTCCACCCCCTTAACATCAATAAATGGAGGCTGTGTAGGCAAAGGAAGCTCTTTTCCCATGCTTACTAGTAGCTCCACTACCTTCCACATGGGAGGCCGAAGAGTTGGAGAAGCCTGAGTACAAAGAAGACCCACATGAAATACTCTGAGAAGTTGTTCTTCAGAGCACAGGCCTTGGATGTTTGGATCCACTATTTCTAAGAGAGTGTTTGAACTGTACTGCTTCCATATCTGAAGAAAGAGGGGACACCAAGATGTTTTAAGAACCAGAAATCTGAAAGGCCATGGCTATGAAATTCCCTTTTTATTTAGGATATATATAAGTGGGAGATCCTTACCAATGACATAAGGGAGTGACCCTCGACTGAGGTCGATATTGAATTGTTGTTCTTACGACCAGTGACCATTTCGAGAACGAGCACTCCATAGCTGTATATGTCAGCCTTCTCAGTTAACTGGCCGTGGATAACATATTCGGGTGCCATGTAGCCACTGTAATGGTGATATAAATATGATAAGGTCAATTGTTTACTGAAATTCACCAGAGTTCAGGGAATAAGGGAAGTTAAAAAAAAACAATATTTAGCTAATCATCACAAACACCCTTCTTATATAAGGGACATTCATTTTGCAAAATAAGCATAAACTAGGCTATGAAATCAAACTGAAGTTTGCACCCTCTGTAGCATGTTTCTACTACAAGGTTCACCTAATTCAAGGAAAAGCAGTGTTCATTTTTCTTTATTTATCTCTTTTCTTTTTCTTTGGCATGTGACATTGTAAGTCCATTTCACCTCTAAGAACTGAATAAAATAAATAAATTAAAAAATTTATGGCATAAACCTAAAACCTTCTAACAGTGTCAAGGGCATAACCTTTAAACACTAGCCATGTTTGCTTATAGTTGTGTTTAAGCAGCAAACAAACACAAAATTAGGGGGACAGGAAAAAACGAGAGAAGAGGAATAAACAAGAGTGGGGTAATGATACTCTGTCAAAGTTTATAAAATAAATAGGACAAACGTTGGGGTAAGGACTTAAGTTCTTACAGAGTTCCAGCAATGCCTGTGCTCAGGTGGCTTTGATCCTCTGCAAAATATCGCGCTAGGCCAAAATCAGCTATTTTGGGCCTGAATTTCTCATCAAGTAGTATATTACTCGCCTTTATGTCCCTGTGAATGATTCTCACCTCTGACGCATCATGAAGGTAAGCTAACCCCTCAGCTGTACCAACAATAATATCAAACCTCCTCCTCCAATCCAACAACTTTCTTCTAAAAGGATCTGTTTGCAAAATACAGTCCTGGGTCATGGACCTTCCACTAAACCCTACCAACCTTAAGTATAAAAACGATAAATGGCGAGGCTAGTTTTGCTGCCCACTATTTTAGTGACCATATATAACAACATCGATCAATGTGAATAAAATGATGGTCACATAGTATGCTTGATGACCAAAAACATCAATTTAGGTGCATTAATTGATTAAAATAGTGGGTGGCACATTCAGCTCTTGCAAATAAAAGGTAAAAGTTCATCATCATCAGAGCCTTTTCCCAACGAATTGCAGTCAGAAATGAATAGAAGCTGTGTTTTGGAAAAAGATTTAAGAGTAACAGTCCTACCAAATAAGAATCGATCCAGGCTAGAATTTGAGAGGTATTCATAAACTAATAGACTTTCAGGGCCTTCTACACTGCAACCCAGAAGCTTGACAAGGTTTTTATGCTGAACCCGACTGATAAGGTTAACTTCATTGAAGAACTGGTCTATCCATTGCCTGGTATTGAAGAAAAGTCTCTTGACTGCAACCACCCTGCCATCTGATAGAACTCCCTGCACATTAATACATTTGAAAGAGAAAAGGAAAAAGGATATCAATAAATGGTAGATGTCATCACAAGATTTAAAGTTTATCATCAGTAATGCAAAATTCGGTGACTCGGGCAGAATGGGCTGAGTCACTAGGATGCCACATCCGGATGAAAACCCAAAAATTGGGCAAGTCTTCCAAGCCCTGGCCCCCTTCCTACCATAGACTCAGCCGAGTCTGACCTCCAACTCAACCAATTCAGTGGCTGATTCGGACTCAGGAACCTGGTAAGCAAGAGCCCTTGTCCTTGTTCCAAAACACTATTTATCATCATTCATTACCTTGTAAACAGAGCCATAACCTCCTTGGCCAAGTTTGTTAGCATCTTCAAAGTTTTTTGTAGCTTTTCTCAGATCCTCATACTTAAACCCTAGGTGGGATTGGGAAATAGCTTTTATAATTTCCGAAGAACCTTCCATATCTGGATTTGAAAATTCAGACAAAGCAAAAAATTAAAATAAAGCAAATGAATGAAATTGTAGCAACCGGCACAGTTCAGTTTCCACCCAATAGCATGACTACTCGATTTTAGAAAATAGAAGGCATTTCCAAGGTTTTCATTTACCATCAGAATCAAAAGAAGAATCCCTTCCTCGTCTTCTTCGTCTACCCAATATTATGGCTACAGATATAACCAATGCTCCTGCAAAAATGGACCCCAGAGCCACAGCTAGTTGGTGCCGGGTCACTGGAAACAAACAAACCCGAAATTAAAAAGTCGCACTTTTCTTCAAGTCACCAACCAAACATATACATATAATACATCAAATAACATGTGCTAAATTTACAGCGAACCTAAGCAAAACATCACGATGCAAATACAATAATTAAAGATAGGGTTGTATTGCTGAAATGAAGCACACTCACAACGCAAAATTAAAGAACTCTTGCAACAGAATTTTAACCCCACACAAAAGTGTCATTCCATTTGAATGACACATTTCATTTTCCTCTTTTCTATATGAAAATACTTTTTTTAAGATGTTCATAGTTGTTTAACAAGCACAATTGACTGGTCATAGTAGTGAGCTTTGAGCATTAATTTAAGGCTTTCTCAGCAGTTGAAAAAACCAGCTGAGGATCACTGAGTACTCTGAGTGCAGGCTCACATTTTCTGAAATGACCAAACTGGCCATTCAATCCAAATACGGTCACAAATGGTTAGCAATTATTAGCATCATCATGGAGATTCATTTCTGAATCTGCCCAAGGGTACATCCACTGAGGCAGAAGTGTCAAAAATAAAAAGAAGGGGTGTTTTGGGTAATTATGAGCAACATACAATGCCCCTGATTCTCAAACTACTTCATTCATGGGTTAGCAACATCACCATGATTTCCAAATAAGGCCACATTCAAATTTCAAGAAGCCACATAGAGAGACCTCAGGTACAGAGAGAGAATCTTCAAGTACAGAGAGATAGAGGGAGAGACTAATAAGCACCATGTCACAAACTTGCTAGCACCAACTCATATGAGAGGGGGAAAATGTAGAAAACAAATACCCCAATAACCAATAGTTGAAAGAAAGCAGAGAATTACAGGTTGTTAGAGAGAGAAAGGTGTAAGGTCAAAGAATTTCTGTCTCATAGAAAGTGAAAGTACCAAGAGAAATGCCAGGACAGTCACAATCTTATAAGGAGAGAATAGCAGGAAAATTACAGCAGTAGAAAGTGAAGGACAGGAGAACTACAGACTTAGAGAGAGAAAGCAGTGAGAGAAATACCAATCGAACCACGGCCTGAACCCGATTGCTGCAAATAAAATGGCGAAGTCGAATATCTAAGAAAACAACCAGCGTTCAAAGCCCTCCCCTCTTTCGCAGGCAAGCAACCACGAACACCATTGGCCGCACTGGTCAAGCAATCGCTGCACGCCCTAGAATCAAGAGATCTCCAGCACTGAGCCACCCCATAAACTGTCATTCTACTCCCATCAAACCTTCCGGCCCTGTAATGGCCTTCTCCTAAGCTCAAATTCCTCACCAACTTTCCTGCAAGTTCTCTGAAATCATTAGGGTTCGAGCTGTTCTTCGAGTAATCACAAACCACTGTGTCCTTATCATCCATGGCCTCACTCGGAAAATTCCAATTCTCATATCTCAAGAAGCATCCATCGAGATAAATTCGACCTCCCTCTACAGGGAGGCAAACAGGTAGACTAACCCTAGACTGAGCATAGCAGAGGCGACAATCAATGGAGGAAAGGTAACCAAGGCACTGGCCAAGACCATAGACACGGTTAGTAGAGTTTCCTGAAACTGAAGTTCCAAAGCCATCTCTAGCGATTTGTTGAGATACAGACTCCATTGCGGCGATGAAATTCACATCAAAGGTCGCTGGATCTAGAGCTGAAACGTTGTAGCATAGTCGCTTGATAACGGGGAACTGAGAATCATCGGCTAAAGAAGAAGCTGAGAGAATTGCGAGAAAGATAACAACGTGAATCGGGGTTGTTTTCGCCATGGATGCAGAAAAAAAAGAAGAAAAAGAGGTTTTTCTGAAAGTAGTGAGGAATTGATTTAAATTTTTGAACGTTGGGTTCCTTTGCTAGCTACATTAAAATTGATTGGAGCGTTCAGAATTAGGTTTTCTTCCGCCATTAAAGTAGCAAGGAGAAGACGAAGACAAAGACGAAGACGAAGACGAATGGAACTGCTTTGGAGCTCCATGGGAGGCCGCTGTGAATCTGGTCATATAAAGAAGCGGGGGAAGCTTACGCAACGAGCTGAAATTCACGAAATGACTATTATACCCTTGTACTTAAAATGACGAAAATGCCCTGAATCGTTACCAACTGCCAAAAGGATGATTCTTCAGGAATGACCGTCCCTACCCCTCATTCTTTGCTACCACAAAAGTGCCCTAATTCCACTTGGGGAAAAGTTATATGGTGCCGAGGCTTTACCGTTTAGGAGTGTTTCAAATCTTGGGCTTGTCAACGCTTCCCCTGCCGCATAAAAGCTCCATCTTCCTCTTTATCCAATTATATATTCTCAATGGAGGGTTAAGATTTCTCCTATCACAATGTCAGTCTTTATATTATTTTATTTTTAACTTTTTTTTATAAGTTATTTTGACACCAAATTTTGGATGTCCACTCCTCTATTAAACTTGAACTAGCGAAAAATAAAGAATAAAAATATTTTCAATAAAATAAAACGATCATAATACCCCTGAATGTTTCAAGAGATATTTTTGTTACTATATTTTATCGAAAATTTATTTTTAATATTTTTTATAGGTGCGCCCTAATGAGAAGATGGCATGTACCAAATTTCATATTCATACAATTTGTATAAAAAAACTAAAAATAAAATACTTTGAGACGTCGGATCTAAGATCAAACGGTGAGTGACTCTCTTGATCAAAATTGGACGGCTGGATGGTAGGGGAAGATAGAATTTCTATGATGTAGGGGAAGCATAGAAACCTTTCCCGATAGTTAATATCTACAAATCTGTGTCATATCACTTGATAAATTATTCGTATTAGGTTTATTTCTACGAGAATCGACGATCCAAAAAATTATTTTAAAAATAAATTAAATTTAAAATTAATATAGAGGTTTATAAGGTGAGGATATAGACGGGACCTAAAAAATGTTAAATAAATTTATATATATATATATATATATATATATGGAAAACACTACACAATGCCTATAGGTGAAAATGAACAATGATTTCGCCTACCCCCATCACCATCCAAAGTTCATTACGCGGTCACGATTGTTCGGTAGTGTTTCATTTTTTATTTTTTTTCTACAAATCGGAATGACCTAAAATTTGGAGCGTGTATTCATCAAAAATAGGGAAATCTTCGAAAATTATATAAAAAAAATATTTTACATGAAAAAAATTTGACCAAAATACCCTGGAAAAGTTTTGGGGGTATTTTGGTTAATTTATTTTTCACGGATATAGGAAAACACTACGCAACGCTTATAGGTGAAATGAATAGTGATTTTGCCTACCCCCATCACCGTCCAAAGTTCATCGCGCGGTCACAATTGTCCGAAGTGTTTCATTTTTCATTTTTTTTTTACAAATCGGAATGATCTGAAATTTGGATCGTGTATTCATCAAAAATAGGGTAATGTTCGAAAATTATAAAAAAAATATTTATATGAAAAATATTGACTAAAATACCTCCCAAAAGTTTCAGAGGTATTTTGATCAATTTAGTTTTCTCAGATAATTTTTTTTATATTTTTATTAGATGCGCCTTAGTAAGATGTACATATCTCCAAATTTTAGGTCATTCTAATTTGTAAAAAAAAACATGAAAAATAAAATACTACTAAACAATCGTGATCACACGATGAAATTTGAACGGTGATGAGGGTAATCGAAATCAATATTCATTTTCGCCTAGAGGCGTTGGAAAGACT
>NW_006497754.1:2542611-2566076 GCF_000471905.2 Amborella trichopoda
TATATATATATATATGAAAAAATGTTGATATGTTCATATAAGCTAGTGGGCTAATCCCAGCAAACTAGCTCAAATGAACATATGAGCCCAACGGCCCAGATTGAATTTGGGCCGATCTAACGTTCACAACCAAATTTCATATTTGAATTTTAATTCTTTTCTACATATCTAAATAACTTGAAGTTTTAGACATCCATTCTTCTTATCAATGCGTACCTAACAAAAATATAAAAAATAATAATTTGCAAGAAACAAATTCACCAAAATACCCCCTAAACATTTCAGGGGTATTTTGGTTAATTTATTTTTTACAAATTATTTTTTGGTATTTTGATATTTTTATTATATTCTTCTATTTTTTAAGAATACAAGCCTACAATTTCAAATCATTTGGATTTGTAGAAAAAACATTAAAATTTAAATATGAAATGAGGTCATAACCATCAGATCAGGGTCGTTGGGCTCATATGAACGCATATGTTCATATGATCTAGTGGGCTAATCCCAGCATTTTCTTATGTATATATAAAGGGGATTTTATAGGAGAACCAAGTCACGACCGATATCATCCCATAAACAGTTCAATCCTAACTGATTCCTATCTGAATTGACGATCTGGATCAGAAGCCACCAAGTTTTAATACACCGCTACTTAGGAAATGGGGTATAGAAATTCATCAATTATTGAGAAAATAAAGTTTGAAAATTAAAGAAACATCGAAATAACCATGCAAGTTGGAGTAACTTAAGTCATCAAACTTGTAAGTGTACCTGGGGATCATGAAGCATTTCCACGCCCCAAAAATGTCCCATTGATCATCTCTACCTCAAGAATTATGGATCTAAAATAATAAGTTTCAACATCAGAAAATGGTTTGTCATACAATACATTACGTTTTTTTCCCAACAATTCATTCGAAATATTCACTAGTCAATTAGATTTGCACCATTTTGGAACTCCAAAATCTAAAGAAAGGGGTGAAAATGGATTTACAGGCAATCAGGATTTTATAGTGGGGCTTTGCCAAATTTCACAAAGTGGTGGCCCTATAAAAGTGCAATGAAACAATTATTCTACAATAAGTGCAATGAATTTTCTCTTTCTCTCCTCCGATCTCTAATTTTTATGGCATTTCTGATTGGGCACAGAGGAGTTAGAATCTCTCTCAACGTCCTAATGTGAAAACTATTGGCCTTAACAAAGTTGTCTTCAAGCTTCGGTCAAAAGAGGAGGTCGAGAAAGTACTTACTCGCAGATTTTGTTGTATTATGAGTAGTCTACTGTCCTTGGATCTCTGGAAACCATCTGATCATGCTTCTTTTATTCCTTCGGAGACGGTATGGGTGAAGTTGTGGGGTCTTCCCCTATCAGCATGGAATTTGGCAATCATTAAGAAAGCGATAGGTAGCTTTGGTACTTATTTGGATTTGGATTGGGATTCGTTTTTAAGTTCTATTTGTTGTTTTGTTTGTGTTAAAGTTGGAAAATACCATTGATTGCCTTTACCCAGGATAGTTCGTATATGCATCACTCCTTTTTTGAAATTCCCGTTACTGATGATGATGGTTGCGTTCCTTCAAGATGGTTTGCTGCAAGTCCCTCTGTAGAGAAGAAAGGGCAAATTTCTGGCCCAAAAAATCTCTAAGCGACGACCGGAATTCCTCCTCCGGGAAAATCAAACCTGAAACTGAAAAATAGGAATTTTAGGAGAGGAGCAAGATTTTTAAAATTTCAGAAAAAGGAAACTGTCAGGATTCATCAACATTGGATTCCCATCGATAGATTCCCTGAATGGATGGCGGGTTTTTCGAAATCCTTTAGATTACAACCTTCTATTTCTTCGACGAGAGTTGAGCATGGATTGATGAAAGGGCCGGAGGTTACGCATGATGTTCGGCAAGTTTTGAACCACGGTGATCCAATGTCCTGCAGGTCGCTCGTTGATCCTGCAGGTCCACCGACGCAATTCCAAAAAGTACCTTATAATATTAATATGGTGTGGCGGTTATGGTTCCCCAAAGAGCTCCCCTCAATTCTTATACATTTGGGATTGATACTACCTGCATCGTGGCGACGAAATTCCCTTTTGGGACTCTCCCTCACGGTTTGTCCTTTCTGGAGTTTTGGAAGAGGGCTCAAGTGAAGAAGCAAATCCTCTCTTGTGCTTTCATTACGATCTTGCTATTGCGCCTTCAGGCCAAGAAGCTCCGCTCAGTGTGGTGCTTTCATCAGAGACTTTTGGCTATTTTGTTGGCTTTGCTTTGGAAGCTTCAGATGTATCCACTCCCTTATCGCTTGGTTGTCGTTAAAGGTGGGGCAACGAAATCAAGGATAATTTTGATCAATTGCTGATCAATCCTTAAGGATAAGGTTTGATCTGTTGCTGATCAATCATTTGTCGATCATGTTTGTTGCAGCTGACGAGGATCCTGCAAACCCTTCGCCTCTTATGTTGGAAGATGCTTATGCTGGGGAATTTGGCCACAGTTTGGACGTGGTGGTTGTTGAGACACCAGTGGTGGTACAAGAGGAGCCTCCAACTGAACGTTTATGCTTTCACTTGGTTAAAGAGTCATTGCCTATAGCTGTGGTTCAGGATGAGTCTCCGTTGATGGAAAGGATGGTGGAAGATATGGGGTTGGGCAATGTTCCACTAAGCGTGATGCTTGTGAAAATTAAGGAACACCGAAGGGCCAAGAAGGCAGTGGAAAAAGATTTGGTGCATGGAAGAAACTCTGGCAAAAGTTATGTGTTAGAGTCTGCTTAAAAAACTCATGCCAAAAAAACTGCGGCCGGCAAGAAAAATAAGGCAGTTCTAAGAGGGGTTCGTTCTTCCGCAAGGCTCCAGGCTTGTGGTATCCCTAAAGGGGTCTCCACTGCGTGCTCGATTGCCTTATGTGAATCGGTGGTGGTTGATGTGGATTCTTCTTCAACTTCTTTAGTGGGAGACAATTATCTCAATGAAGCTCTTATGCTGGAGGACATATACTTTGGTAGTGGTCATGATGGACCAGGTTCTTCTTCTCATCCACCTCCTCTTTCTTTCTAATGATTTTTCTATCTTAGAATGTTAGAGGTCTTGGGGGGGGGGGGTGTTGTTCGTTTTTGTGGGATTGATGCTAATGGTGCATCGGGTGGGCTTTGGGTTCTCTGGGATCTGATGGTTTTGGTTAATTTTGATATTATTATTGGAGATTACTTTCTGTTGCTAGGTTTTAACAGTCCAAATGCTAGTTTTTCTTGGGGTCTCTTAAGTGTTTATAGTCCCACTGTGGTTGCATTAAAATAAATTTTTCTTAATAATCTTAACTCTGCTATTCAGTCGATTTCTTATCCTGTGGTTATTGGGGAAGACTTTAATCTCATTCGTTGGCCGAATGATTCATACCCCTATTAACACCTCCATGAGGTTGTTTAATAGGTTCATTGAAAATAATTGTTTGCTCGATCCCCCTATTATTGGGTCAAAGTTTACTTGGTCCAATAATAACTTAATAAATTTATCCATGTCCAAACTGGACAGATTCTTGGTTTCGATGGAATGGATGGAGGAATTCCCTCTAGCCTCTATCAAGGCCCTTCCCAGAATCTCTTCGAATCACTGCCCTATTATGCTAAATACTAGTATTTTAAAAGGTGGTCCCAAACCTTTTAGACTAGATGTGGGCTGGCTGGAGGAGAAAGAAGTTGTTGAGTTGATTAAAGGAGCCTGGGTTAATACTATCGTCAAAGGACCTTTGGATTTCCAGTTACATAGCAAGTTGTTGAATATCAAACACAATTGATAGATTGAAAGAGAGTAAATAAGTTTGATATTAGAGCAAAAATTGATGGAGTCTTAGCGGAAATCGAAATCTTCGATTATAATACCCAAGTGAGTGGGTGTTTATCAGAGCAGGCCATTTGGGATCGAGGTTTGAAAATCAATGAGTTGGAGGATTTGCGTCGCATAGAGGAAATTTATTGGAAGCAGAGATCTAGATCAAAATGGTTAAAAGAAGGGGACATGAATACAAAATATTTCCACACGATTGCAAGTGCTCGTAAACGAAAAATGACCTTTCGGGCTTATCAATTGACTCTGAGGACGAGGCAGCTATGGAAGGAGCAGTTATTAGCCACTTCAAGAAAACTTTTACCAGAGAAGTAAATCTTACACCTTCTTTTGGTAGAATCTCTTTGAAGTGCTGTCAATGGAAGAAAAAGTTTTATTGGAAAGGGAAGTATCATTGCAGTAATTGTGTAAGGATGTTTTTACAATGCCAAGGGATAAAGCACCAGGTCTTGATGGTTTTCCTCTTGCCTGCTTCCATAGGTTTTGGGATGTAGTAAAAGGTGAACTTTTAGAATTCATCAGGAGCTTTTTCATCAGGGGATAAATTTTTAGAGGTGTGAATTCTACCTTTATTGTTTTAATCCCCTAGAAGTCCTTGATTTTTGAGTTATCTGATACCAGATCGATTAGCCTTCTTACAATTCTTTATAAGATAATTGCAAAGGTTTAGGCTGAGAGATTAAAAATGGTCATGCCTTCCCTCATTTCTAATACCCAATCAGCCTTCATCAAGGACCGTCAGCTTACGGATAGTGTACTTTTGACGCAAGAATGTATTCATTTTTGGGTCATGAGTAAGAAACCTGGTATTTTGTTCAAACTGGATATGAAAAAAGCTTTTGCTAGTGTTGAATGGAAAATTATGTTGGAAATTTTGAAAGCTATGGGGTTTGGTGATAAATGAAGACGCTCGATTATTGGATGCCTCTCTTCAGCACATTTTTCAGTTCTTTTTAAGGGTAGTCTGATTGGTTTATTCAAGGACACTAGAGGTCTTCGATAAGGGAACCCTCTCTCTCCTTTCTTATTTACTATTTATGCAGAATGCTTCAACTTGATGTTGAGCAGGGTGGCGAGAAGGGGTCACTTTGAGGGCTTTAGCATTGCAAATTCAGATATTATAATCTCTCATCTACAGTATGTCAATGACACTATTATTTTTTGTGATACGCATCCTTCTCAAGTCAGGAATATTGCTAGATTTCTCAAAATTTGTGAGGTCACAATTGGTTTCAAGGCAAATCTTCACAAGTCATCTATGATTGGTATTAATTGTGTGGAGGAGGTTGTTGATAAACTGGCTAGCGTGATGGGGTGTAAAGTAGACCATTTTCCAGTAACCTATCTTGGGCTTCCCATCTCTGACTCAAGGCTTCCTTTGGCAGTCTAGGATAAAATCCTTGAAATAGTCCAATCCAGACTTGATCTTTGGAAACATAAGTACCTATCCCTGGGAGGTAGAGTGACTTTGTTGAGGGCTTGTATATCCAATCTTTCAGTCTATCAGATGTCTGTGGTTCATATGCCTGCCTCAGTTGCGAAGAGGATTGAGAAAATAATAAGGGACTTTCTGTGGGGTTCTACTTCTGAGGCCATGAAATTCCATCTTTTGAGATGGGATAGAGTTTGCACTCCAAATAAAGAAGGTGGTTTGGGTATACGGAGAATTAAGTTGGTGAATCAAGCTTTGATGTGCAAGTGGTGGTGGCGTAGTCTTCAATTTAAAGATCACCTTTGGTATAGAGTCATCATCTTTAAGTATGGTGTGGATAGATTTTGTGTTTGGTTGGGGGCTGGTAGAGGAAATGACACTTTTCAGATGTGGAGATTGATTGCAATTTGTAAAACTATGATCTCAAGATATTTTAGATGGAATCCAAGAGATGGTTGTCAAATTTCCTCCTAGCACCATAGATGGATTGGAGACTTTACTCTAAAGTCTATTTTCCCTTATCTGTTTGGGATTGTTACGAGGCCGAACATATTAGTCAATGAAGCTGTGGATAGAAGGGGCAATAATCCCTTGTGGAACATTCAGTTGGCCTATAGCCGACTGAATAATGTCCTTCTCTCCCAATGGTGTCTCTTATAGAAATGATAGATATGGTATATGTTTCACATAATGTCAGGGGTGAGTTGGTTTGGGAGATTGAAAGTGATGATGTTTTCACTGTCAAATCCTGTTATAGTCTATTCTTTCATGATCGATGGAGATGATCATGCCCTCAGATTGCTCAGATTTGGAAGTGGCTACTACCCCACAAGGTATAAGCATTCATCTAGTTGGCTTCCATGAATAAAGTTTTGACAATTGATAATCTGATTAAAAGGGGAAAAAAATTACTTAATGTATGCATTCTTTGCAAAGCTGATGGTGAATCTGAGGCTCACATTTTCATCCATTATTCTTTTACAGTGAGAATCTGCCTTTGATTGTTCGGTGTTTTAGGTATCAGCTTAGCACTTCCTCAATTGGTGGAAGGGGTAGTTTCATAGTTATCCCTTCCTCATTTACCCAAGGCGGGTAAGGCCCTATGGAAGATTGCTAAAGGTGTGATCCTATGGGAAGTTTGGAAAAAAAGAAATAGGATGACATTTGAAGGAATTTTCATGAGTTTTGACAAACTAATTTATACTATCAAATGCTCAATATGGTCGTGGCTTTATGTGTTAAAGGAAGGATGGGGTATCTTGAAAGTGGATGTTATAGTAACCTTACACAATCTCTTTATTATTGGTTGGGTTAGTGATAGACCGAAAAATATATGGATTGTATCTAAAGCAGGTTCTTTGAAACTCAATTTTGATGGCAGTTCTCTCGACAACCCTGGATTAGTTGGAATCGGGGGAGTGGTGCGTAATCATATGGGTAACATTATTTTTTTCTATGCTGGACCAATTGGTGTTGCAACAGCTAATTATGTGGAATTAAGAGCGTTACTCAAAGGTTTGAAAATTATTACTGTAAGGAATTGTGGTAACAATTGTTGGATTGAAGAGGATTCACTGAATGTTATTAAATGGTGTAACAAGGAGCAGCGCGTGCCATGGGAACTCCGGCTATTATGATTGTAGATCTTATTTCTCTTTTATCGGTCTCATTCTCTCATGTTTTTCGAGAAGCAAACTCTGCAGCTGATGCTCTGGCTAAGGATGGTTCCTCTTGACCTTCCCTTGTCATTGCTAATTGTGTAATTTCCGTTCCTTAGTATTCAATAAAAATCGTAACATTTGTCAAAAAAAAAAAAAAAGTGCAATGATTTTCTACGTACCTTTCACATAACCCTAACCATAGGTGTCAAATGTCATACTAGGGACACCAGGGGGTTATATCTTTCTTCGGCATGTAAAATGGTGTATTCTGTGATGTGTTTCATAAAATTCATGGCTTTCACCAATGTAGGACGTATAGTGTTTGTTATGTACGATAAGATATGACATATTGTTTGGAAATTATTTTTTTAAACAATTTTAAAACAATATAAATTAAAATATTAGTTTGTGAAAGCCATTGCTTCCATGCTAACCCAAGGAAGACAGCTTCATGTGTTGCTATTTCCCTCGAAGTAACAACCTTTGAGCAACATTGCAAAGCCTAAGCATCCGTTTAATTTTTTGACAAACAAACAACAAGCATCCATTTTTGGCATTTACTCCTCGCATAGCAAAAAGCAGCTTTTTTAAAACGCCGTAGTATCTAGTTTGGATTCCTGATGATTGGAATGGGAATCAGTCGGTATTAAATTGGTTCTGAGATGGTATGGATCTCGGCTGAATTCCCCCCAAAATCCCCATTTGTTTTTTTTGTTTTTTTTTTATTAAATTTATCTATTGTTTTTATATTCCCTCTAAATCGCCAACCCATAAACCCTATTTTAAATTTTATTTTTTATTAATTTTTAATCTTTTCAGATTACTGATTCGAGCTGAATCGGTTATCTAAAAAATGAAAAATAAAATTATTATTTTTAATATGGATCTAGGTATAGGTAAATGATCTGGCCCACTAGTCCTGTAGAAATTTAAAATTTCTCATAAAATTCAATAAAAAGAAAGAGAAATGATCCTATAGGACACTCTCCGACCCATGTGTGTATGACCCCTAAAAGATCACCATTATAGTTGGCATAAAATTTTAGAAAAATCAAGTCTCACACTCAGTGATAATTTTTTTAGAGATCCGTATCAATTTTAATAGAGATCTTTTAGAGTTTTACTCACATGGATAGAAAAAAATCCTATAGGATCATTATTCAAAAGGAAAATTGTACGAGAGTACCCTAGTCCCTAGTGTACGTATGCGGAATCTCGTCTTTTTTAATGGTCCTTCCGGCTTTCAGAATTTTTGGAAGAAGGACAGGTGCTTTACCTTGTGTAATTTATTTTCTAACTCTTGTTGGGTTTATGGGGGTACTTTTGGCTTTTTCTTCAGGAACTTTTTTTCTTGGTGTTGACACAAAGAATGGATTTGATGAGGCAGGAGTATTGGTGGCCGCCACATAAATATGCGTTGGTGTCGGATCTTTAGAATTGATAATTCCATTTGTTGTTACCCGGAAAAGAAAGAAAAAAAGAAGTCCGAAAAATATAAGAATTCCATCATGCAAAGATTACCTCTAGATAAAAATGAAATATATTTATAAAGTGGATATAGTTAAATATAATTAAAATTTTGTCAATCTGACTCAGAATCGTCTGAATCGGATCAGAGGCGAGAGGCAAATAATTGTTGATGGAAAATCCTTAGTTTCGCTCTTTCCTCCTAATTTTCTATTCTTTGGTGTTTTGTTTTGCTTTTTTTTTTTTTTTGTTAAAATGTAGCTTAGTCAAACCCAAGCAAAAAAAATTGCATCCTTATTGAGTCAAGACTGATTCCGATTTTTTAATCACATATCAAAACATGGTTAAATAGAAACACATGGCCTAGCAAGCCACCATCAAACCATTTAAAAAACAGAACTGCATTGGGTTAAAAATCTCTCAAATTTCAGCAATGCTTTCTTACTCGCAAATCTATAAAGCCATGTGGTTGTTTTCCGTATCCACGCAGTCTTGTCATTTTCAACTACATTGAATTTCATATTTACCGAACTTTGACAATGGTCACTACATTGCTTCCTTGTTTTGCACTTGTTCTCTTCCCTTTAGGCACGTTTGGGAAGGATGAAAACTCCCCTTGGATTATTAAAAGTTTACTATCTTGTCTATGTTTAGAACTCATCAAATCTTGGAGTTTAAAAATTTAAGAATCTAGATTTCCCCCTACTCAAACAAATCCTTAATTTTCATCCAATTCTATGGCGACCAGGTTCAAAATGGGACGCAAAGGACCATAGTTATCAAGACCAGACTGAAGCGGTAGTCCGTCCGATGTTTTGGCCGGTCTGATCCAAAGTAAAAGCCAACTTTATGCAAAAAAACAATATTTGGTTGATTTTTAGTGGATCCATCTAGTTGGTTTCGAACTGTTCGGCCGGGCAAACAAAGTCGAGCAATAGTTTTTTTTAATATATTATATAATTTTTAAAACATTATTTATAATTTTCTTGATATTTTGAAGTCCAATTACAATTTGACCGGTGTTCAAATCAGTTATGACTAGACCAGTCCCTTCACAAGTTTCTCATCCTAATAACACTACACGGGACCCCCTTAAGTTTGGTCTCCCTTTTAATTTGGTCACGATTCAAATTTAGGTTTGACTATTTGATAACCTGCCCTTTCTAACAATTTTTGTAGTAAAATATTAATGTGTACAATAAGGATGACAAAAAGAAAAAATTAATAAAATCTCAAAATGTTTATTGGGTTTTATAATGCATAAAATAAGGACAAATCTCTTTGGATGGGAACAAACTTCGTCAATTGCTTTAAATAAAATGTCTGTTCTAAGTCTTGTTCAAGTGCTCGAGTTTTATTTAAGGGTGCGTTTGTATAGAGCTCAGGCTCTAAACAATCAAATCAGAACTTACTTTCAAATAGTATCGAGAAATGTGGTTTTACTATTGGAAATCTTTGTAATAGCCTTAAAATATATTTTTATATTTATTTATAAAGTTCAAAGCTTTAAAAACAATGTAGATCGATAGATCTATGAAAACTTGAAAATCTTGAAAATTGACGGTCTAAAAATGCATTACAAAATACATTATTTCCAAAACTTGATATCCATTTTTGTCTCATGTCCATGCATCTTGATGTCGAGATGATCAATTTGAAGATATTTGGGCATCAAAACAACTTATTCTAATGAACTTTTTGAGGTAGGTTCAAATTTGATTATTTAGAGCCTCGGCTCTATGTAAACTTTTCCCTTTATTTAATCACTTATTTACCAAAATAATTCAAAGCAAGATCACATGTGCAATTTTGTCTTGGACTTACAAATTATTAGGCATTTCAAGAGATTGTGTAACGTAACAGATAGTAACGGTCGTTATAACCCTACGGCCACTTAGATAGTGGACGTCGTGATACAATGGGCCCCACAGTTAATAATACCGTTGGGTCCTTGTATAAGGTATTAATGCTAGTGTTATTATATAAAGGAAACAAGAGCTATTATTTATGAAAGGGAAAAATTTATATAGAGCCGAGGCTCTAAACAATCAAATAAGAGCCCAACTCAAACTTTTCACTAGAAGAGGTTGTTTTGATGCCCAAATATCTTCAAATTGATAATCTCGACATCAAGATGCATGAACACGAGAGAAACATAGATTTCAAGTTTTGAAAATAGTGTATTTTGTAACACATTTTTGGACCGTCAATTTTTAAGATTTTCAAGTTCTCATAGATCTGCCGATCTACACTATTTTTTAAGCTTTAAACTTTATAACTAAGGATGAAAATACACTTTAAGGCTATCATATAGATTTTCAGTATTGAAACCACATTTCTCGAAACTATTTGAAAGTAGGCTCTAATTTGATTGTTCCGAGCCTCTATACAAAGTGCACCCATATGGTAGTCTTTTTTAAAAAAAATTCGGGGCTGTCTTTTGTTTTTTTTCCATGTCCCTCCGCTTTTTTTTTTTAATGTAATTTTACTTCATCGTTACCTTTTTCTGATTAGAGGATGATGTTCCTTTTTTTTTTTTAATTAGAGGATGATTTTCTCTGTAATGTCGTCGTTTTTAAAAATCAAAATGGAGTAGACCGATCTCTACCGTTACAAAGCAAATCAAAGATAGACCGTTGCACGACCTTCCACTATAACCATGATGGGTGAGGTTTGTAAAAGACCATGGTGCACCTTCAAATAGTGTCAAAAGATGTTGTTTCAGTATTGGAAATATTTGTGATGGCTTAAATTTTTATTTTCATCTCTAATTATAAAATTTAAAGTTTCTAAAAAAGTGTAGATCGATATATATGAACACTTGAAAAGCTTGAAAATTGATGGTCTAAAAAATGCATTAAAAGATACACTATTTTTTAAATTTGAAATCTATTTTTTCTCATATCTATATATCTTGAGGTCGAGATGATTGATTTGAGGATTTTTGGGAATTGAAACAACTTCTTCTAATGAAGTTATGATGTGCGCCTTAATTTGATCGAACACCATCATATAAACCTTTTCCAACCAAGATAGGATAATTTTTTTTTATTCTTTTGATACATTACTAGGGTAAGATTGGAACCCTTAAGTCAAGTTGTGGTTCCACCACCTTGACACCTACGCTAAGGGCCTATTCCTACTAAGGGCCTATTCTTTTATCTGTGATAGGAATGAAACTCAAGGTATCACATCGTGGTGCGGTTGACGCCACCTTGACCACCTAGCCTTGAGCGTGTCTGTGTTTGCTGTAATTTCATTTTAATTAATGAAAATAAGTACTCCTAAAAAAAATAAAAATAAAAATAAAAATAAAAATAAAAAAAACGTGTATGCATAGCCTCAACCTAGTGACAACACTTGATGCACAATTACATGCACGTATACATGGAGTATATGCTATTTTTTAACCCCAAAAAACTAAGCAACTCGACTGGCCAAAAGGTTATGTTTTGTAAATGAAAAACACGTGAGAATATGTCATAAAATGTGATAATGGGGCGAAAAAACGTGGTAAGACTTGGTGACAATTTTGGTTCAAACCACAATCAATTTGTAATTTTATGAGCAAAATCTTAACGAGTTTTCCCATGCCGAATGCACCACTCGATGTGACCTAGGTTTGCCACAAAGCCTGAGCTCTTTCACATTGTGTAAATTCTAAAGTGGGATTGGTTTTTGTTGCACGTTGTATTATACATCAAGCTTGAATTTAAAAAGAGAAAAAGTGTAGTTTTGGTTGTAAAAGTAAAGTTGTTATAATTTACACTTTTTTTTAATTAGAACATATAAATTTGGCATTATTTCAAATAACATGTCGATTGGATTTTGAAAATTTTACAAGATGTATCAAATCTATACTATCCAACTATATAGATGTTGTAGAATACCACAATCTTCCATTTGCAAGCTAGGTTGCCACTTTACATAACCTCACCCATGTAAATAGTATCTACCCTCTCAACTTTTAGATGCCACAACTTTTAAGGGCATGTTTGGTTGGAGGGAAAACTCATTTCAAGTAAGAGATTTGCATTGGCTAAATGCTATTTGGCAAAGAACTTTCTCATGAACCAAACATCAGAAAGTTGCGGTTTGCCAAGGGATGTCCCACGAACCAAAAAGCGCCCTAAAATATATCCCATACATCCAAATTAATTAAATCCTAGGGGCAAGGAGTGGAGCTCAACAGCTAACTACCAAACATTATGTCTTTTTTTAAAATAAATAAATAAATAAAACCTTTAAGTAACCTATTTGCTCTTAGTTTGGACCTCTTGGCCATACTGTGTCCACGCACGTCTTAATATCATTTTCGATGTGGGACGTCTTTACTTTCTTAGTCCCTGCACCTTAGGGGTGGGTTTGGATGGCTGTGAAAGTGTCTATTTTTTCACTACAAATCATGAACAAGGGCAAAACATCTTTCCTTTTCAACAACCTTAGTCGGATTTTGCGGCAAATTATGATGTTTTCGAAAATCAAAATAAAAAGATTTGTTGGGAAAGAGTTCCACCTCCATCATGTTAATAATGTGTAGAAAATAAATTTGTACAAGTCATTTAACTTAAAGGAATGAAAAGAAAATAGTGGATGTTATGTTTAGGGGTTCATTCAGCTCAGGCCCTTAATCAATATGTTACCATCTAGTCGACTTCATTTCACTTTGAAGTACACCTAAAACGATCACGTTGTTATTGAATTTAATATGTGTATCGTCGGAATATCGCATTCATAGTGATTATAGAAATGGATTTTATACTACGAGACAATTTATCTTTGATGAAATAAAGTCACAATCATCCATACAATTGATTGTGATTTGATGTGATCATATAAATAATATAGGGGTGATAATCAACAATTTATCAAATCATACAATTTATCACTATTTATCTTAATTTATCACAATTTATCTTAATTTATCACAATTTATCAAATCATACAATTTATCACAATTTATATCAAATCATACAATTTACCTTTGATCTCGATCTACATGCAATAAAGTCGCAATTATCACATAAAAACGACGGGTGATAACTAACCCCCCCCCCCCCCCCCCAAAAAAAAAAAACCGGCATAATAATCCACCATATTTAATTTCTTATCATGTATGGTTGCATCTCCCTTAATGGGATTCTTCCCATCACCATCAACTTATTGGAGCAAATAACCACCTATTCATTAAAGAAATTGGGTTTGGGCATGAGCCGTTAGCAATTGACATTTAATAGCACTATATTTCAAGTCTGACTTCTATCACTAAACTACCTATAAAAATTAAAATAAAGAAATGCAAACTTAAACAAAATGAAAATTTATACATTAAAAGCTCCATCCTTTATGTGCAGGCGAATGTCTTTTGGAAGGGTAATTACCATTAGACTTTGCAATGACATTACTAAAAGGACACGAAAAGGGCCGATTATAGTGCGTTTAGGTGATCATCTATGTGGCTCTAATTCCTAATGTTATTTGATATTTGTTGTAAGGGTCCAACATTTGAGATTTGTCCACAAAACAAATCTGGCTGATCAACAATATTGGATTTTAATTTCAACATTTATGTCATCATTTATCCCAAACTTTCAAAATGCTTTTATTGACCCCAATAATCAATGTGAGATAAGAAATGAATTGTAACTTAAAAAGTATTACCCCCCTCCTAGATTGACTTTATTAGAACTAGGTTTTTGAGAACTAAATCATTCAAATTGTGGCTTGAATCAACTCAGACTTGAAAAAAGAATGTGTATAATATGATCCGGCTGGAGCAATATTGTTAACTTACCCCCTAGAGCAAAAGAGCTGTTTGGGTGGATATTTTTATCTGTTTTGGGATTCGTAAAAAATCACCGGATGATATTCTAAAGAATAAATTTTGAGTTTTTCAACAGGTAGATTTTAGCCTTCGAAAATTGGACAATTCTTGATGCATATGGGATATTATTTTCTCTAGGCAAAGTCTATGTGTGCAATTTGATTTTCTTTTCCTTTTTAGGTTAATCATATGTGGAGTAAGACGGATGACTTATTACCGGAACAATTCGCTTCTCAAATTAGAGTAACAACGTCACGGTAGCCTAAGATTCACTATTAAAAAGATAGTAGAAGAACAATCAAGATGAGGTAGAAGACAAAACTATCACTCAATAATGAAAAATGCCACACACAAAAAGCATTACAAACTTCATACATGTGACCTTATTTTTCCATAATGCACATCTCTTTAAATAGAGGTTATTACCGGCAATTTACTGCAACAACTACCCACTCACAAAATTACAAATATAACATCACCATAACACTCAAAATAACATAAAAACTATTATGATTTCTAGAAAATACACTTGAACAATTTTAAAAAGCCCCCCTTAAAGTGATTTTCTAAAAAAGAGAACAGGCTTAACTCTAAGTGTATTGTGATCATCTCCATCATTTTCCAAAATAAAAAATTCAGCCATTTGACGGGCCACTAAGGAGATTCTCAAACTCCAACTAAGGATTGGTTGTTAAGCCCCCCTTGAATAGAAGTAACATAAGGGATATACTCACTTTCTAACTGACAAATGATATGCCGCTTCATTCATGGCTCTGAAATAGGTTCTTCTGGATCAACTCAATACTAAAACCATTCGACTTTCCAACCGAACGCATATTCAAAAAAATAATTGATCTTCTTCACTAAGTGAGTCAAGACAATATCACTACCACCTTTGTCGCTCTAAGACCATTTGGAGAAAGACTGATGCAACAATACCGAAACAATCTACTTTTCAATTAGGGGCCGTTTGGATACCTGGAAATACATTGTCTGTGAAATATATTACGGGCGTAATACATTACCTGCAAATGGATTATCATTGTTTGGGTAGTATTTAGATACAACTTGGGAAATACATTGGTATTTGTTTGATTATGTCGGGAAGAAATATGAGAAATGCATTACTATCCAAATATGAAAAATATAGCTATGTTTGGCTAGCATGATTAGACTTTGGTTTCAACATGATAAGTCGTTGGAATGATATGATTTTATTGTAATAAGCCTTATTTTTATTTATTTTTTATAAAAAATTTTCAAATGTCTTTCTATATATAACTTCAAATAAGCAATAAATTTATGATACCAAAATCAAAATCTTTATGGTACAAGTTAAAAAATAGGAAAAAAATTGATTAGTAAACTAGAAGGTTAGATAATTGCAGTAGAAAATTTTGAAACATTGGAGGAGACTAAAGAGGTATCTTACTTCAATTTAGCTTTTACTAATGTCTTATGAGGATTATGTTGTGTGAAATTTTCTCATGGCGGGCTACAACCCAAATTGGGGATAGAGGGATGTAGAATTTTTTTTATTAAGATATCAGTATAAAATTGTCCATCATCTAGTTCTACAATGGTCAAAATCAATTTAGATTTCCCTTTACTTTCACCTACCAATTATTAAAAAAATTTGTTTTTATATAAGAGTCAGATGAGGGCTATAACTAAAATTAGAGATAGAGGGATGTAGAATTTTTTTATTATGATTGCAGTGGAAAATTGTCTTCGTACACCTGTTCAAATCAATTTAGAGTCCCCTTTTTATATCCCTACTTTCACTTTCTAATTACCGTAATGATTATATAATACAGTGTATACGTAAGAGAGGGAAATGCTTTGTTAAACGGGGACAGGGTAGAGAGGAGTACGCGAAAGATTTACAAAGATTACCCGTCAACCTTGTAATAGATTTTTCACCACTCACTGCGTGTAATGGATTTCATGATTTTTGAGAAAATCTCACGTAATGTCTTTCCATCTCCTTATTATTAAAATGTACCCAGCCCGTGTAAATGTCATATTTCCTTGTAACCTATTATCACTTAATACATTTCCCGTACCCAAACAGCCCCTTAGTATAATAATATCACACTGGCCCAAGACTCACCACCAAAGAGATAGAAGAATAACAATTAAGATCAAATGGAAGACAAAACTTTCATTCAATAATGAAAAATGGGGTATAAAAAAAACTTTATAAATTTGATACATGTGACCTCATTTGTCTGTAATACACTTATCTTTAAATAAAGGTTCTTGCAATCATATTTACTACAATAACCACCCAATTACGACAATAATTACCTACTTGTAGCAATAACTACTAATTACATACTAGTTTCATAGCATCCTATTATACAAAATTACAAATACGACTTCTACATCACTCAAAATAAAAATTAATATGATTTCTAAAAAATACATTTTAAATTTTAATATCATAGAGTCCATGTGCGTAATTTGAATATATTCTATTTTTTAGGTTAATCACTAGGTTTAGGGGGTCACATCCCCAAAATTTGGGGTTTTAAAATAGTCTTGAGCTTATCTCCTTAACGTAACGTCTTACCTTAAGTGTAGGAAAGATTGAGTTGGAATGGCTAACCAGATATGGGACCGAAAGCGGTTAATCAATACTAACTGGTAAACCAGTCAGTTTAACCAACTTAATTGGGCAAGCTCAAGGCGATAAACAAAATGTTAAAAAATAAACAAATACAAAAAAAAATATGTAATAAAATATTAAAAGTACATTTAAAACATGGTTAAACAAAGTACATCCAAATAAAGTTAAAAATTAATGAAAAAAATAGATTTTAAAGAACCGATTTGTCCCTCGGGATATTTATGAATTTTTTTAAAAAAGATAGAAAACATATAAAAATAAGTATTAATACCCAAAACAAATTCCAATCTTCACCAAAATGATGGAAAACATAAAAAAATACATTACAAACAAAATACCCTATTTTTTGGATTTTATATAATTTTTTATTTTTTTTTAAAATACCTGATCAGTTCACCAAAATCGGAACCAGCCACTGGCCGGTTCTAATCTAACCGGGTGGTTAGAATTTAACCCACCCAATTTTTTCTACATTGGTCCTACCCTCCACTACAAACTCCACAGATGGTTTGTCCCTAGACAATATTGGAATAGCTGGTTATGGTGGTATCGTCAGAACGGCATAGTGGCTTTCTTGTTGCCTTTTTTGCTACCTTGTGGGTCGTACCAGGAGCATTTCACACATCTATCGCAAGATCAACATGGTGGCAGGTGACTTATCGCAAGACCAACTTGACTTGGCCAAAAAAGAGCTACAACTCCCTCTGTGCCAATGGTTTGGCGTAGTGCAGGAAAAATCGGGTGCTTCAAATCTTAATCGCTTAGCTAGATAGGAACCAAGTAATTAGCGGGTTCTAGTTTCAGTCGGTTTTAGTGAATCGATAAGGTATTTTTTAAAAAATTCATAAAAAAATATAAAATCTCAAAAAATAAGAGATTTTATTTATAATGTATTTTTTAATATTTTTTTTCATTTTGACAAAATATTAGAAATTGTTTTGGCAATTAATACTTATTTGTACACTTTTCATTATTTTTAGAAAATTTCAATTGATTCTTTAAAATATTTTTTTTTATTAATTTTCAATTTTATTTGGTTGTGCTTTGTTTAATCATTCTTTAAATATATCTTTTATATTTTATTAAAAAATTTTATATATTTTTTTAAAATTAACATTTTTTTAACCAATCAAGACTTACCCGATTAGGCTGGTTGAACTTGTTGATTTACCGGTTAAGTCAGTTGAACCGCTCCCCCACCCCATGTCTGGTTAACCGTTGTAGTTGGATTTTCCAACTGGATCTCCTCTTATATGGCCAATAAGGTTCGATTTTTCTTACAATGGCTAATACTAAATACCGAAGAATTGTAACATGAGTCTTGTATTCTTTCTTTCCTTCATTATTAATGAAAACGAGTAGAGTCTCCCATCGTTAATATATTAAAAAAGAAAAAGAAAAAAGAGTCTTTCGCATGAAAGAATTTCAGGACAACAAAAGGCGATTAGCCACCAGAGCACATGTACACTATGGTACTATGGGATCATGCTAGCGGAGCACATTCACTTAAGTCCGTAACATATACATGTTCCCGAAGGGTCCCAAATCATGCCCTCACAAGTAGAGAGCTCAAAACTTAGCAGGTTGAAAAGGAGAATTCCTCCCGCCATTAAAGAAGGTACCTTCTCTTCTTTTTGTTGCCGATTTTTTTAGATTCTCTCTTACTGTTCCTTATCAATGGCTTCTCTTATTGAAATTTGATTATCTCATTGATTGCTGATGGATTAGTATTGATCAGGAGCTATGGCTCAGGCCTCAAATAAAAATGTCCGGGACCATGACCTGGTAATCCACTTCTCAAAACTCATATTTAATCTCTATATTTTTTTGGAAATTAGGGTTATATAGGGAAGAATTCCCGTCTAATACAGTAATGAAGTTCAGATTGTGAACTCCCTTTAGATTTTGTAGTCTCTATTTGCAGAGCTTGTTTAAGTGGGTTTTCTATGTGAGGTATGTTGGTCTCTCTCCCCTCTCTGTCTTGTCTAAGTCTATACGGATGAATCTCTCTCTCCTCATTTCCAAGTAACGATGAATCTCTCTATTTCCAATTTATGTTAAAAAAAATGCATGTCTATTTCCAATTCTAACTCTATTTTATGAATGCTGTCTCTCTCTCTCTCTAACTCATTCATATCTTCACTCAATCACTCCATAGATAAGTAGGAATGTGAATTTAAATGGTGGATTTGCTCATTGATGCCAGTAAATTAATACGTGAAAGGATTGTTTTCTCAACACTGATGCTTCATTTTTATTTTTTCCTCACGCATAATGAATTGATGGGTCTAGTGAATATTTTCTTCCTTACTATATGAAATTGCATCATGAATTGATGGGTGGTCTAGTGAATAGAGAAGTGGGATGTCTATAGAGATTTGCAGGAGGGGGATGGGGATTATTTCATGGATAAACGTTATTCCAAACATTCAAGGATTGTTGAAAATTGTTTGTACGAATTCCTCAAAACAATTTGCACTTGACTGGTCTGTAACCATGATTTTATGAACCCAAACTTATGTCTCCAAGATAATGAAATGCAAGATTTTGAAATCTTTGTGAGCTCATATAATGCTTGCATGATGGCTGATTTGTCGAGGCAAGTTAGTTAGCATGGAGAGGAGCCAAATTCCGAATTTCACAATAGTTTGTTGATCTTTTGTACAGTCAAGCAGTAAATGGACACTTTTTTGTTTTTCCTTCAAAGTCTATGTGCAAGTTTCATTTTATGTAAAATGATTATTGATCTCGAAATGATGATATTATCCTTAATATGACCTTTAAGCTGTTTAGATACTGCTTAGTTGTGGATGTTATATAGAATATAAGTGAACTTGTAAAGGAAAGTTCTCCAAAAAAAAAGAGAGTAAAGAGAAATAAGTTTCTGTTTCAAGAATCAGTTTCTTATAAGTTGGTTTCTTCTTCGTTTTTTTTGTCATGCAGCATGTGGAAATTGTGGTTTATTTAAGCTTCCAGTACATGCTAGTTTTCACTCAGTAATGATTGTCCATGAGTTTCTTTCTAATACAATTTTGATATTTCTTAGGAATTCCAAGGCTTACTGAGTGATTTACAAAGTTGGGAACGTGTTGTGAAGGAAAGCGACAAAAACCCGAAGGGTCAAGTTGATAAAATAGGGAAACCAGTGAGTAGATTCAAGATCTATAATGTCAATGCATCTCATTTTACTGTCATTGCAGGTAGTTTAATATACTAACATTGTTATGATGGTTGCCAACTTACCAACCTTCAAATTGCAAACAAATGGATTCTTTCAATGGTGAGCTAAAAGAAAGAATCACTTATTTCAACAATCAAAATGTTCTGATATCTTACCAAAGAAAAAAGAAAGAAAGAAGGAAAATGTATATTCACTTAATCCATCCTTATGTTGGAGATAGAACACTCAAGCTCAAGTTTGATGTTATTGTGATCTACTCATTTCAGGATTGTGATTTGTAGCCCTCTGATGAAATACATATCACCCAACTGATTAGTCTTTCTCAATGCGCATGGCAGCATCTACTTGCAGTTTGCACTTGTTAAGTTGCAATCTTTGGAGGGTATTTATAAAATCTCTGTTGGCACTTGTTAAGTTCCAATCTTTGGGGGGTATTTATAAAATCTCTGTTGCGGTCACCTATACTTCTTATGATCCATGTCTGTCCTACTCTTAGAGCCCACTGGTGGGCCCCAATCTCTCTCCCTTGCCATCCATCATTTCATTGGATGGTGATGACCCCAGTGGATTATAGCCCGTGGAAACAATAGCGTGTAGAATTGTAAAATTTCTAATCTACTAGTACTTTGATTGGTTTCCTATTATTTGGCGAATTATAGTCCAAATTTTTTGGGCATCTTAGTAAACATTTTTTGAAGGACTTTGGTGCTAGGAAGACTGGTAAAGGAACTGAAAGAAAAGGCCAATCAATGAAATCTGCTACAGTTGATCAAAAGGATATCCTAGGTTGCAGTGACTTTACAAACTATAGCTATTTCAGCAATTCAAGAAGTTTATCAAGTGAGGATACTCCAAATGCGACATCAGAAAAGGAACTGGTATGCATTATTAGCTTTCCAATTAACTATATCTCAATCTATTACCAAAACTTGCATACTGAGCTGAACTTGATTTCCTTTCTCCAGGGAAATGACTATTTCAAGCAAAAAAAGTATGCACATGCAATTGAATGCTATTCAAGAAGCATTGCATTATCACCATCAGCTGTTGCTTATGCAAATAGAGCCATGGCCTACCTTAAAACCAGAAGGCAAGGGTGTCTCTCTTTCTCTCTCTCTCTCTCTATGTGTGTGTGTGCGTGCACACGGCCAATTTCTTGTTACATATACTTTAACATTATAATCAAATTTATCAAAAAAATTTATGCCTGGCACTTTTTGGCTACATATTTTGGTTTTCTGTTTAATCTTCTTTCTGAATAACTCTATACTCCACAGCTATAACTACCTAAGTTGTACTCCTGAGCAGGAAATTTTGTGCTATTGCAAACTCCTGTATTAGACGTGCTGCCATAAATCTGATTGGCGCTTATTTTACAAAGCCAATGACGGCATGTCAATATCATACAGGATATTGATTTTTATACTGAAATTTATCAGATTAGGTTTTTGATGTAGAAATGCATGTATGCCCCAGGATTGGAATAACATGTTCATTTCTTTCACTTAAAAAGAAAAAGAAAAACACTGAAACATTTTCATATCTGCATTGTGAGTTTCCTATACTAACACGACATTCTTTACCTACTGTTTAAGCTTGAGTGGGATCCCTGACTTTATAGCATCAAGTTTTCTTTTCTTTTCACAAACTTCTGGTGGGCTAGTAAATCCACCAATGTTGTGTCGGAAAAAGAAAAGATTGAGTTTATTATAAAAAAATGAATCTATGTTATCTGCTCATGCGAGGGCGTTCCCTATAAGTGACGCGTTGTACTTGCATTTGGGAATAGTGAGAACACAATAGTTGTAGGAACTTTGGGATAAATGAGAGTGAAGGTCATAGATTTATTCACAGGATTAGGATATCGGAAGTGAAAGAAGCTTTGAGGAAGATGGAGATAGGAAAGGCTTTGAGACTAGATGCTGTCCCAATAGAGGTCTGGAAGTGCATGGGGGAGAGATTGGCATATACTGGCTGACCAAGTTGTTTAACAAAAGTGTTGAGAACATAAGAAATGGCAGATGAATGGAGAAAAAGTATTGTGGTACCTATTTGCAAAAACAAATGAAACATAAAAAATTGTGCAAAGTATTGAGGGATCAAGCTTATGAGCCACACTATGAAGTTGTGGGAGGGAGTGATTTTAGCAATGACTAAGGCATGAAACGAGTATATCAGATGGCTACTTTGGTTTTATGCCAAGGAGGTCAATAACTGAGGCGACTTTCCTACTTAGGCAGCTGATTGAGAAGTTCAGGGCTAAGGAAAAAGACCTCCATATGCTCGTTATTGATTTAGAAAAAATTTACAATAGAGTACCTTGAGATTTAATTTGGTGGGTGTTGGAAAAGAAAGGGTTTCTAGATGCTATATTGACATGATGAGAGATATGTATGAGGGAGCGCTAACTACTGTGCGGACAACTAACGGAGAGACAAGTGAGTTTTTTAGTGAAAGTAGGTCTACATCAGGGGTCAACATTGAGCTAATACGTCTTTGTCTTTGTTATAGATGAATTTACTCGGCACCTACAAGATAATGTGCCATGGTGTATGTTATTCGTGGACGATGTAGTATTCGTGGACGATATAGTTTTAATCGATGAGACTAGAAGCAGCGTCAACATAGGGATGCTCTAGAATCTAAAGATTTTGAAATTTGCCGGACAAATATAGAGTATATGGAATGCAAGTTTAGTAATAATAGGAGTAGAGACGGGGAAGTAGTTAAGATTGATAGCCAAGAAATATGTAAAAGAATGCATTTTCGATATCTTGAGTCGATAATCCATGAAAATGGAGAGCTTGAGGAAGATATCACACATAGAATTAGAGTTAGGTGTTCCAAGTGGAGATGTGCAACAACATTCTTATGTAATCGCTATATACTAGTTAAGCAGAAGGAGAAGTTGAAAGTTCTCTAGGATAGCTATAAGACCAGCTTTGCTTTATGGGACAGAATGCTGGGTAGTCGAGAAACAATATAACCATAAGATGTGTGTATCTGAGATTGGGATATTGAGGGGGATGAGTGGCAAGACTAGAAATGATAGAATTTGAAATAAATACATTTGAGAGAACTTAAGTGTGGCTGCAATAGGCGATTAGATGAGGGAAAGTAGACTTAGGTGGGTTGTAATGTAGGCCCAATACAATACCTGTTATGAGGTGCAAGTTGGTTTGGGTAGAATGTTCTAAAAGGGAATGAGGTGGACCTAAAAGGATATGGATGAAAGTAGCGAGAAAATATATGGGGACTTATGGTCTTACAAAGGATATCGCACTTGATGGAGAAGAATGATGGAATAAGATTCGTGTAGCTGACCCATAGTTAGGAAAAGGCTCTAACAATGATGATGATATAAAAATGTCGGTGGGGAAATTACTAAAAACATGGTAGGCCAACTTAGTCCCTGTTCTCTCTCTCTCTCTC
>NW_006497754.1:2566193-2590501 GCF_000471905.2 Amborella trichopoda
CGGTACGTAACTAACTAGTAGTAGTAGTAGATATAAATAAGTACGGTAGGGTAAGTAACGTAAACTAATAGTAGTCGACTACGTACCTCGTCTCTCTCTCTCTCTCTCTCTCTCTCTCTCTCTCTCTCTCTCTACTTAAATGGAAGCATCAAGTTTTCAATTTAGATATTGCACCTCTACATGTAAGGAAATGTTATCTAACCTCTTTATTCAGAATATTCTGGTCCCTGATCCATAGCCTCTTAATAAGGAAAATGTTGACCATTCATAAGGAAAATTTTAATTTTAATATTTACAAAGTTTACTTCTATTCTAGAACTCATATTCACATTGTCTTGCATATTAGGTATGAAGAAGCTGAGAATGATTGTACTGAGGCCTTAAATTTAGATGATCGCTATGTAAAAGCATATTCACGACGTGCGACTGCAAGGAAAGAACTGGGAAAACTTCATGCATCCATTGAAGGTTGATGAACTATTATTACTTGTTTCTTGTTTTTTTTTCAGGGATAGATTGGTGTGGTATTTTTCTATACTGAAGGAATAGCATCTTGCAGATGCTGAATTTGCACTTAGGCTGGAACCTAATAACCAAGAACTCAAGAAACAATATGCAGAGATTAAAGAAATATTTGCTAAGGTGAGCTTCCTGCTATAACTCTTAGCATTTTTTGGTTCCTGCACAATATTATATTATCAAGCTTAAAATCCAATTTTGGAAAGTAGCTTACCCCAAATATTTATGTTTATGAACCAGGGAAAGTATACTGCATCAAATGAACTATGAAAATACCATATCCCATCTGGTAATCGCTGTCCCATGATATGATGGATAGTGATAAGGGAGTGGGCCCCACCATTGTACCATGTCTTGTTCTATGGGTCCTTTCTCTCCATCATTATCCATCATTTCAGACAGTTATGACCTAATGGACTGTGGTTTTCCCATGGTCCACAGGATTATGATATGCTCTAAGGAACTAATTTATATGTAATGTACTGCTCAAGATTATTGCAGTGCTTGATATGGAGCATCTGGGAACGTGTCAAGCGAGCTTTTAAGAAATCATGCCGTTAGTTTTAGTAAAAGTTCTGGTTGTTGTTTAATGGTCAGTCGCTGTTGTCTTCAAAGCTTCTTCGGATTGTTTCATGCAGATAGCCATGAAGAAGATATCAGGTGCAGGCAAAAGCTCCACTCAAGACAGTGGAAACAAAAGAGATTCAGTGTCAGAAATTAAAATAGATGTACAAGATGCCCAACCACAAAGATCCCAAATGGTAAGTAATCCATGATATCTTAATAATTAAGCTGTAGCTGGTCCAACCCTTCTGTTTTCGTAAGTTGGATTAGGGTTCTTGCTTACCCAGCAACAAGAAGAAGAGGATCTATCGGTTAAACTACTTTTGCATGGTTCTACTGCTGTTTCGCAAAGATTTTCACTTCATATTTTTTTTTGCAATCAGAAGACCATGAAGTAGTATTTGTCTATAAAATTTGAATAATCTAATATAGTTTTGCCTCTCTGTGAACAAACTTCAAAAGTCAGTCTATTAACCACTCAAATTGTGAGGATTGGAAAATGATATAAAATATGCAACAATTAAAAACTCATAGTGGCTTGACTTTCTGGGTTTGTATTGGCCAGCATTTATGAACTTTTAGATTTCAAATTGTGGAAGAGAACATCGTTGACGAATTTTGTTTATCTCATGGTTCTAGGACAGTTTGACATTCGATCAATGTTTCTTATTCATATGCTTGCTATATACAGGATAGTAATGGGAAGATCTCTAAGAAGGACCCTAGTGTTATGAAGGAAGTGCAAAGCAGGCGGACACCAGAAGACCTGAATGTAAGATTGGGATCTCAAGAAACCCATGGGAGTACACCTGCTAAATCCCAACTCGATGTATCTAAGGTTTTTCTCAAGAACATGAACCCTTATATGTTATGTTTTGCTGGGAACTCTTATCTTTTAGCCTTATTGAAGCTTTAAGATACAAATAGTGGGTTATGGCTATTAAGCTCAATTTTAATATCCTATGGGTGACTGAAAAAGGCAGCGTGTACTTTGATTTATCATCTGTGGATTCCAAAAGGAAAATGAATGTCACTTAGGAATTCAAAAAGTTCAATTTTTGGAGTGACTGCATGGTGAAGTATGTAAATACCTATGAATGTGATGCTTTAAACTGAAGTGGACTATTTTGTGGTATGTAAGGCCGTCAAGAGTTTAAGAAATCATTGTATCAAAACTTGTGTCTTCTTGCATCATGTTGTCAGCTACTTTGTTGTATATATATATATATATTGTCGAAGTCGAATAATTCTTTTATATATCTTTCTGTAGTTGAATAATACATTACTCTATTTGGAACTGGATTGCCATATGGAATTGATCTTGCACCAGAGAAGTAACATCAATCAAATGCAAAAGACATTATATGGTTTTCCATATAAATAATGTTGGATTTTGATGTCCCTTGAAAATATAGCTGTGTGCCAAATCCCTTCTTCATGTAATGAGCATTCCAACGCCCCATACCTTCTTCTGACACTGACACAAGTATCCATGTACGTGCAAAGTAGCGCTTTAGATATGCCTTGAATAACGTGCCTGTGGTGAGTGCTGATCACTCATCAGAGGTTTTACCAGTAGTATTGTCTATAGGAGTTGCTCAATTTATCTGTTGCTGGTTCAAGATTTGCTTTTTTGCATTTCCATCTACTGATGATACATGTTTTCTATCTCGTGAAATACACACAATGAGAGTTCAGACACTTTAACAATACTTCTAAAAGAAATCATGGCGATTATCAATTTCAACTTTCAAAGATCCTTTTGGATTCCTCTTTTTTTTTTGGGGGTGTAGTTCAGTTGGGGAAGAGTCCTTAGGGATTTCTAACATATGAGATATTAGACAAGTGATTTTTGAAAAAAGTTAATGCATAACAGGGATCAAGAAAATAATTACAAAAACATAATGACTCCATATATCACATAGAACTCACTCTATCCTTCCATCTGTACTTGAACATTGAGGATTCAAAATGATATTTTCATAGGCATCTCGTATTGAAGATTGTAGCTCTGTGACGGATTCACTAGGCTTGCATAAGATGTTTCAAGAAGCCCTAGTTCTTCAAAATAAATTAAAAGGTCTGGAACAAATAGGACCTTGATGATATTAGTATTCATGGTTGCTTTCGGTAGCTCAAGGTTAGGGTGTTCTTATCATTGACTTCTATAGAAGAGATGATTGAGGCCTGTGTGATGAGTGGATCCCCTAAAAGAGATGGTTGAATTTAGTGTCAAGCACTCAAGCATTGCTAGTTCAAAAGAAGACATTAGGCTTACTTGTTTCTTTCCTTAGTCAGATTTTTCAGTGTCGCATTTGGTGGCTGCATGATGATCAAATGATTCACACAAGATTCTTAAATTGGAGCTCTTTAGTTATGATATGTTCATTTTATACTTCCCTTTTCTCTCCTCTGCACAAGCTGGTATTTGAAATGCTTGTATGTGATTTGCCCAGGAACACACATTTGCTCCAGTTTCCTTGTAATATTTTAGCCTTTCTTTTATCTTTCCTATTTCTTTTTCTTTTTTATGTATACTTCTTTTACATGATTATGTGAAAAACTCAATAGTCTATTATTCTCTGAACAGGATAATCACAAAGAATTCATGAAGCACCAATCCAAGGAGTCCATCCTGGAAGTTGCTTCACGTGCAGCTTCTCGAGCAAAGGCAGCAGCCGCACAAAATATTGCAACCCCAAAGTCGGCATATGAGTTTGAAGTTGCTTGGAGAAGGCTCTCTGAAGATCGTGCCTCTCAGTGTCTTCTTCTAAAAGTCGGTGTTACTCATTTTAGTGCCTTTTTTTGCATTTTTTTTATGCCTTCTTCTATATATATAATGAACTGCAAACTAATCAAATTTCTTTCTCAAGGAAGACTATCTTACCCGAGTCGCTACCACAATTATTCAAGAATGCACTTTCTGCCCCTATGTTGATTGAAATCATCAAGTGTGTAGCAGAATTTTTTAGGTGGGTACTGTTTTTCTCTATTTATAATGACTTTGTGTGAGAATACACATGAGGCCTATGAATTATTATGATTCCTAAATCCTTCTATTCTATTTTTCAGGGAAGAAACCAATCTGGCTGTCAATATTTTGGATAATTTGACCAGAATTGGACGGTTTGATATGATCATCATGTGTCTTTCCTCAAAGGATAAAGCTGGTAATCTTTGGGCTCTTTTTCTTTTGTGATAAGTGACATTACATTTATATGATTTATAATTTCTGTAGAGATTCCTTTACTGGTTTGGATCCATGATATGCCTTGGTGGAATCCATTTTACAATTGTTATCATTAATGGGCTGCATGGTGCTATCTATCTTTTCAACTGGTTATTTGAGCACATTAGTCAATCAGAGACATGCATCATAATGCTGTTTCCAATTGGAAAAAACAAAAATGTCTCCTATAGCAATCTATGAGAATCAATATAAGAGGTTTCATGTCATGAGCTGGCCATAGTCTAGCTAGAAATTCTTCACATTATTAGTATATAAAAATTTGTCACGTCGTCTATTCTGGATTTCAAATATGACCTAGATAATAGAAAAAGTACTAAGAAGTTGCTTCTTTTGTCTTTCCTCTGAGTATTCCACTTTAGTGTTACTTACATTTTGTTGTTTGTTTGTTGGTTCTGGGGAACTTAGATCTCCAAAGGATTTGGGATGAAGTCGTCTCCAGTTGTGCAGTAACAATGGAGCATGCAGAGACTCTTGAGCGGTTGCATTCAAAATACTGCCCTCGATGATGCCACAAGGTGCATATTTACTGATCCTTCAGCTGTGATTAATGTAGAGCTGGTAAATATGATACATTTAATCTTTGTGGATCTTATGGAAAATTTTGGATATTGGCCCAAAATTTCATGTCCTTTTCATTGTGATAAAATTTTGTTTCACTTGTATTGCTTTGTGCAAAGAGCAGCGTGGGGGATTTTGTTAATGCATTATATGACTGCAAACCTAGGAAATAGAATCAAGCAGAGGTTTTATGTGGAGATTGCAAATATTGGTTGATGATTTTCGTGTCTCCTTCATTGTATTTAATCCTTTATTTTCTTGTGCAGTTATCTGGGAAATGCAATGTAAAAGGGTTTACAGTGGGAGATGTTGGGGCTTTTGAAAGTGGGCACTCTTGCCAGATTGCTCTAGAGTTGCACTGGGAGATTTTAGGGCTTTCAAAGGTGGGCACTCTTCCCAGATTCATCTAGTTGTAGTTCATTGCATTGGCGACCCACGTTTGGGACTCTTTGTATTGAAAACATGTTATGTTTTGCAAGGGCTAAGCTGGAATGTTGAGGTTCTTTTTCTTTGTATTCTGGTGATTTTGAGCCACCTTGTCTGCCTTTGGGCGCGTCCCCAATTGGCTAGGAGATATTCTAAAAGTGGGATTGAAAAACAAGTCGTTGAGTGTCGGGACAATTCTGAGGTTCTTCCTTCGGAATTGCCAGGTCCCGATATTAGCTGATCCGGACATGCCGAGTGGGCCCAGCAATGTCTTAATCGCTGTGGCTTTGTATCACTAGCCAATTAGAATACAAATTAGTGTATGATTATATGTATTCGAGTTGGATTTGGAAAGGAGGAGGAGAGAGAGAGTTGAACGTCAACATCTAAGTTTTAATCCCCGCTAAGCCAACCAATTGAAAACAAATATTAATGCCCATTTTGCGAAACCCCTTGTTGATTAACCTTAAAAAATTGTGGGTTGTGGCTGCCGTCCAGGCTTATTGGCCATGTTTACTTAGGTTAGAATCCCAATTACCTATGCTAACCTACTCAAACAATCTTTTGAATTGAAAAGATATATCCCATATTTATTTAGGAAATTTATTATGCAGGTATGGGTATAAATTTTTCTGTAAATTCCCAGAATGGGTGTAAGATGAAGTTCCTTAAGACTGAATCATTTTATATGCTCTTTATCTTCAAAATTTGCATCGTAATATCTTTTTACTGTTTAGAGAGACACCGAAGGAGCCACCGTCATCCTATTGTCCATCATTAATGCATTAGTATCACTAAACCATTCTCTCTGACTCACATGGTCATTTTCTTTATGACCTCATGTTTAGCTTACCTGTGGATTGGGTAGGTTTAAATTTACCAAAGTGCGTTTAAGATAAGAGATTAACTATTGAACATTGAACTTTTCGAATTTAGTCTAAAAAATCTCATCGAGATGCGTTTGCTTACGAGTTAAAAATGGTTAGGCGGATTTTGATTAATTTCTCGCTTTATTTTTATTAGTCACTTCGACATGAGTGAATAACAATAATCAAGCAACTTGCTCCTAGTTTAGTGGCATTGAGCTCTTCATTTTAAGACGGCAAATACTTTTTATGCATATCTATTTTATATAAAAAAATGGGGTCAGTTGGGGTCGCCTAATTCAGATTAGGAACTAGGGATTTTGGGTTGTAAAGCCTGGAGTCCTTTAAATACTGGTTTTTCGCAAGTTTTTAGTTTGCCTTGTATTCCTTTTTTGGTTATTTCTTGCAAACATTTTAATGGATTACTCTTTTGGCGTGGTTATTTCGTGCAGACATTTTAATGGAGGACTAGTTTGAAGCTCGGATGATGGTGGTGATGATATTAATGGACTAGTTTGAAAGATACGTGAAATTCTTAGAAAAACCAAAACCTATAAGGACAAGATTATGTTATTAAGAAACCTCTTGGTTCTATAAACTTTTTAAATTTCCCTAGCATATCTTTATGCATGTAACGAATAATGGAAAATAAATCACGGCATGTTTTTATTGAATTGTACCAAGAGAAAAAACTTTTTTCCCATATTATTTACCAGAAAAATAATAAAAAGCATATGTAGGTGGTAGTAGTGTGAATGGGGAAACAAGAGAAGTTTTGGTTGTTATCTTAGCCTTGTTGGGTTCCCCAGAAATGGGTCTATGTACTTAGTACTCACACTATGGGAAACAAAAGAACGTTTGGTTGTTATCTCAGCCTTGTTTGGCTCCCCAGAAATGGGTCTATGTACTTAGTACTCACACTTTTTCTTAGTTTTTTATATTTTATAGCTTTTGAACATCGTATCACATATACTTGGGGGAAAAAAAAAAATTATAGTTCACACAAAGCTATGTAATATGATATCAAGGCTGGAACATAAGGAGAAAATGGATGAATATAATAGATATGTGTGAGGCTTTTTCAAGTCTCTTTAGCATGTATATAGGAGAAGCAAACAACATTCTTGATGGCTAGGCAAAGTTTCTATTTTTACCTCAGGATGTGTATAGGGAAGCAAACAACATTATTTATGGCTAGTCAAAACGAGAAGCCCTCAGGATGTGTATAGCGAAGCAAACAACATTATTTATGGCTAGTCAAAACGAGAAGCGACATTGTTCTAATGTTTTCCCTCTTTTGAATGGTTGTAATTCTTGACTGATCAATAAAGTTAAAGTAATCGAGTCAAAAAAAATGTTTCTGAACGCATTTCTACGTATCCCAGTGAGGCATCATCTTAGAGATGGATGCAAGTACGTCTTCCATCTAAAAACAATGGAAACTAACAGTCCAAAAGTTTTATTATTATAATATTTTTAATTTATACAAATTTTATTATAATATTATTTTAATTTATAAATTTTATTTATTTTTTTATATTCATGATGTCTATGTTAGAGATTACATATCTTTAAAAATTAAATCTTAAAATCCATCTCAAAAATAAATTTATTAAGAGGCCGGCATTTCTACATATGCGGGCTTCACGACATCGGGTCCTACACAAAATGTATTTTATTTTTATTGGTGCTTATCCCCATCAGATCTGGCCTTGGCTTCCTAAGTTGTACTTGTTCCCTTAAAATTTGAGTTATTTAAGGGTTTATTTAATATTTATATGTTATATCGAGTAGAATATAGCGGTTGATCAAATGCATTAGCACCAAACTGCACCAAACCACTAATCTTTGTTTATTAATATTATTTTCGGTCGTTTTCGATTTTACAATACTAACTAATGTTTTTTCTGTCTTTTTTTTCCTTTGAGATATGATTAGCAAGCATCAATTTGCCTCTTTCCTATTATATGTGGAGAATTTTCTGCTATGATCGGTTACTGATCTAGGTCTCTTACCATCGAATGTCCCAATTCCGCGTATTTTTGTTTAGGGTAAGCGTTCTGTGCTTCCCCTATTTTATGCTATCTTTCCCTTTATCGAACCGTCCATTCTGAATAGAGGGCTAAGATTGTCCCAATCATAATGTCATGTCTCTACACTATTTCATTTTTTATTTTTTTTTCTATAAACTATTTTGACACCAAATTTTGGATGTCCATTCCTCTATTAAACTCGCACTAGTGAAAAATATAAAAAAAATATTTTCAATAAAAAATAACCAAAATACCCCTGAAAGTTTCAAAGCGTATTTTGGTCATTATATTTTATCCAATAATTATTTTCAATATTTTTTATAGGTGCGCCCCAATGAGAAGATGTCACGTACCAAATTTCATATTCATACAATTTGTATAAAAAAAACTAAAAATAAAATACTTTGAGACATCGGATCTAATATCAAACGGTGAATAGCTCTCTTAATCAAGATTGGATGGTAGGAGGAGGATAGAACTTCTATGCTGTAGAGGAAGCATAGAAACCTTTCCCTTATGTTTATTAATATTATTTTTTATTGATTAAGTAAAATCCATTCATCGTTTTGCAACACCAATATATGTTTTTTTTTTCTCATTTCATATCTTTTCAAGATGAAGTAAACTCACTCATGGTTTTACAACACTAACGTAGGTTTTTTTTCATTTCAAATCTTTTCTATCATTTTCTCATTTCAGATCTTTTCTATCATATTAGGAAAACGTGTATATGACCATACGAGGAAAACGTGTATATCATCTATTCAGCTATGTTGAAATTTTGGAATCCCTTTTGAGAATCACTAAACAATTTTAAACAAAAAAGACATTCTAAGTTTTTTAACCCTCAATCAATTTTTCACCTCAAATTAAAAAATCTTATCATTATTATATAAGGAAAAGTATACATCTATTTTTAATATCGCAACCATTCTTTTTCATCAGATTTTAAATCGGATATTGTGAGCATATCATTAACTACACTCAATCATTAAAAAAACATTATCGAACTTTGCAAGACATCCTAAGCCATCTAATTTAACTGTTAGTTATAACATTATCGAAATTTACAAGACATCCTAGCCATCTAATTTGAACCATTGTTACTTATAATAAGACATTATAAGTTTTTTAACCCTCAATCAATGTTTTCACTTCAGATTAAAAAAAAGCTTACCATTATTATATAAAGAAAAATACACATCGATTTTTAATAAGGCAAGCTTTCTATGCTTCCCCTATAACATAGAAGTTCTATCCTCCCCCTTATCCAACTGTCCATTCTGAATGGAGGGCTAAGATTGTCCCAATCACAATGTCACGTCTCTACACTATTTTATTTTTTTATTTTTTTCTATAAACTATTTTGATACCAATTTTTTAATATCTATTCCTCAATTAAACTCGCACTAGCAAAAAATATATAAAAAAATATTTTCGATAAAATAAAATGATGAAAATACCTCTGAAAGTTTCAAAAGGTATTTTGGCCATTATATTTTATCGAAAACTTATTTTTAATATTTGTTATAGGTGCGCCCCAATGAAAGGATGGCACGTACCAAATTTCATATTCATACAAATTGTATAAAAATAAAATAAAATAAAATACTTTGAGACATCGGATCTAAGATCAAACGGTGAGTGGCTCTCTTGATCAAAATTGGACGGCTAGATGGTAAGAGGATGATAGAACTTCTATGCTATAGGGGAAACATAGAAACCTTTCCCTTTTTAATATCGCAATCATTCTTTTTCATCAAATTTTAAATAGGGTATTGTGAGTATCATTGACTACACTCAATCATTAAAAAAAAAACATTTTCGAATTTTGCAAGACGTCCTAAGCCATCTAATTTGACATATAGTGTTACTTATAATAATGAAAACATTATCGAAATGTGTAAGACATTCTAAACCATCTAATTTGAACCATTGTTACTTATAATCATTTGATGTAAAATCTAAATAGTTTGGGTATATCATACTGTTCGAGAAAAATTTTCTTTGAAGTTTGAGCTTGGTCAATAGAATAAATGCAGCCATCTAATTTCACATCCAACAGTCAAAATTGAAGCACAAATATAAAGAAGATGTATCACCTAAAAAATATAGTTGACGAGGATGTGGTGGATTTTTTATGCTTGCAAGAAGAAGCATTACTTGACAAAAAGTAAAAAATAGAAAGAAAAATTAATAATTATTAAATGTTATCTTTTTATGTATGAATTTAAAGAAAAATTAATAATTATTAAATGTTATCTTTTTATGTATGAATCTAAAATTGAGACTTGAGTCTATGAAATATAACAATTATTTTAAATTCTAAAAAAAAACAATTTTTTGTGTTCTCATCAATCCCTAATAGCTACGTTGTAGAAAATAAAAAATTTGTCCAATATTGTCCAATAGGTTAGACAAATTGAAAATTACAAAAAGATTTAGTGAAAATATAAATATCTACGTTTACCTACACCCTACTCATCATTGATTGAGCTAGCGATAGTTTCCTCGCTAACTCAATATAGAAAGATCAGCTTCCGCATTTGCATGAAGAACGAAGTCTAGATCTTCGGCAAATGAAATACGTAATTTGAGAAGAAATACCTATCTCCCCTCTCCGGAGCTTACCCAGCCACGGGACCCATTTCGGCCATTATTAACAAATTTCACGCCCAATTAGGAGTTTTTAGTTTTGGAATGATGAGGTAACACAAAAATAACATTTGTCAGTTTATTAAATTTGAAATAATCGGTTATATTAAAGAGCTAAATATCAATATTACTTAAAATCGGATACCCTCTTATCATCAACGTGTTGGTTATATCAAAAAGCTCCTAAAATCGCTCGTTATTAGATGCCATATCCTCTTCGTCGGTGATCAAATGGTATATCAAAAAGCTCGTAACCTCTTTGTTGGTGATTAGACATGTAGCTTTAGTATTTCTATAATTATAAACCGCATACCCTCTTTATTGGTGACTGCCCCAAGAGCTTGAACACTTCTGTATTTATAATACAAGTGAAAATATGAATGCCAAGCAAAAAATTCAAAATCTTCAATTATTTCTACCCTCCGCTCCATCTTCTCCAATAAAACTTTATAATAAATAAAAATACAAGGCAATTGATTGTTTTCTTGTATTATTATTTTTAGAATAAAATGTTCCTTCTAAAATAATGATTCTAAAAAATTCCTCTTGTAAAAAGGCCTAACCCTTCAAATTAAAGGAAAAGAAATATCAAATATATATTGTTTTATTCTCTAAATTATAACATTTATCTTTTTTAATTTTTTTAAAATATTCATTAAGCCCTAAGAAATATCTCATTTTCTTATCCTTTCTTTCTCATCCCTAAACCTGTTATTCCGTCCCTCCTATTCCAACTTCTATTGAATCCTCATTTCTCTATTCCCTCCTATTTCAACTTCTCTTAAACCCTCATTTCTCTCTTTATTGAAGTTTAAAAGAGACCTCTCAAATTCTATTTATGTGATCAGTTTATTAGAAAATAAAAAAAAGGCTAGATTTCTTAATTTTATCCAACACCTGTCATATTAGCAGTAATTTTTTAGGTTGGCCTTTTAAGATAACCAAAAGTATGATGAGGAGTATTACCAACGAGTTTCGTAAAAAAATTGTTTAAAATCAATATTCCTCTTAGTCTCCTCCGATGCCTAATATATTTTGCTATTCAATGCAAGTACCGAGTTTTTTTTCGCTAAACAAACTTATCTTCAACTTTTATTTTTTTTATTATTAAACTCACACAATAGTTGGAAGTCATATAGAGAAAATGCTTGAAAGACTTAAACCAAAAAATTGAAAAAAATAAAAACTTTTCACAACAAAAGTATGTTATTCCAAAGCATGTCATATTAAAAGCATATGATTCCAAATTAAGAATGAAATGCATATAAAAAGTTTAACAAGTTTATATGCCCTATATACTTGAAGGGAAAAGTTTATATAGAGCCAAGGTTTAAACACTTAAATTATATCTTACATCGAAACTTTCACTAGAAGGTATTATTTTGATGCCCAAATGTCATCAAATTGATCATCTCGATATCAAGATGCGTGGACATGAGAAAAAAATGGATTTTAAGTAGTTTTGAAAAATTAGTACATCTTGTAACGCATTGTTTTACCATCAATTTTAAAGATTTTCAAGTTTTCATAGATCTGCTCGATCTACACTATTTTTGAAGTTTTAAATTTTATAATTAAATATGAAAATATAATTTAAGGCTATCACAATACTTTACAATATTGAAACCATTTTTCTCGACACTATTTGAAAGTGGGCTCTAATTTGATTGTTTAGAGCATTGGCTCTATACAAACCACACACATACTTAAATTTAAACTATATGTTCGTAACATTGCTCTTTGCATTACATACTACTAAAGTAAAAAAAGGTCGGTGTAGAAAATGGAAACAATTGTCAAAATTATCAATCCCTAACGTTATTTTTGGGGTAGACTATCCACCCCACCAATTCACGTTTTGAAATACTAGCTACTACCTTCATGTGACTATGAAACTCATGATTTATTGCCACCCTGTTGTAGACTTCCTTCAAAATTTAATTTATCTATGAATTCTAATACGCGTGATCATATTTATCTGAGTACACTATAGGACATACCGAACCATACCCAACCCTAGACCATTGTCCAACTTTGAATAGTTTGAGAATATGCCAATGATCCAGAATATCCACTTTTAGGAATCCAAATATCTTTAGAAATCCCAAATCCTTAACTTAGGAAACTAAATCACCAGAAATAGGTAAGTTTCTAGAAAGTGAATATTACAAGATTTGTCAAAGTAACATTTTTTTATGAAAATTGAAAAAACATAAAATAAAAAATTATATATCAAATGATAGAAAAATCTATGTAAGGTGGAACTGCACATGGGTGCTCAAGTTCCTTCTTTCTTCTAACTTTATTTACATCATTTTTTCTTGTTTTATTACTTTATTTGGTTTTACCATCATTTAACTTTATTATTTTGGCAGTTATGTTATTCTTGTTTTCTTTTATTTTGTTTTATTTCTTGGATTTCACGCTTATTAAGCCAACCCGGCCACCGATCTACAAAGAATAGGTCTTTAAGGCTAATTTCTTTGTAGATCTGATTTCAATGAACTCAGCTATCTTCACTCTCTAAATATTAATTTTAGGCATGATATTAGATGTAACAGACTTTGATTAATCAGTTAGTTTCAAAATTGCATGTAAACACTTATCTATCTTATACCTTGTGCAGTTTAAAACTATATCATAAAACAAAATCAAGTGTGTAAACACATATCTATCTTATACCTTGCACAATCGGAACTGTATTATATAACAAAGTCAAAAGATACATAGTATTAAACTTTTGCAGTATATTACATCACCCATCCCGTATGTAAAAGTATTGCCTAACATGTTACCTCAAGAACATGCGTTACACTTGATCTAAAAAAAAAATTGTATAGTAGTATATTATGTATTCAGAATTTAAGATCTACTTGTAAATGAGTAATTCAAAAGGAATATTTGAAATTTAAATTTCGATTAGGAAGAGGGATCATATATCCAAGGGAAAATACAATCCATTTATATGTTATATTAGGACTATTAGTTTCTTCAATTATACAACTTGTTTACCTCATGAAATATGCTCATTTTCGTTATCTCTATTATTTTTTTACTTTAATAGTTTTTCCTTGTACCTGTTTTTTTATTTATATTTAATTTCATCCATCTCTTAAACGTTATATATTATATGATTTACAAGCGTATCTCCATGTTTTTTGTGTTGACCATACGTTATTGCAATTAATAAAGATATTATCCATTTCCTCACTCCAAGCAAAATATATGATATAGATACTTTTTGGGTCTCAAATATGGGAATGTATTCTTTAGAACCCATAAAATAATCTTGGTAAAAAAAACAATTTAAATAAACTCCCTATATATTAAGAAAACGATATGCCTCAAGATTGAATCGAGACCGTCCAATTTCCGAATGCTTAGATCTAAGTATCATAAAAACTTAAAATTCATTTTTTTTATTTTAAAAATAACCATCTAATAACTATTATGTGTTTTATAAAATTTGGTACTAAAAACATTCTCCAAAATAAGTGTTTTGAGCAAGGGAGGAAATGCATAGTATGCTCCTGCAAGAGTATAGGATATTTGCTCGCTAATAAAGGAACGTAGGATAGCACCGAATCTACCTTCTATTATATTATCAAACTTGTATATATCAACATTTATTATATATACATAGATGTGTGGACACACAACACAGGCCCCTAGAAATAGGTGTCGAGTTAACATTGGCTTTGCAATGTTAGAGAAAAGGGTAAGAGATGTTCATTTGTGTGCCCCAAACCATTGCTTGCAATGGCATCAATACATGTCCTAAAATTCATTTGTTAGGATAAGTATACAAAAATATATCACTTATTTTTAGTACAACGGGTTACAGTTACTTTCGTTTGTCAAATTTTAAATCGAGTAGTTGTGAGTGTGTCATTGACTATACTCAAACTTCCAAAAAAATATTCGAACTTTGTGATACATTTCAAAGTATCTAATTTGACATCTAATAGTGAACTAAATATATTTAATGAAAATGATTAAAGTGAAAGGCTCAAAAAGAGTAAAAAATAGGCCCAAAAAACATGGTTGGAAGTCGTGATAAATGATACGGTGGTAAATGATACGATGACTTATGGTCTCACTAAAACTATGAACCTTGATAGAATGGAATGGCGGATCAGTAATCATGTAGCAACCCCAAATAGTTAGGAAACAAGGTCTAATAATGATGATGATGATAAAAAGCCATATTGACATGAAATCTAGTCTATTGTGTAATAAAGAGCAATATGCTTTTGGCTTGAAAAAAATCTAAGGACTTGTTTGTTTTTCCACAAATTCCACCAAAACATCAATAGTGTAAACTTAACTAACATACAGTAAACCATAACTAAATAACCGCACATGTGAAATACTTTACGTATCTCTCATGGTTTGAATTATGTAGACTTCACTGCTTTTCAATTGATGATCTTCGTTCTTTGGCGCCATGCTAAAACATAAATAATAAGTAAAAGAAAAGTTTATATATAGCCGAAGCTCTTAACAATCAAATTAAAGCCCACCTCAAAAAATTGATTACAAGAGATTGTTTGAAGCTCAAATATCTTTAAATGGATCATCTTTACATCAAGATGCATGGACGAGAGAAAAAAAATAGATTTCAAGTTTTTGAAATAGTGCATATTTATAATGCATTTTTATACAGTTAATTTTTAAGATTTTCAAAATTTTATATATCTGCTCAATTTACACCATTTTTTAAGCTTTAAATTTTATAATTAAAGATAAAAATGTAATTTAAGGCTATCACAAAAATTTCCAATATTGATGCGACATTTCTCGACACTATTTGAAGGTGGGCTCTATTTTGATTGTTTAGAGCCTCGACTATATACAAATTGCACCCCCGTAAAAGTGGGCACAATGTACCATGGACAAACTACTTTTATAGTGTTAAGAACCAGGGGATCTTTCCCCAAGTTAAGAGCCAAGGGATCTCTAATTTGGTTTTCCATGGTAAGCCCAGTAATTTGATTAACTGAATATCAACAATTTAGTGACTGATTTTTGTTCAATGTTACTTTGAAGTATCAACTTTCATCTCTCTCTCTCACACACACACAAACTTGGAGACTGTTTTCTTTTGTCGTTTCAGGAGATTAATGGGTCTAAGAGGATGCTATACATTACTTATTCTTTTGATTTTGGAGTTTTGAACTGGTAAAAGTCAGGAGATTGTTTCTCTCTCTCAAAAACTTGAATATTGGCTTTTCATCTTGTTTCAGGAGATCAATGGATGCTATGTATTAATGTTTATTTTGGTTTAGACTTTAGAACTGGTAAACAGCTGGAGATTGTTTTGTGCTCTCCTACTTTCTCTGATCTTGCTTCTTGCCCCAGGATTCAAACCCAACTATTTCACCTCTCTGATCTTGGGTCATGCCCCGAGCTTCAAACCCAACCATTTAACCACGAGATTTTGCAGGAGGGGTCACAAGATTGAGGCCCCTGCATCCATACACAATTTTCCTTAAAGCAAACATAAGCTAATTCTTTGTCCCTAATCCGCCAAGATGCAAAGATGAACATCCATCCATTGATGAGAGAGAGATAGGAATGTCAACTTTTTAATGCCAATAGAGAGCTTAGTAATTTTTTTCTCTTTCGGATTAGTCATAGGTTCCAGGGACTGCATCCCCAATATTTAGGCTCTAACTCGTTCGTTGTATTAAAAATCTTTTTTTTTTGGAGTCGTTTCGGGTCTGATTGTGAAGTAGTCTCAAGATACTTTGACAGTCAGCTGATTCATATGCATTTTGTTGATTAATTGAATCCCCTAATTAGTAAGAAATCAATAATATTCTATAAACTATAAAATTTGATTTAACAAATAATTACCGGAATATTTGTTAAGAATGGATTAAGGCTACATGGTAGGGTGACGGGATGCCACAACATGATCTCGTGAGTTCCATTTCTTTCACGAAAAAAATTAAATATCTATTATTTGTATCCATTTAATTTCTATTTCTCTGGGCTCTCAAGAAACCCATGGGTGTACACCTGCCAAACCTCAACTCGATGTATTTAAGGTTTTCCTCAAGAACATGAGCCTCTATATCCTATATTTTGTTGAGTACGGATATCTTTTGGCCTTATTAAAGCTTTAAGATACAGATAGTAGTTTGTCTATTAAGCTGCATGTATTGTATAGTTACAAAAAGGAAAATTAGTATGTCAGCGGCGGACAAAAAAGGCTCCATGTGCTTTGACTTGTCATCTCGTTACAAAATAAAATAATAGGAAAAATTACAGATATCTCCGAAGTAATCAAGAACCAAACTTTTATTTCGCAATTTTTACCACAAAACCAAGTTTTCTAACAAATACCCCTAATCAAAAAGTCCTATTTTTTTGGACAAAAAAACACCTATCACCCCCAATTCTTCCATGCCCCTATGCACTGTCTCTCGTCTCTCGGTCTGGCGTTCACCTATCTTGGTTTGGCATCTCAACATGATTTGCCCACGATTCGGCATTCTAACCAAGGGGTCCGACAACTTGTTCAAACGGTTTGGCATATCCATGTCTCAGTCCGGCAATTGTGGCTTGATCAGTCTTCACACGATCCGTCACTCTTTGCACTCGATCCGGCACTTCTTCTCTTGGTCCGACACTTTTTCTCTCGGTTCGGCACTATTGTGAAGCCCTAATCTGGCAGTATCATGCAATGGGTCCGGCAGTGTGCAACCCTAGTCCGGCAATACCATGGTAGTAGGCCTGGCAATCTTGTCCACATCAATGTCTGACCAAACATGATTTCTTATGTATTGAAAAGGGTATTTTTATCTAAAAAATATGACTTTTTGTCTTGATGGGGTATTTGTTATAAAATTTAGTTTTGGGGTTAAAAAAAAAAAGTTTAAGCCGTGGGAAGATTGTATAGAAAATCTACTTTGAGGGTATCTACAATTTGTCGAAATTAACATGTCACTTAGGAATTCAAAAGGTCAAAATTTTCGAGTGACTGTATGGGGGAGTATGTGCATGCTACATACCTATGAATGTGATATTTTAGACTGAAGTGGACTATTTTGTGGTATTTAAGGTCTTCAAGAATTTGAGAAATTGTCCTATTAAAACTTGTGCGTTCTTGCACCATCTTGTCAACCACTTTGTTTGGAAAAATAGCGCGCGCACACGCACATATTCTTCCACAGGGGTGCATGTTAACTCATCCTTCAGCCGTGATTAATGCAGAGATGGTAAATATGATATATTTAATCTTTATGTAAATCTTATGGACACTTTTGGATATTAGCCCATGATTTCATGTCCTTCGTCATTGTGATATAAGGAGAGCAATGTGGGGCATTTTGTTAACATATTATGTTGCGGTGGCAAAACCAGCAAATAGAATCAAGCAAAGGTTTTATGTGAACCTTTTGGAGATGTGAATATTGGTCCATGTTTTCTTCATTGTGATTAATTTTTTTATTTTTATGTGCTGTTACATTCGAAATGCAATTATCGAACGATAAAAAATAGTCATATCAATTATGGAACAGTGGATGCCATAGAGCATTATTTCGCTTCGGTACTAGAATGAGCCACGGTCGACTTTTTCTTAGTACTCCAAGATATGCAGTTAGAACCAATATAGGTGCAATTGGGGTTTTCAAAAGTGAGCACTCTTGTTGAGAATTGCACCGAAAATTTTAGGGTTTTCAAAGGTGGGCACTCTTGCTAGATTCATTTGGTTGTAGTTCATTTGTAACCCATGTTTGGGGCCCCTTAAGTTGTATTTTGTATGAGTTAAGCTGGCATATTGAGGTCAAAGGGTCTTTGGATTGTAGTGATTATGAGCCGGGTTTGGCTTGGGTGCACCCCGAATTGGCTCGGGGACATTTTAATAAGGGTGTGGTTGGCAATAGGTTACAATCTTAAACAATTCAATTAAGATGCACTTCTAAATTTTATCATAAATATAATTTTGATATAAAAAATTCTTACGATGGCTTGAGAATCTATTTTCATCTCTAATTATAAAATTTTAAAATCTAAAAATGGTTCAAATCAAGTAGAACCATAAACACATGAAAATCTTGAAAATGGATGGTCTAGATAATATGTTGCAGGATATACTATTTCACGGACTCGAAATATTTTTTTATTTTCATATGCATGTATCTCAATGTCAAGATGATCAATTAAAGAGCTTTCTAACATCCAAATAACCATGATGGATTTTTGAGGTGGATCTTTAATTCTACATTTTAAAGTTGCAGCCTTATATGAACGTTTTCCTTTTAATATGGGATTGAAAAAGATAGCCAGACTCAAGGCAATTCCGACATTCTTCCTCCGGAATCGCCAGGGTCCCAATATTAGCCGATTTAGGACTAGTCTGAGTGGGCCTATCAATGTCTTAATCATTGTGACTTTGTATTAGTATAGCCAATTTATATGTATACAAGTGGGCCTATCAATGTCTTAATGATTGTGACTTTGTATTAGTATAGCCAATTTATATGTATACAAGTTGGCTTGCATGTAGTATCATTTGATGAAAGAGAGAGAACCCCTACTTCCTAGATTTTAATCCCAGCTAAGCCTACCAATTGAAAACAAATATTAATGCTCATTTTACGATAACCCTGGTTGATTAACCTTAAATAAATGTGCGGTTGGCTGCCATTATTACTTAGGTTAGGCCTGCCTATCCTAACCCCCTCAAGAAAGATGATCTCTTGAGTAATATAGATATATCTCAAATTTATTTAGGAAATTTTTAGAGATTAACTGTTTAATATTTACCTTTTTTTATGTAATTTAAATTATTGAATTGCAGTTTTCTACTAATTTCCCTTTCTAGTGTTTACCAGAAAAGTTTGGGTTAGGTGGTGCTATCATAGTGTGAATGGGGAAACAAAGATAAGAGAACATTTGGTTGTCATCGAGTGTACAGGTCAATACCAACATGGTGGGAATCATTTTTTTGCAATCATATTGACATTTTTAAATTTCTAAAGTTTTTAACTCTTTGTTCCCTGGGAGCTTTAAGTGTTTGAAAATTTGTCGATCCGAATTGAAATCTCCTGATTTTGGTTGATATTAGTAGGTGACCAATTTTGTTTGACGAACATTGGAAATCACTTCAATTTCCCCAGCGCCCTTCCCCTCTGGGGTTTTTATTTATTTTTGTTCCCGTTCTCTTCTATTCCATTTCTTTGTAATATATAGACTGACTGAGGAAAAACCGAGTCAGACATGGTGAATAAGTGTGGCCCGGCCCGGCCAGCCCGGCACTTATTCGATGGGGCCAGCCCAAGATCGGTAAAATAAATGAGGAAAAGGCAAAATAAAAGAAGAAGAAGAAAAGAGAGTTCGGGCAAAAAAACAAATGAATATAAAAAAAAAAAAAACGAAGGGCCGCGCAATGGCGAATCAACTTACTCAAGAAAAACACAGAGTTATCAGACCTTGTCAATCTAGGGCCCGGTTCCGATTTTTAAAGTACGGTACAAAATTACCCCAAGTATACTCTAGACCCTACCTGGCTCACTTCTTTATAATGAGAAAATGAATTCAAGGAACTTTTCCTTAGGGTGGGTGACATAGGATTCAGATATTTAACATTTATTTTTTTAGGCTAGAATAATTTCGCGTACTTCTTAATTACAATGATTTTCAATGACATTCACATCAAATTGATCATTCCCTTTTACTCTTTCCCACCGCTATCTCATCAGTTGGCTTACCGACACACCTCTAATTAATGCAAAATACCTTTTTTTTTTTTTTTCCCTCAAATTTACCTCTTTAGGGCCTGCACATTAATACGGTAGAGCCGGGGTTCAAGGCAGCATGTAAAAAAAGGTGTGGTTTGCATAAGGCAACTTTAAGTAATCAAATTAAGGCGCATTTCCAAATTTTAACATAAATACAGTTTTGGGATAAATTTTTTTTAAGATGGCTTGAGAATCTATTTTCATCTTTAATTATAAAATCTTAAATTTCAAAAATAGTTCAAATTAAGTAGATCTATAAATACTTGATAATCTTGAAAATGGATGGTCCGCATAATGTGTTGCAAGATACAATATTGTTAGGACTTAGGCCATTTGATTTCCTCTTAATAAAGACAGTGGCCGATACCCACTATCAACCAACTATTTTGGAATTTTGACAATCGATGTAGTATGGATACTAGCTAACATCAATTAATTGAGAAAATGTTTTGATGATGATGATAGCCGACTTCAATTAATTAAAAAAACACTAAAATGATGATGTAACATGGATACGTGCAAGACACCATTGTCTTGATCTTCGAAAAACTAAATACTTATTTTTAACCTTTATTATTGAAATCATAAAATAACAGTAGTTAATGCTATCTAAAAACTCCCAAGTGCTCCCATGTTCTAGCAGTATAGATATGTCATGTCTAGAATGCTGATTTTGATATTTTTAGACACTCACATTTATATAAGATATTTTTGATACATGCGTCTATGTCTTTATAACATGATGGATAAGGTTTCTATACGGCATAGGCTTTATGAAAACCAAATAAAGCCTCACCTCAAATCCTCATCCGGAAATTACTTTCAGCGATAGAAATCTCTACGATGCCTCTAAAATAAATTTTAAAAAACGTCAATAAAATATGAAACTAAAAAAATAGTACAGATCTTACAGATTTATGAACATTTATTTTTTTTAAAAAATAGACAGACTAGATAATTTGTTACAATATGCATTATTTTTTAAAACTTGAAATATTAATTTTTTTTACAACCATAATGTTCAAGTTGAGATGATCAAAGAAAATTTTCCAATGCTTAACTTGCAATTTTCGATGAGTTACGAAGTGAGCGTTTTAGTTATTTTGCAGCCTTATCAAACCATTTCCCTAATATAATTTGGTTAAGATTCAACAGGATTGCAAACGGTAGTGATAAACATTCACATCGTGCTTACGTGTGTAGGTTTCATATGAAATGCAAGAATCCGTTCTTCTTTTTGTCTCCATGCCCATAACTGGAGCACGATATGATAAAAGTATAAGTATTCAGGGTCCTTTGAAGAGATTTTGGTGAGGGGTGAAATTTGTCTCAGGTGTCAACCTTATACGATTCAAGTGAGGGATATCTTAAAATTATATTAAAATATGTAATGTTGGTGTTAAAAAATTTTGTAATGACATGAAAATCTTTCTGTACTTTTAATAATAAATTTAAAAATAATATATAATGAGATCATTTATTTTAAATTTAAGAATAATATACAACGAGACCATTTACTTTTGGTATAAAGAGGTCACAATTACTTGTGACTATCTAATGTAAAATTTGATAGTTTGATTGTGTCATAAAATTCGAAAAAAATTATTTTGAACTTTGTGCTCGATTAATGAAATAAATGCAATCATCGAATTTCACATTTAGTGGTCAAGACTAATTGCCACCACCTTGTACTAAAGGTAAATCGTATCATTATATATAAAGATCAAATAATTTTATAAATAATTAAATATTTAATTACAGTAAAGATAATTACAAGATGAATTATTTTTACGACTTGCATACTTTTTTTTCCCTCAAATCTATATATTTTGAGATAGAGATGATTATTTAGAGAGATTTTTAACATTGCAACAACCTTTCTCTTGGGAATTTTTGAGTTACATTGTATTTCAATAATTCACCTTATATAAACTAGTCATTTAGGTTAGGGAGCACAAAAAAAAAAAAACGAGAAGCAAGGGGCAGGTTCGTAATACTTAGAACTCAAAGTTGTTCCAGCTGTATCCATGACAAAAGGGTGGTATCCCGCGAAAAATAACACAAAATTGTGCAATTTGTGAATTTTGACTGACCGCGGATCACTTTGCAATTTAGAGAGAGAAAACAGGAAGCACGCATGCGTAATAAATGAGTCACTTCTTAGAGAGAGAGAGTGGAGAACAGGAAGCACGCATGCGTAATAAATGAGTGAGAGAAATAGCAACTGAGAGAGAGAGAGAGAGAAATAGACGCATGATCATCCTCTCTGGAATCCCCTATTATTTTCTCACTCATCCTGTCCGAATAAAACGTACCATTCATTTATCTCTCCTCTTTCTCGCTCTATAATTGTTTATGTATATTGCTACTACTTTTTTGGGGCGCCACTTAAAAAGCAATTGATTTTGAATTCCCCCAAAAGCTTCATTAAAGCTGGGATGACCCTGACATGGCAGTCTTGTTCACTGTAGTCGGTACTCGCAGTGTGCCTTTGTCACGTGATCGGTCTTGCTTTCTCTCTCTCTCTAGGAACTCTAAATTCCGCCATTCACCATCTCTCTACCCACACTCCTTTCCCTCTCACGGAAATTCCATCTTTCTTTCTCTCTCTCGAAAACCCACATTCTCTTTTTTCGCCATCTCTCTCGTAAGACTGACTTCTCTCGTGGAAATTCTGCCCCCCCTTCTCTTTCTTTTGTTTTGCTGGGGGGTTTCCCGATCTGGGTTTCAGAGTATGTTCGCCGAGAGTTTTTTATCTTGAAGGTCTGTGTTTGGGTTCGCTCTGTTTTGTTGGGTTTTTGGTTTAAAATGCCATTTTTTTCTTCTTTCTTTCTATCGTTGTTGCTGGTTATAAGAATCTGGCTGTTGTTTTTTTGAGTTTTTACAGCGCCAATTTGCTTTCTTGAGTTGGGTTTTGTTTCTTTGGCCTCTTTGTTGTGTTTTGATCGTTTTTAGTGGGTATAAAATTTTGGGTTTTGTTTCAGTTTTTACAGTGCCAGTTAGTTTTCTGATCGTTTTTCTTTGGAATTTGGATGCATGAAGGTGGGTTTTCTTCTCTGATAAATTTTACAGGGAGATGGGGTTCATTTCGAGAAGGGTTTTTCCTGTATGTGGAAGTATATGCGTTTGCTGCCCTGCTTTGAGGTCTAGATCTCGGCAGCCTGTTAAACGCTACAAGAAACTGCTTTCTGACATCTTCCCAAAGTCCCTGGTAAGTTCCACTACTTCAGTTTCTCTTTACTTGATCTCCTTGTTTTATTTACTCAATCTCTCTTATTTTGGTTAGTGTCTTTGTGCTGTTCTTGGTTTCTTCTTTTCCAGTAGGGAGAGTTCCTGTTGGAATTGTTAGTTTAGTTAGGAGCGTGATCATGGTGATCACAATGTCTCTACTAGGTAGTCTCCTCTTTTTTTTTTTTTCGCTATCATCTTCAGAGGCTTATAATACTGAGTCCCACGTTCTGATAACTAGCACCGTTATGACAGAAACCATAGTTTCAGAGAACTTGAAAGAGACTTTCATGACAGAAATCACAGCTTTTGAGAGAGAGAGAGAGAGAGAGAGAGAGAGAGAGAGAGAGAGAGAGAGAGAGAGAGAGAGTACTAGTGTAGTAGTAAGTTAAAGTAAGTACGTACGTACGTTAGGTTACGGTTAGGTTAGTTAGTTACGTTTCGTTTACGTTAGTTA
>NW_006497754.1:2590543-2608106 GCF_000471905.2 Amborella trichopoda
GAGAGAGAGAGAGAGAGAGCTCATTGCTGATTTAAAAAATGCTGGACTGGTTTCGGAGGTTGTATTTCTGTTTCTATGGTAGTCTGCATGTGAGGTGGTACACTGAGATCTTTCAACATTTGATTGTCATAATTTGAACATTTTCTTTAACCTTGCGCACTTAAATTTCTTGATATGATTAAACCCTAATTGGATTCAGCGAGCATGAAACAGCTGGTGATGGATGATAATCTTTTAGCAATGGGCCTTGATAATTGTGTAACGTATTCAAGACTGGTTGCACATGTTATGGCTTGGTGGATAGATGTTGGAAGGCATTTCATTTCAGGACCAAGCTCTTGAAAATAATTTCAAGAGTTAGTTCTTGTGTGCTGAAGAATGATAGAGTTGGTACCAATCTCTTGGAAATTAATTTTGATATCAATATCTGTAGGGGTCTTCCTTGGTATCATGATGTTGCTGAAAAGTTAGTCCGCATTTGTCTAAGAATGACCCTGATGGTGTTAATTATCTATTTGCCTAATGTAATGATCACAGATCACTTAATGATGATAGATTGATCATGCACAGGCTAAATGACCCTTTGTAGTATATAGTAGAAATGCATGTGAATGTGTCTAATGCTTTAGCCATTTTTCTTAGCACAATATTTTGGGGACTTCTTCTCAAACTTTGTTTTGTGTTAGTATATTTTTTGTTTTCCAATTTATTTCCTTCATTTTCTATGTGATCTTCTTCAATTCTTTGTCAACCACCTTCATTTGATTCTTGAATTTCCCCAATATTAATAAGATATATGTTTTCTCAATTGTCATGTATATTGTTGTTTAAAGAAAAATATTATTTATGTTTGTACTCTGTATGTACCCAAGTTTATCATGATTTCATCTTGTTATTCTGTAATGGTGTATGGTATACAGCATGTCACTCTTGGCTCCCTTTATTAAAAGCAGCCAAAAGTAACTACAATAAAGATATTCATGTAACCAGAACTAATTTTTTAAGGTTACTATTTAACTATGGGTGACTGGAAACAACCATAAGAAGCTATGAAAAACTTAACCAAATTGCTTAATTTACAGGATGGACCTCCTAATGAAAGAAGAATCACAAAATTATGTGAGTATGCTGCAAAGAACCCTTTCCGCATCCCAAAGGTATATTAGCAACACTTAACTCCAATGTTTTTGGATAAGGATTCGGTTTTATTTTGTTAACTAACTTATCGATCTCTTTTCTTCTTAGATCGCTAAGTTTCTTGAGCAAAGAAGCCACAAAGAACTGCATTGTGATCACTTCAAATATATCGAAATCATCATGCAAGCATTTAATAAACTACTTAGCATGTGCAAGGAGCAGATGTAAGTGCAAAACGTGTAGATTTTTATCTTCACAAAAAAAGATTTGGAATGGAAATTTTGATGTTTATCTTCAGTATTTATGTTATTTTTCAATTTTGACTGGTATATATTTTGTCTGATTGTTCCTTTTTTTTTTTTGTATAGTTAGCAGACCTATTCATCCCGCGTTTTCGTGAAGCTGCCTTGTATTAACCTACTAATTTTTTTTATAGGCCATATTTTGCTATCTATCTATTGAATGTAATCAGCGATCATTTGGATCAATCACGTCCAGTTACGATTCAGATTCTTGGTTGCCAGACCTTGACAAATTTTATATATAGTCAGGTGACAACATTTTCTTGCCACTTCTTGTGAAACCGAATGATTCTGTATATGCGTTTTTTTAGTGAATATTGTGATTGCATCTCTTTTATTCTTGTTCGTCCTACTTGGGCTCTGCCTGTAATAGTTTCTTAGGCCGTTTATTATTTGGAGTTCTCACAAAATGATGCTTCTTAGTATTAAAAGGAAGGTATGCTACAGTCAAACAACCTTTGGATGACCATCATCTATTTGGATCATGGCCATCCAGAAATATGACGGACAGTGACAGAGAGTGAGGCACATGAGAACAGGCCATTACGCTACCCTTAGGCCCCACCTTCTCCCCACTGCCATATTTTCATAACTGGGTTTTGATCCTATTTGAGAAATGGGCTTTGTATATTCATGAGCCACATAGTTAATTAATCAAAAGGGAGTATTTCATTAACAATTAAAGGCTCAAAACTCATTTAAAATATGGCAAACGACTGGCCTCGCATGCAGATTGGGTGGGCCATGCAGGGGAGTAGCTCGGAAAATAGTTGTGATTTCTAAGCCATGTAAACTAGGAAGAGGAGATAGACACAAGCAAAAATATTTATGCTTCTAAAGACTCTTAACCAAGTCTATATTGAGAAAACTAATAATCACCGAGAAACCACTCACAGCACTAATGAAAATTGAAAATTCATGCGAATTAAGCAAAGCAAACTCCGAAAAAGACTAGTACTCTCTTTGTAATTAACCCTGATTATTTTGACAAATTTACCCCTCAATTCCCAGCACCAGAAGACTCCACTCACATAATTTGAACCTCCACATTAAGTATAATGTTGGGCATAAAACATTTGGAAAACCATTTCAATTTTTTTTAAAATTGGAAAATAGTAAGATATTAAATGAGCTACATGGATCCTGTGGTATTAATCTATTAATCCAAATTATTAATTAAATGATACTTTGTATTATCTATCTAGAATTCCATTTCTTTCTTCAAATTTGTGTTTGATTGTTTTAATTATTGCCATTTGCCTGATTCCACAAAATGCACAAAGCATTCAAATACCCTCAAATTGTTTGCCTCCTGTTCAAAATTTCCTAAGCTTGATATATATATATATATAAATGTATATAACTTTTTAATTTCTCTTTCTTTGAGGAGCTTGTATTCTTCAAAAGTGGAAGCTATGTATTGGTTTACCCTGTTTTGCATCTTATATTAAACTCATGCACTTGTTGTGCATTAAGGACAAGAATCACCCTCTACTCTTACTATTAGAGGTTCCTTTTTTGGTATTTTAGACTATTTTGCATTGGGATTTGCCATATTAGTTAACTGTACAAGAAGTATCTCTGTTTTGTTGCTAGATTTTATATAATGAGTCAGCTTTTCTCCACAAAGTAATGACAATACCATATGTGAACAGGCTGACGGAACCTATACACACAATATTGAGGGGTTGGTGCGTAAAGTCTGTGTGCTTGCTCGTGAATCTGGCGAGGAGAGTGAAAAACGTCGGTTGCGGGCATCAAGCTTGCAATGCCTTTCAGCAATGGTTGTTCAGAATCTATGTGTTTTATAGGATAATTGGACATTATCTTTGTTTTACTCGTTTGAACATTTTCACCTTTTGCTGTGTTTTGACTTTTTTTATCGTGAATTTGTTTGATCAATGATTTCCTATGTTGTCATTCATAAAAAGTCTGTCAATTTCGCTTATGGATATTTTCTGCTTCTTCAGGTCTGGTTTATGGCTGAATTTTCCCACATCTTTACTGATTTTGATGAGGTGAGATTTAATGTGCTTGCTTGGGCATTTTTGTTTCATTTTATACTATTGTTGGTAATTTTCTTGTTGATTTTTGTTTAGTGTTTACTATCTGCTGAAATCATGGTCAGTGACGGAGAGTTAGGAACCCACCTGAACAGGCTGTTACCCCCATGATAGATCCCACTCCCTCCGTGATTTTCTAACATTTTATTGAATAATGATGACCAAGTGGATGTTCATTTACATTGTGGCATGCTTTCGTGTTTTGTATACTCTCTTCGTGATTTCCCCACTGTTGTATAGACACTCACACTGGTTTCATGTCGAGTACGTGTCTAAAGCATCTAGTATGTTGACCAAAAAACCTGGTATGGCTCTGACACATCCGTAAGTTTATTTATATCAGTGAAAATTAAATGAAAATTAAAAATTCCTAAAACTTTCAAAGTAAAAAATTACTTTATGCAAGAAAAGACAAATTTAATATCTTTTAAAATGATGTTTAAATTATTTTATTGTTAACATTTGTACATGTATATTATGTAAGGTTGTGGTTTGTATAGAGCCGAGGCTCTAAACAATCAAATTAGTGCCCACCTTCAAATAGTGTTGAGAAATATAGTTTCCATATTGGAAAGTTTTGTGATAGCCTTAAATTATATTTCATCTTTAGTTAGGAAATTTAAAGCTTAAAAAATAGTGTAGATCGAACAGATTTATGAAAACTTGAAAATTGACGGCCCAAAAATGTGTTACAAGATGCACTATTTTCAAAACTTGAAATCCATTTATTTCTTATTTCCATGCATCTTGATGTTGAGATGATTAATTTGATGATATTTGGGCATCCAAACGACCTTTTCTTGTTAAAGTTTTGATGTAGGCTCTAATTTGATTGTTTAGAGCCCAGACTCTATATAAACATTTCTCATTATGTAAAACCTAACATATATTTTTGAGTATGTATGAGCTCATATTAACAAGACAATAAGTTAACAACAAAGACATTATATATTGAAAATGTATGCATATGATAATAAATTAGTAATATATTAATAAAAATTCATATGCATGTGCATGCGCATGCATTAAAAGGCATACATTAAAAGGTGTTTATCACTTTTGATGTTGCTAGAAATGGTCCTGGATTCAAAACCCAGGAATGATATAATCTTTTAAATGGATAATGATACTTCGTGTCTTCAATTCCAGCACTCTGTGTCACTACAATGTCTCATCCGGCATGTATGGACAATGTGTTGGGCGTGTGTCTGGGCATGTTGATACGTTCGACATGCGACACAGGGGCAAAATTGTAGTGTCCGTGTAACACTGGAGTTTCCATTGTCTTACATTTCTTGAAGATTATTTTGGGTTGATCATAATTGGTTGTTACCTTAGTTGGTATCTTAAGTTATTTTTACTGGCAGATTATATATGTTACGTTGGATAACTATGCCGTGGAGGCACAAAATGAAGTGGTTGATGAAGGAGAGGAATCACATCATAATTGGGTGAATGAAGTTATTAGATGTGAGACAAGGAGTGGTGCATGTGTTGTAAACGATATGAGTCCAAGTTATGACATAGTGAGGCCGCACCCAGAAATAAAGGATCCTTCAATATTGTCAAGGTAATATGCTGTATCTGGATTCATTCATATGGCTTTACTCTTTATTCATTTTATAAACAGCTAATGTAGCCCTATTTGATAATGTTTTAATTTTTTTTCTTTCGATAAACCATTGTGGGAACCTTATGTATTTGAACACTCTTTTGTCAATTTCAGTACAATTTTATCTAAATTGATAATTCTCTTTTATTGTAGTTTTCTTCTGCATCTCCTGATAAAAGAGTTTTAACCCCTAAAATAACTTTTAAGGTTAATTAGTAACTTAACCATTTGGCCCCTGTTAAAGCTGAAGGATGTCAATTATATTTTTTGCCTTTGGAAGAGTTTTCACTGATTTCCATGGTTTTGTTATTTCATATTGATTAAATGTGTAAAAAATTATAATAGATTGCACCAATATATCTGTTTTATCATTCTATTTTTCATTTCGAATCTATTCCTGTTCAATGTGTGATGAGCATGTTTATCTTTATTGATATTTCTTCTTCATCGAGTGCTTCTCTCAGGATTCCTTTCTTTAGTATGTCCATACTCTGAGGTATCGACCATTGTGTGCATCTTGGAATGACTAGTTTTTATATCTAAACCACTAGCCCTTCATCTAACTCAAAGTAGATATCTTTTTGTTTTGTGCCTACAATGCATATGGGGCTGTCAAATTCTAGGCTGACTATTTTATTCTAAGAAAACTTAATTTTCAGGGAAGAGATGGAATCACCCAAGGTCTGGTCGCAAATCTGCATTCAGAGAATGGTACAATTAGCAAAAGAAACGACAACAATGCGACGAGTTTTGGATCCCATGTTTCTCTACTTTGACACAAGGAGACAGTGGACTCCTAGACAAGGCTTGGCTCTATTCATTCTTTCAGATATGTCTTACTTGATGGCAAGTACAGGTTGTTTTTCTCGCTTTCTTCTAATTTGGTCTGATTTTGGTCCTTGCTTACTGACTTTTGTCGTTGGATTCCTGGCACTTTTGTTTTGCATCCTTGTCTGAGGCAAGGTGGACACAACTGCATAATGTGCAGTGCCTTATGGCTACAAATTTGTTATTTGGTTTTTTATACTGGTTTTTCCCTTGTTTTAACTCCACTGAGTTCTCTCTCGGAATAACTTTATCTGTAACTGTCCAGCTTTGAAAATTTTAATGGAATGAACCTCAGTCCGCGAGTCGCTGAGATTGTTGCATTAGATCTATTTCATTATGTTAATCTTCATAAAGGACTATTATGGATCACTATTGGTTTTTGAGGACTATTATGGATCACTATTGGTTTTTGATAACTTTGATTAGCTTGTTATTCAACTCTAAATTTCAAATTTACAATGGACAAACGGAGTATTCTGGTTACCTAATTTTTCACAAATATTGGTTTTATGATTATATTGTGCTGTTTGATATAGAAACCATTAAAAATTATTATTTCCTTCCATTATTGTCCATAAAAGAAATGGAATAATTATGTATGGATTTCTTTGCTCAATGCTTGGCTAATATTCTCTCTAAATATACAGGGAATGACCAATTGATTTTGGCTGCCATTATCCGACATCTGGACCATAAAAACATTGCACATGACCCTCTGATCAAATCGAATATCATTCAGATTTGTACTGCCTTGGTTCGGCTATTGAAGTCACGAGTGATCATTGCTGAACTTAGTGTCGTCAGTGACTTGTGTAGACATTTGAGGAAGAGTCTTCAAGCCTCCACTGATTTAGTTAGTCAACAAGATTCAAACTGGAACATTTCCCTGCAGCATTCAATTGAGGATTGCTTGCTTGAAATCACGAAAAAGGTAAGTATTATGTATAATTATATTAAAAGAGTACAATTTTGATGTTTTATTATGTTTGTTTAATCCAGGAACAACATGGACAATTAATCCCTGATTGTACATCTGATATCAAAAATATTTGTGATAGTATTCTTACATTTTGTTTTGCGTTTATTTTTTTGCCTTAAGCTTTTGATTGTGTATTTTAATGGGATATCTGGTCAGATTGGCGACGCAAGACCCCTGTTTGATATGATGACAATTACATTGGAGAAGCTGCCTACTGCTGGTCTTGCTGCTAGGGCGACAATTGGGGCACTACTAATTCTTGCTCATATTGTTTCTCTTGTGTGCTTTCAGTCATATGTACAACAGGTGCGATAGCCATGATCATCCTTCATTGATTATTGTGTAAATCACAATTTTGCTGTTAGTATTGTGTACTTAATCTTCTATTTGCAATTTTCTTTTTATTTTAAAAGCACTTCATCCATATTAGCATGTTGCATTTTTTGAGTTCACTGTTCTTTTTAGTGTTGAAGTAGGGTATTGTTGTTAGAAGTGCTTGAGTTTTACTTGATGCTTGCTGCAACTATATAAACCATGACATTCAAATGAATCTGGGGCTCAGTCATGTCCAGATTTCTGAATTGTTGAGTTTCAGTCAAATTTCTTTAAAATATTTGAAGAAATTGATCTTTGGTAAGACTCAGCGGACTCCTGAATCATAGCTACAAGCTAATACTCATTGAAATCGGTGAGTCTCCTGATTCTTATTCCTGAGTTTTAAACACTATTTACAAAACAAAGCGTTTTTCTTTCAAATAATCAGGAAATTCTAAAATGCAAATTATAATGTGTTTATAGATTCATCTAGTTTCAATCATGAAATTGCAAATATGGATAAAATTTGTTGAGTTTATGTGCTCATTAATTTTGTTTTTAGTATTGGCACTTAATTTCCTTGTATCTTTTATATAGTGCGTTTGCTTTATGTTATTTTTCTCTTTCATTTTCTTAATATCTTCTATTCATAATAGGTGTTCCCTGAGGCACTCCTCCTCCAACTTTTAAATGCCATGATCCATCCAGATACTGAAACACGTGTAGCTGCCCACCGTGTATTTTCTGTTATTCTTCTCCCAGCCTCAGCCTATTCTTCTTCGCACTCAGATTCTCCCTTTGAAGCTAGAAGGTGGCACTCAAAAGCCACATCTGCTTTCGCCTCTGCGAGTGCACTGCTTGAAAAGCTTAGGAGGGAAAAGGAAAGTATAAATTTCGATAAGCGTGGGAATGATATTATTGAGGATGCCAAGAATAGGGAATCCAGTGATGAAGAGTGGAAGCATGGTTATGTTCGTAAAAGTTCACCCAATTTTTATAGGATAAGTCGTTCCATGATTGATGTGACTGCTAATTCAGGTGGCTCGGTGGACACAGTACGTATCCTTTACATTTGTTCATGGCTCTGTTATTGTGGGGAAAATGTTATTAGCGTGGGGGGCACATATCTATATCATGGAGGTTTCCAAGAAAATTTGAATCTTCTAATTTTGAAGTTTCTGGAACACCTGGATGACTTTTGCAAATGTTCGGGAACGGATTTGATATTTTCCATTTTCGGTTAGTTTTAGCAGTCTATTGATTGTTTAACATTCATTACAGATAGTGATGTATATTTGGTAATTACAAGGTAACATGCTTGTCTCTGATGGCAGTATGTTTCTTCTGCCTATACAGGAATCTAATTTTGTTAGGCTTAGTGAAGATCAAGCTGCTCAATTACTGTGCGGCTTCTGGATACAGGCCAATTTACATGATAATCTACCCCAGAATTATGAAGCTATTGCTCATTCATTCATGTTGACATTGTTGTGTTCTCGGACGAAGGTAAGTTTGTAGGTTTTGTGAATTGAGGTATTCTTTGCTTGTGGAATAAATAAACAGGAATTGTTCTCAGTCAAATGGTAGAATTTGTCACTTTAGTTTGTAAGCTTTTATCTTCACATATGCAAATTCCCTATGCATGCTAGTTCTTTATCTTTCAAAACATGAGAAGAATATTTGGCATGCCATCCCATGATGCAGGAAAATGGTTTTTGAGCTTCCGGTGAAAAAACAATATTGAATTCCACTACTGATTTTTAAGACAGCAGTTGTCAAATCCTCGTTACTTTATGTCATATACAATTTGAGTTGATGGGATTTTTTAGAAACTCTTTCCTACTCTTTTCTGCATAACTGCAATTGGATTGTTAGCCAATGCTAACATGCATTGATTTGGAAATGAACCTGAAACTAAGAATTCATTTTTTGCACTACTGGCTGGTCAGTGCTGGTGCTCAGGACAAGCCACTGCAGGACGTACATGACCTGCTGGACCAGCAAGCACTGGTTGAAATGAACTTTAAGAAAAAAACTTAGTTATTTACTTATGGGAAAAGTTTATATAAGGTTGCAACCTTAAAATGTAGAACTACGGATGCACCTCAAAAATCCATCGGAAAAGGTTGTTTTAATATTGAAAAACCCTCTAATTGATCATCTCGATGTTGAGATGTATGACTATGAAAAAAGAAAGGATTTTGAGTCCCAGAAATGATGCATCTTACAACACATTATCTAGACCGTCCATTTTCAAGATTTTCATATGTTTATAGATCTACTTGATTTTAATCATTTTTGGAGTTTAAAATTTTATAATTCGATATGAAAATGGATTTTGAGATAATCTTAAGAATATTTTTACATCAAAATTATATGCTATGATAAAAGTTGGAGATGTGCCTTAAATGGATTGTTTAAGGCTGCAACCTTATGGAAACCACACCCTTTACTTATTTCACAATGTTTTTAACTGCGAATGTTATTTAGTTCTATCAAAAAATAGGATATAATAGTTAACTTGTTGGACCAACATCAGACGCAGGGCAAGCCACTGCAGGACATACATGACCAGCTGAACCAGCAAGCACTGGTTGAAATGAACTTTCAATTGTTTTTGTTATTTACTTCTTTCACAAAGTTTTAATTGTGGATGTTAGTTAGTTCTGCCAAAACAATTGGATCTAATAGTTAAGTTGTTACTAATTTTAGCTTTCATTTGAAATAAAATTGAGCTAGCTTTTCGTTTGGGAAATATGACAATGTATATTTTCGAAACTCATTTGAAATAAAATTGAGCTTGCTTTTCGTTTGTGAAATCTGACAATGTATATTTATTGTTTCGGAAATATTTTCTATATTTTGTTTACATGTTTGTCACTCTCATTTGCGTCCAATTTTTAAGTTTATTTTTATGTAATTATTTTTTATTGTTATTCATCCGTAATTAATTTGAACTTGTACTGGATAAATGCAAACTGCACCTTTTATAACAGTGGAGTATGTGCTTGTTAGGTGATTTGGTCTAATGTTAAAATGCTTTCATTTATTGCCAAAATTGCAATTTCATTTGTGAATCTCATGTTGCGAGGTATTTATTTCATCAAATGTAACTTTGAGCTGCAGAGTTTGAGTCATGATACCATTCTCCAGTGCTTCCAGCTCGCTTTATCCCTCAGAAGAATCTCTTTGGAGCCAGATGGTATGGGCTTTCGCCTTGTATCCTTTTACATAATTTAGATAAAGTATAATAATAAAAAAAGGAAGATATCATGTGGATTAAATATCAACTGAAGCATTCATAAGGTCATGTGGATTAAATATGGAATAACTCCAAAATTAAAACTCATATAGGACATCCCTGAAAATTGATTTGGCTTGTAAATATATTGTGATTGCTGTTTATGCTTACTTGCATTATCCTATGGAAAACCGTCATGTATTATCTATTAATATTTTATGAAGCTCATTTTAGCCTTATCAATTTGACAGGAAAATTGTCACCATCGCGCAAGAGATCTCTTTACATGTTGGCAGCATCCATGTTTATGTCTGCAGCCAAAATTTATCATATTCCAGAATTAAATGACCTACTTAAGGCTTCTTTAAGCCATTGTAATGTAAGTTCTTTCCTTTTTTTTCTCGTTTCTATAGTTTATGAAGCAACCTTTTTCATGCAGGTTCTTGCACCATATGGTACTGCTGTTATGTCCAATTGTACATGTATGTGCACTTTATGGTGATTGAATATTTAGTTGGATGTCATTTTGGCATCTCCTTTAGTTTTGAGTCTCTAGATCTTTTTTACATGAAAGAAGCATAGAAATTTACAGCTTAATTTTTGGTGAGATAAGCAACCCATGCTGCCTCAATTGTAGAGTTTTGAAGTAGAACTAATTGTTATGATTTTGTTTTCTTTTTATAAGTGAGGAGGTGGAAAGTATACTGACCAGGATTTACATATGACCAAGGTTTGACAGCTGTTGGAAGATATACTGACTGATGAATTTTTCATGGTTAAACCATTGTTACTAATGATCGATGTGGCGGCCAAGTTGCTTTCCCTACCTGCAACGTTTTTGTTGTATTCACTGTTTTTAAATGAGAATATTTGACTCTTTTGCACGTCTTGTTATGCAGTTTTGTTAATTTACCCTTGAATGGGATGTATGCACACTCTCTATGAGATAGGAACCAAGCATCTAAAAATGAGTGAAATGCATTAGATTCTGATTAAATGGGAAGGAAATCATGTTTTTTGTGTGCATGCGCATGTGTGCTTGCACGCGTGTGCATGCATATGTGCCTCTGTGTGCGCACACGCATGCATACATGTGTGTTTCTGTGTGTATGCGTGCGCACCACATGTGCCTGTGTGCCTATTATGTGTGTCTGTGTGTGATTGTCTAATTATGTGTTAGTGATAACCTCCAACATACAGTTTGATGTAGTCGTGTGAATGTCACAGCTGGTCCCATTACAGATATTGTCTACTGTATTGTAAACAATGAATGGCGGATGCCATTTGGAATAGTGTATACCATAGTCCATTGGACTATGCTATGCTTACTGTAGTCAGCATGTTTACATTTACTATTGTTAGAAGTGTAAGTTATCAGTTTATGCTTAGTTGCTGACCTGGTATTCTGTTTCTGTATCAGATAGATCCATTTGTCAATATTTCAGACGACTTGCAGATATGCGTAGCATCTCATGCGGATTTGGGAGAATATGGTTCTGCTTCTGATGAGCATGCTGCATATCGCTCACTCTCTGATTTGCGGGCTACATTGTCTGAATTGGAGAAAACCCTAATTGACATTATTGTTCGGAGCTTCTCGGGTTTAATTGAGGTCAGTTGGTTGATCCTTCTGAGTTTAAGGAAAATGTGCCTAATCCAGTGGACTTGGAAAGCCATAGTCTACTGGCTCATCACCATCCATTTAGTAAAGTCGAAAGTAATGGGGGATCAATCTCACTACCCTTCTCCGTATCATATATTAATATGGTTATTTCATTTATTTGTGTTTATTATATGATATAGCATGAGAGAAGTGAAATTTGTATTTTTCAGATGGACCATGAGAGCATAGCACAAGAGCTGTCCAATGTGTTCACCCCCACTGATTCCTTCCTGTTTGGTCCAGGGTCAGTATTTGACTCGAGCCATAATGATATGAGCAAGCATTCCAAGGAATCCCTTTCCTCTGATGAGGTGTGGCATTTGATAACTGAAGCTGGTCATTACTGATATTTGAGGAGTTTCTTTTTATTTTTTCTTATTTTATTTGATTGTAATGAATTTCTTTTTGTTATAATGCTTAGTGATTCTTGTTTTTGTGTCAAAGGAATCTCTTTTCTTTGATGTGGGAGTGGGCTCCAGGCACCGGTGATCAGGGTGGCGGTTGTCGCCTCTGATGTCTTGAGTTGCATTCCTGCAGGTCCCAAGTTTACATTAAAAAAAAAAGGGGGGGAGGGGGGGAATCTGACATATAATGATATGAGCTAGCTCTCCACTTCTCTAATTCTTTAAGCATTTCGTGAAAGATAGTTTTATGACCTCTAATGCGTTGGTTTATTTCAGTCTTGCCATGAAATCTAATAATTTTTTGTGTCACAATTTTGGTAATTAAAAGAAATTACTTCCTTGGTCAATCACAGTTATCGTACATATGATTGGTTCTTCATTTTATGGAAATTTGTTGTGGTTTATGCTTGATTTCATGAAGAGCTAAGAGTGTAGATAACGGTTCTTACCTTTTGATGCAGGATATACTGGTGTACTCTCAAATTGAGGATGATCTCATCAGTGAAACTTCTGCTGCTGAACTTCCTCGACTCATTCCCAAAGTTCCAGTGATTCCCTCTATTCCCCATATCATCAGTGTGGGGCAGCTGTTGGAGTCGGTATGGCCTCTCTCTCTGTCCTGTTGTCTAAATGCATGGGTATCTGAATGTAGTATGCAGCTTGGTTTTTTTTACGAAGTGTTTGAATATGACCAGGCTCTTGAGGCAGCGGGACATGTGGCGAGCTCATCAGTGTCGACTTCACCATTACCATACAGTGCTATGGCAAGCCAATGTGAGGCTCTTGCCAGGAGAAAGATTTCAACCTGGCTATCTCCCGAGACAAAAACAGACTTGTTCCCATTGATGTTGCCAACTAATTGGCCATTGGATAACAAAGAGGTGAGTTGAATAAGTTGTAGTTATATGCATGTTACTATCGTGTGTGCGTGTGTGAGAGAGATTTTCAATCAATTAGAGGTAGAAAGGGCATGTGACTATATGCATGTTACCATTGAAGTCTTTCTTAATGATTGATGTGTTCTTGCAGGTTAGTGAGGCTGAATTACAAAAGGCATCGTCCGGCCTTTGTAGCGGGCATTGTCAGGTAGAGGGAAGGTTGGCCCCAGAGCCATGGCAGGGCTTGAGGCTTCCACCTGCAAGCCCCTTTGACAACTTCTTGAGGGCAGCAGGTTGCTAAAGATTGTATAGCTTCTTGCTATGCTATTTTATTATGCATGTAAAGTCTATGCTTGGTTTCGAAAGAAAAGAGCACTACTTGTAAAGGCACACGCAAAATTATCATATTAGAGGTTGAATTGAATATTTGATGTTTTTAGCTAATTATGTGTTTGAAACTTTGGATACGATGCTCTCCATCTCCCCGACTGGCTAATAAAGCATGTCAGTTTTGAGGAACACTTCAAATCATCATTAGAAACTACACGGCAGGGAAATTTATCTAAGGTTGAGTTTGTTAAGTGAGAAAACAAGAGGAAATGACTTGTTTTCTTAGGTGCCTTAGTTTTTCGTTGTTTCTAAATGGGGAAAAGGGTGGAGCCTTGCATTTCTTAGCATTTCATTTTTAAAGATAACTGCAGCACACCCCAAGGGATGTGATGCAGACTTCTCAGCAAAATGGACAAGGGATGTGCTGCATACTTCTCTAGGGATGTGCTGCAAGCTTCTCAGCAAAATGGAGAATGCCTTGCAAAAATTTGGATATGATGTTTAAGAGAAAATTTGGCAGCTGCCGGGTGCGTGGTTACTAACATGGCAACGATTGAAGTAGGTATCGGCTGTGAAGGGTAATTAGAATTAGGAATGAATTGAGGAAGAGTTATAAATTGACGGGTAGCAGCACTTTTAGATGCGGTTCGTTCATTCCTTAGGAGTGTTTTAAACTCTGGATTAGTGGGGTGAATCGTTTATCCACAATATGTCTAGTCATTGAATCGGCTATCCACATTGGGTTGGGATCTGTCTGAATTGATGGTTGAAAGTATATTAAAAAATAAATTTTAATATTGGGTGGGGATTTTGAGGAGATTTAAGAAAAAATTAGTGAAGTTTTTTTTGAGAAAAGAAAAAGAAATATATATAAGGATGTGTTTTAGGGGGAACCAGGTCAGGACCCTTACTATCCAGAACCTGTTCGTCCTGATTGCTTTTTGTATAGATTGATATCCAGATCAGCAACTGCGGGTTTTGAAACGCCAATGTATAGGATCAAAGAGATACTAAATAACTAGAAGAACATAATAAAAACCAACATGAGATGGGAATCATCAATTCAAAGTTGGTAATCAGGCTGGTCCCATGGCTATTAACATAGACTGGAAGTCTCAAATACAGTTATAAGAATATTTTACTCTCGCTGGTGTACAATATTTTCATTTGCGGTTCTTTTTGTAATGGACAAATTTTGTATAAGGTGTCCATCTCATGCTAAAAAATCTACCTCTGATGTCAAAAACTCCTTCAATTGATCTTCTCGACTTCAAGATGCATAGAAATGAATAAAAAATTGATTTCAAATCTTTAAAATAATATCTTGTAACATATTATATTATCTAGACTGCCCACTTTTAAGATTTTTAAATATATATCTTTAAGTATATATCAATCTGCTTGATCTACATTATATTTGGAACTTTGAATTTGATAATTAGTAATCAAAATAAATTCTTTGGCCATCGCAAGGGTTTCTGAGTCTCGAACAGCCTTTTTAGGTGGATTGTTAGGTGCACCCTATTTCTATAGAATAAGGTTGACAACTTATACAAACCGTTACCTTTTTTTGTAAAGGGAGAAGTTTATATAGATCCGATGCTCTAAACAATCAAATAGGAGCCTACCACAAAAAATTTCTCTAGAAGAGGTTGTTTTGATGCCCAAATATAATCGGATTGATCATCTCGACATCAAGATGTATGGACATGAGACAAAAATGGATTTCAAGTTTTGGAAATAGTGTATTTTGTAACGTATTTTTGAACCGTCAATTTTAAAGATTTTCAAGTTTTCATAGATATGTCGAACTGCACTATTTTGGAGCTTTAAACTTTATAAATAAAGATAAAATTATATTTTAAAGCTATCACAAAGATTTTCAGTATTGAAACGTCATTCTTTGATACTATTTGAAGGTAGGCTCTAATTTGATTGTCTAGAGCCTAGGCTCTATACAAATCGCACCCGTACGTAAATGCGTTGGAGTTAAAATTTTGAGGAGATGTATGTTGAGCCAAATGAAATTAAAAAAACATGCGCAAAAAGACATGATGAAAATACTCCCTCTAATTTTTTTTTCCCATTTATAAAATCAAAGACAAATGTTATCGTTAGTAATGACAAAATTTAAAAATTTAAAAGTATAGGCCCATGGTAGTAGTCACTAGGGCTCTATTCTCAATAAGTCTCAAAATTAACAAAAAAATCATCCAAATACTTGTAAGAACTTAACTATTTAATATTCTGGGTATATATTTTGATTTAATTTCAAAATGCTCAAGATGATCATACCCTAGAATAGTTGTTAATAGGTACAATACTGAACTTGTCTTTTATAAGTCTTTTGACAAATTTCCATTACTTCAAATGCCGAACCATGTCTAAAAACAACCGAAAGTTTCCATACAAGAGTTAAAGCCAAATAAAGATCTTGCTTTTGAAGAGCCACATTAGCGGTATTTTTTAAAGTAAAATCTAACACACACATGAAAATAAAATCTAACACAAACAAAAACTCAATCTCTTGGTGTGGTTTGTATACAATGTCCTTCTTACACTGTAGAAGTAAGATGTACCTATAAATTCAATAGGGATATGGTTCTACTCTAAAAAACATTATGATAGTTTGAATATTTACTTTTATCTCTAGCTATGAAATTTAAAATTTACAAAAATAGTTCGGATCAAGTTGATCTACAAACACTTAAAAATCTAAAAGTAGACGGCCCAAATAATTTATTACAAGATTTATTTTTAAAAAAACTTGAATTTCGTTTTTCTTCCTATATGTACATCTGAAGGTTGAGAGATCAAAATGGAGGATTTTCTAATTTGAAAACAAGGATTTTTTTTACTTCAATAAAACCTTACATAAACTTTTGCATATTTGCACAATGGCGGCAGGCCCAAATATCGGTCGAGTAATCGGGCCCTAGCGACAGGGCCTATGTCTTACAAAACCCGAACCCACAAACTATTTTCCCTAGTTATTTTCATACTTACATAAATACCCTTTACAAGGAAATGCTTTACATAAGAAAGGGCAAAGTTTTAAATTAAATTCACAAGGAAATGCTTTCTCATTTTTTGTTTTGTTCATTTAATTACGTTTTTTTTCACCTGCACCTGTGGATTAATCCCCCCGGGATTTGGAGCAAGGGCGACTCTGTGTAACTTGAGGCATCATTTCTAGAGAGAGAGAGAGCTCCAGAGAGAGAGAGATGGCGCATTCCTGTGTTGCGACAGCAGGAAGTGGCATTAAGCTGCATCTCAATCACTCGAAGCAGTCGCAAAACCCTGTTAACCTTCCCTTTGTGAAGCTCCCTACTGGGTATGATATCCCACCTTTTCCTTCATTTCAATTTTTGCCCTAGTTTTTGGCAGAGAATTAAGTAGGGAGAACTTATATTTCCGTGATTGCGAGTATGAGCTATGTGCTGTTAGGGTAGTTTGATCTGATGGTTTTGGGTGATGCCTCACAGTTGTAGACTGGAGCTCATACAGAGATATTAATATCTTTTATTGTATTTTTGGGTTCTTATGTCGATATTCTTATTTTCAATAAGTTCTGTATTCAATTTGAGCTTGCACATAGCATTTTGGGATTAACCTTTGTCTTTTCTCTCTGTGTGTGTGTGTGTGTGTGAGAGAGAGAGAGAGAGAGGAGGGAGGAGAGAGAGAGAGAGAGAGAGAGAGAGTAGTGTACGTAACTTAAGTTTAGTTAGTTTCGTTACTACTAACTTACGTTACGTAACTAAGTTTGTTAGTTAGTTGCGTCGTACCTTACCTAAACCTTAAACCTAACTAC
>NW_006497754.1:2608126-2622994 GCF_000471905.2 Amborella trichopoda
GTAGTACGACGTAGTAGTAGTAGTAGTAGAGTAGTAGTAGAGTAGAGAGAGAGAGAGAGAGAGAGAGAGAGAGAGAGAGAGAGAGAGAGAGAGATGTGTCCAAAATTTTGATTTGTTCTCTACAACTTTGTCCAAATGTTTGATTTGTGCTCTACAACCTTAAACCATCAGTGTTTTACTCCCCAATTTGCCACTTGTCAATTTGCTTCTTTGAGCTGGTTTGAATCAGTTAGTATGCTTTGCTTTGTCTATAAACCTGTAAGCTCCTAGCTGAAGTTTAATCAGTTTCTGTTTCTTTCCTTCTTCTTTTTTGTGGGGTTTTGACCTGTACAATGTGGGGATTGATCAATCAGCAGAAAACAAAATTCCATCTGCAGTAAAAAGAAAATATTGAGTTCTCCGAGAGCCACTTATTCTGGGGGATATTGGACCCCCGAATGTGATTCTCGTAAAGGCATATGGTCTGTAAGGTATCCACTTTTCTCATTTTCAATTTGTCTAATTATCATAACATGCAATTCTAAGCGAATTCATTGGTCATATTCAGCTGTATTTCTAATACATCAACTCTCTTAGCTTACAATTCGCATTGAATTAATGGTGAATTATTGGGTTGTTTTATTTTAGGGATGATTTGCATATTCCTTCATCCCCATACTTCCCCATAGCCCAGGCTGGTCAAGGGCCACCACCCATGGTGCAAGAACGATTCCAGAGCGTTATCAGTCAGCTTTTTCAGCATGTAAGTGCATTGTATTGTTTTGTTACATAGTAAGCGATTAGATTGTACTTCTGAGTCATTTTGTCTTGCAGATCCATATTTTAGGAAGTGGATGCCATAAATGTCTATTAAAATATATTTTTCTTTTGCGGAATAATGTCCAAAAATATTTGCTTTTTTTTTTATAAGCATTAAAATATGTATTTTTACAATGCGCATGTAGAGGATAATTCGTTGTGGGGGAGCTGTGGATGATGATATGGCAAATGTTATTGTTGCACAACTTCTCTATCTCGATGCCGTCGATCCTTACAAGGTTTGCTCTCTCTCTCTCTCTCTCTCTCAGACCATATTTATCTTCTCTCTTCCTTTGCATGTAATTGTCATGCTTTCATCACCATTTAAGATGTTTTTTTGAGATTTATTATATTCCTTGAAACTCGGTCTTGATTCATGGTTATAAATAGGATGGATGCATTCATTTGTTAATGTATGAGTTTCATCTTTGTTTTTTATGAAACACATTGTGAAAGCAGCTTTCAGCAAAGTTCATCACCATCATCCTTGCAACCGATTTTGTGGTTTGTTTTGCTTCACCTTAATGTCATGAAGGCTTGCTGTAAAAAGTAAGGGATTGTGTACAGTGAGACCATTTACCTTTGTTATAGGGTGGTCACAATTACTTATAATCATCCGATGTGAAATCTGATAGCTTGGATGTGTTACAAAGTTCGAGAAAACTTCTTTTGAACTTTGAGCTTAGTCAATGAAATAAATGCAGCGACCCAATTTCACATCCAATGGTCAAGATTAATTGTGACCACCTTGTGCCAAAGGTAGATGGTCTCATTTTATACTTCCCCAAAAAGTGAAAGAATTTCTATGTCTATGTTACAGTTTTTCACCTTAGTGTCCACTTTCATCACCTTTATGGTTCAAACATTGTGGTGAAATTGCTGATTTCTAAAAAAATTGGCATTTAGAGCTTGCAAAAGAGTTTGGGGTAGGAGTAAAGGTATATTGTCCAAAGCTAACAGGGGTTCAAAATCTGCTTAAATTGTCGCTTTAGGTTATAATGGTTTAATGGTGGGTGCAACTTCAAAGACTGAAGAATGTATTAGAGGTAGGATCATTTTATTAACTGGTAATGAGATTGTCAAAGAAGAAAAAAGTGAAGAAGAAGTGTAGTGCAGATATATTTATGGAACATTTGGGGTTCAATAAGAACATAGTTGTCTGAACTCTGGAGTTCTATGGAAGTTTACTGGGCGATTCTTGGGCCTATAAGGTTACGATGAATGGGATGACTGGGTTGCATTGTCGTACTGACTAATGTCAGTGGAGCTTGGTTATGTGGTGGTTCTCAACCTCAAAAATCCTCAGTCTTTGCGGACATGATTTTTAACAATTGGTTGCTCAAAACCAGAGAGACAATAAAATGGGAGGGAAAGAGGAAAGTGGAAGGCAGAGTACGGTGGTAGTCTTATAGCTTATGGACTGACAGGGCTTTGTGGTCCATTAAATTCTTTATAGATAAATAAATTGCAGGGATCTACTTCTTGGAAAAAGCTTATTAGGATGGCTACGTAAATATGTGGATGGAGATGAAGTTTTTGGCTCCTTTGACATAGATGATCAGCGTGATAACTCATAGATCATAAGCGTAAGACAGGTATTCTTTGTCCCTTTGTCTTACATTATCTTTGGCGGTGCACATGACAAGTGACCTCTTAATTTTTAAGTTGGCAATGTACTTGTGGATGTTTGTGCAGGACAAGGTAGACAATTGATGAGATTTGTGGACCTTCAGCATTGCAAGCCAGATGGCTTATAGTCAGAAGACCTAAGGGTCTGGTAAAGTGTCATGGATAGCCACACCTCTAATGTTGGAGTTGAATCTCAAAGGGTGACTCATGGACTGATGATTGGGCTGTTATAATGTTTGAGGCAGACTGCCTTAAGTTATTACATGGCCTAGGATAACTCATTTTTGTCCTTGTGTGCAGCTAATATCTAGTACCATATATGTTCTCTCATGTTCAATGAGAGGCAAGCAGTGCCTGAGTGGCTCCACAGTTAGTCCCGACACGTATCTTTATCTACCCCCAAAAAAAAAGAGAGGCAAGCAAGGTCAATGACTTATTGGCTAATTGTTATGTTCATGTATTTTTTGAATGTTGGAGTAATTGATACTATACATGCAACTAAAGCTTCTTTATAATGGCATAGTAAGATGTGAAAGACTTAAGTTGCCATATAGTGTTCAAGGGCCATACCCTGTGAGTGGAAAACCATGTGATTGATAGGTTGTGGGCTCTTCTTTACGGCAAAAAGGAAAAATGGAAATGGTAAGCCTGTGACATTGGTTACTGGTGTGACAACTGGTTTGCGTGAAGGGGGCCAAGTTTCTTCTTCAGTCAAATCAAATAAACTACCTAAAACGCAAGGAAAAAAAACTGCTCATTGGAAGAAGAACCCAAAAAAGGTGTATTAGAAAATAATAGGCCTGAAAGGGAACTGCAAAATTAGACAATATTAGTTGTATGCGATATAAGTAAAGGATCTGATGTGTCGGCCATGCAGGCTTTATAGGAAGGACTTAGGTACATACTCATTCCTCCTTCGTAAGGTTTGTGTGACAATTATAGTTATATGAGGGCCTGACAATTTCAGTGTGACAATAATAGTTTCCTATCTGATCTTTCGCTAGAGTGATTCCTCTCCATATCATTGTCATGCTTTATCATATTTTTGTTCCTTGGCTAGGGTATATCATGAGCCAAGTCAAAATATATTTATTGTTGCAGTGCTTAATTATTTTAGCTCACCTTTGACTTCAAAAAACTGTCGGTAGTTATCATAAAGCATTGCATGAATAATGTACCTGCTGATGTATGGAATGTGTGGCTCCACAGGACATCGTTATATATGTCAACTCTCCCGGAGGGTCTGTGACGGCAGGTAAGAACCCATTTATGATATGAAATTTACAAATTTATTGATAAATTTAAACTTAAATTTTTTTAAGTTAAAATTGATTTTATATTATGATTTTTATGTTTTTATATTAGGTATGGCCATATTTGATACCATGAAACATATCAGACCTGATGTATCCACTGTTTGTGTTGGCCTGGCTGCTAGGTGAGAGGCCTTTACTCGCCATATTTTGTTAAATTTGAACTACCTTATGATTATTTTATTTTTGTCTGATTATCACATCATTAATCCAATTTCAATTTTAGTTAGAGCTTGCTGTCTATGTGTATCAGAATAAGGATGTTACTTTATAATTATGATTGCTCATTGTCCTGTCGCCTTGTGGCTATCCTACATTCCAATTAACCTTAAATTGTTCTGATGTTTAGCATGGGGAATCTGAATAGCTGTATTTCTGTTGTTCTTGGTTTCTTCTGTCATAAGGACTCCACTTAAAGATAGCTGTGTTTTTTTCTCAAAAATTTCCTCTTTTTTCCTACTTCATGGAATATTAGGAAGAGGTCCGATAGTGCTCGTCTTCTTTGTCATGAAGAGTATTGTAAGATTTTCAATGGTAGATGAGGTTGTAAGAGTTCTTTGCAGGAGCAAAGATTATTAGGGGAACATATTCCTAATTCATGGTTGAAATCATTAATTGTTTCTGGCTTGTGATTTTGGTTGGCAGTTCTCAATAAGATTTAGGTGAAGGTCTTTGCGGAGAGGATGTTCCCATCCGCTTTTCTGTTTCCCATGTTATGAGGTTCTATACAAGCTCTCTAAATCCTTGATGGGGCCTTAGTGGTTGAAAGTATTTGGATCCATGTATTCAAATGGATCCATGGAACATTATTGCATAATCTCTGAAGATGTCTCTTTGGACCATTTCCAAGACTTGGTATACCAAAGTTCTTGCATGAAACCTAAGAAACGAATTTCCAAGTTCCATCCCCAACAAATTGAATATATACCAGGGATTACTGGGTTCAATGCATTGGTGGCAAACCGCATTTCCAAGTTCCATCCCCAATAAATTTTTTAATTATTTATGTGAGTTGGTCTTTTGCTTTGGGTAGGATGTTCTTGGATACAATTGGGCTTCCTCAATAAGTTTTTTCTGTGATGCATGAGCAAGGAAGCTTATCTCCGATATTACCTTTAGTTGGCAGTAGTAAGGCTTCCGACTCCAAGACAGTTCATTAGTAAGGGATTTTGAGCTTATTCCTAATTTCCAGGTATCTTTGGAGGGGATGCTTGAGAAGGAGATTCTATGATTTGGACTCTTAACACAGTTTCAGGTTTCTCTATTTCTCGTCGTTAAACCGTCCAAAAACTATGCATCTCATTGGCCATCCTGGGGCTTACTCTACCAGGCAACCCCAAATATCTCTCCCAGACATAAGCCATACTTCCCCTGTGGATTGTTTTGGACTATATGATACTTTTTCAATTTCCTCCATACAACTATAAAATGTATACTTTGTATCGTCTTTGTTTAGAAATTGACTGCCTTAGTTCGACTTTGTTTAGAAATTTACTGCCTTTGTCCTGTAAATGGTTCGCTGAGATAATCTGATCCTTGCCAAGTAATGCCAAACAGCGGATTCTCTAAGAACACCCTGCGGCAGATCACTTGAGTGTGGCTGCTTACAACAAGAGTATCATATGACTATTTGACTGCAAAGATCATTGATAATCTCATTTGGGATTTTCATTTGCATTTTAATGGTTATTCCTTGCGCATTGAATTGAACATCCTTGTTGCTTGCATGATTTCTACTGCATGATAGGAGTTCAGGATAAGATTTACTTCATCCTATTTCAATGCATACCTATTGCTCAGAAAAGAACCCGTCATTAACTCGTTTGTGTAATCATGGATTGTTTTGTGATGACCAGCATGGGGGCCTTTATTCTTAGCTCCGGCACAAAAGGTGAGGTGTGATGAACATTTTACGGTACATCATATCACAAAAACTCAATACTGTGCCAAATATTATGGGTGATTTATTGGCTGATCCTGGTCTTTTTTCTTTCCTTTAACCCAACAAAGGGAAACGATACAGCTTGCCCAACTCTAGGATCATGATTCATCAGCCTCTTGGTGGAGCTCAGGGTGGGCAAACTGACATAGACATCCAGGTATCTCTCTCTCAAACGTGGTTGTGTACTTAGTTTACATTGTCTGTCTCTAATCTCTCAACCATTGTTATACTTCGGGTACATTACAGGCCAATGAGATGCTACATCACAAGGCGAATCTTAACGGGTACCTGTCATACCATACTGGGCAAAGCCTTGACAAGATAAACCAGGACACTGACCGAGACTTCTTCATGAGCGCCAAGGAAGCAAAAGATTATGGTCTTATTGATGGCATTATCTTGAATCCTCTCAAAGCTCTCCAGCCCCTACCAGCTGCGCCTGCAGAAGAATCACCATGATCTTTTGCCTGGGCTTTGTTCACTCAGTTATTCTCAGTTTATGAGAAACTGCTGCTTTTTCCCCACTGTATAAAGGAAGTCAATTAGTACTCAAATAGCGTGATCTTCACTTGGGGTGAAACTACCCATTAATCCTGTATTCAAGGGGAAATTGTGTGAATGTTACTTTATTCTAGACAGAAGCAAAGGCTAATAACATTTTCGATATGTGATTTTGTAACATTTTTAGTGTTTGAACTCTAGGATTGAAAAGGAACATGAATGCTTAAACCAGAACTCTAGGATTCAACAGTAACATGATGCTTAAACCAGTGAGTGTTCTTTAATCTGTTTGGATTGCCAACCTTTCTACTCTCTTATTTTTCACTTTTTTAATGGTTTTTTTCGTTTCCTAGTTCTATAACAATCTCACTGTTGATGTTTTCTTTTGTGTGCCCCTCTCTGCACATTCGCAGCTTTGCACCTTCTAGTTTCATGCATATACATTTGTGGAAATCTGTTGCTTTTTCTGATCTTTTCGTTTTATGCTCTCTCTCTCTCTCTCTCTCTCTCCACATCTATTTGCACATGGCATCATCTATTTTTTTGCAATTTATTTTGTGATCGAAGTTGCTCGAGCTGTTTGCCAGTTCAGATATCTATCCAAGTTTTGGCATATTGCCACTTAGCCATTGCTGGTAAGGAAGTGAAAGGTTTCAACAGTTCCACAGTATTGTTTGCTTGTTTAGCCATATTTTCCTACATAAATAATTCCTTAGGGTGGGTTTTTTTTTAAGGAAAATTGTTTCATTCGGACTGGACCGCATGATTACATAGGCGGTCCAAAAAGTCTGAAGCATCCATCTTAAAGATGGATGCAAGTAGGTATTCCATCTAAAAACAATGGAGACTAGCGGTCCAAATGTTTTTTTACTAGAATTATTATTTTTAGTTTTTAAAATTTACTTATTTTTCATATTCATGATTTTCATGTTAGATATTCCATGTTCTTAAAAATAAGTTCAAAAATCTATCTCAAAAATAGATTTATTAATAAGCCCTCGTTTCTACATATGCGTGCATGTAGAAACCCAAATTGGGTTCTTAAAAAAGATAAGTTTATATAGAGCCGAGGCTTTAAACAATCAAATTAAAGCTTACCTCAAAATTTCATTAGAAGAGATTGTTTTGATGTTCAAATATCCTCAAATTGATCATCTTCACATCAAGATGTATGGACATGAGAACAAAATGGATTTCAAGTATTGGAAATAATATATTTTGTAATGTACTTTTGGACCGTCAATTTTCAAGTTTTCATAAATCTATTGATCTACACCATTTTTGAAGCATTAAATTTTATAAATAAAAATGAAAAATATATTTTAAAGCTATCACAAAGATTTTCAGTATTGAAACTACATTTTTTATAAAAAGATAAGGCCTAATTTGATTGTTTAGAGCCTAGGCTCTAAACAAACCGCACCCCTTGTTTTAAAAAACCAAAGGTCTGTTTAATTAGTCACGAGAAGGGGTAAGCATGCTTTGAAAGATTTTAAGTTTTGAGGCAGATGGGCGCAATGACTTTGTGGACTTGGTCATTTCGTCATTTAATGTTGGGATAGCATCTTGTACGGACGGAGGCCTTATAAAGCCACTCTTCAAATCTCACTGAAAAAAGTGAGGTCCAGGGATAAAAAAATTATAAATGATTTCATCTCAATATCGACAATTATGGCTCTATCAATAAAGAATTTTAAGTTTTTAAAAATTGTCGTCTTATAACTTTTAAGCGTTAAAAAGAATCCATCTTATATCATGCTTTATAGATCATCCATTTTTAAGTCTAGGGTTAAAAAATCTATAAATGATTTCATTCCAATAACGAGAGCTATAGATCTACGAACAAAGAATTTCAAACCCTAAAAATAATCTATCTTATAACATGTTTTATAGATCATCCATTTTCAAATATTTATAAAAGGCTAAGACTCGTACAATTTTTGCAAGGTCAAATACTATAGCCAGAGGCGAAAATAGAGCTTTTAGCACTAGAATTGCATTTTTTTGGTAAGTTTCGAGATGCTGCTTCACCAACTATCATTGAGCTGCTACCCTAATAAAAATACGCCCTTTTAGGTGTGAAAGAGTCGAAACATTACTGTAATAAACATCATAGTAATAAATATCGTGCAGTGAAAAGACAAACACAAATGCCATCAGCGCGTCTCCCTACCATTATTATAGGCCTCACGTTTTGGAGTATCAAATCTTTACTAACCTACCAAGTTAATATGGAGGAGGACCCACTCAGATTCCCTCAAACCACTGCATCTGCCTCAGCCTGAAAGTAGAAAGCAAGGCAACAATATTTACAATATCGTAACATTTCTTTAGAGATATGTTTACAATTGGTTGCATTGGCTGGTGAGCCTGTTGGGCTTATAATGCTCAGGCCCCCGGTGGGCTAGGGTTGGGCCAAGTCTGGGCCTCCACCTAGAATGGTCTGAATTGAGTCTGCAAATATCATCCAAATCTCTGATAAAAATTATATTTTTTTACTTTATTAGATCTACTTTTGGTACTTAAGACTTAGAAGAAGAATAATTTCACTTTCTTTGCTCCTTGGTTTTTTTTTATGAAGAGTGCAAGTGGGACTGAGGCTCGGGCCCATTGACAACTCCCCCTAGAGAAACATGTGCATAGCCCTCCTAGAACACAAAAAATGTGCAAATTGTGGCAATAATCGGTGGGCTTGCACTAGCAAACCTTGGATAAGAGCCAGTTTGTGGCAATAATTGGTGGGCTACAACTACCAGGCATTGGATAAGAAAGAAAGTTGGCCGTATGTGGAGAGAAGCAGCCATGGGGGAATGTATGTGATTCTTTTTAACTCTTTACTGACATGCCCCACACCATAATGTTTGTATCCAAACTGACAGTAAAGTGATGCAACCCACTAAAAGAAAACCAAAAGGGAACACCAAGAGAAAAAGAAACAAAACAAGTTCCAGAAATGTGATTCTCTCTCTCTAGAAAAACAAAGGCAACAAAAAACACACATCAGATGCATCTCTCTCTCTCTCTCTTATGTAGATCATCCTAGGAAAGTTTGGTGCCTGGATCTTCTCTAGAAAGGCCAAACATGCAAAGGGATTGGTCATTTTTTGAATTGTTTAATTATGTAAAAGGATTTCTTTTTACAGAATAATGTCTTCTCATTATCATAACTAATTTGGGACCTGCGGTGCTCCATAATAGTAATTCATCCAACATTGAGCAAAACCATGCATTGATATGATAAGACCAACATTGATATTATCATAATATAAATTTAGGAAGGAGATTGTTATTGGTACTCTTACTTTTTATACATATAGATGATTCCTATGTATCTCCATTCATAATTTATATGTATTTGAAACACCATTTGCTTAATTTTGATTTGATTGATAGTAAATTGACAATAATATCACGCAATCAGAACATAATTAGCTCAATTGAAATCACAATATAATATTACCATCAACTGACTCCTAGCTTTCATATAAAGATTGAATACGCGGATCTCCAAATATACATATGTACAGACAATATTCGGAAACAAAAAGATTTCTCAGGTTAGAGCAAAAGAAACTTCTCAGTAAGGATTATGACCATGTTTTTCGGTGGCATCAGGAAAATGGGCAGTGGCAATATGAATCACCTAGATTGTCTTCATTACATGGGCCACTCACAAAAAGCTTTCAAGCTTTTTTACATGGCAGAATATCTGTAACAATCTCTAAAGCATTGCTTCTCTCTCTTTTTATGTAGGCCTTCCATCAACTTTATTGTAATAATAATAAATGGAGGAGAGGCATGAATCTCGTGCCTTCTTTAAATTGACATCAACTGCATAAAGAAGTATCTCCATTACCGTATTCATCTATTCCGGGATAAAAAGAGCCGCTCTTTCGTACTCTTTTAACACTTCCATTAAAACTTAGGGAGGGAGACGTGGTAAAAAGTCATCCATGCTTTGTGAATTCAGAATTTAGAGCATCACTGAATTGAGAAGAGAGAGGGATCACAGAATTCCGAGGGGGAGAGATTGTAAACTATACACAGTTTCATACTCCTAGCCCATTTCCATTAATGAATTTAGTGCATTAAAGTTGGGGAGGGAGAGATCACCCAAAAAGAGCGAGAGGGGGTTGTAAGACCATACACAGTTTCATAGTTTTAGTTCCATTTCCATTAATAAAGCTACCCAGAGTTTCATACTCCTAGCTCGATTTCCATCAATAAAGGTGGTGCATTAATGAAGTTAGAAATAGAGAGGAGGAGGGTAAATGGCCATAGTACCAAGACATTCTTGCTCAGTGATCCATTTCCATTAAGCATATATATAGAGATACCCAGACTTGCATACTCCTTGATCCATTTCCATTAGTGAGAGAGAGAGAGCTTTGGCATGGTGTGTTAAGAAGGGAGAATGAGTATCCTTTCATCGAAGAAACTATTCCTCATGGGACCTGCAAAAGATGAGGAAATGGGGAGCTCCTCAAGCTCATCAAAGAACTCATTGCCCTCCTCTGTTTTGGGTTCTGAGAAGGCCATTATATGAGGATAAGATAAGGGCTCTTCAAACACAGGCTCCTCAGTCAATGGCGATGGGTTTTCCTGATTCAAGTCCTCAGGGCTTCTCATGGGTGACTGAAACGAGAAGAAATCATCAATGGGGGCTTCACCCACTGTCTGGCTCTCTAGGGTTTTGGCCAAATTGGGGGATACCGGAACTGGGTTTCGGGCTAAATTTTCTTGGGGTTTCTTTAATGGTGGATTTGTGGCTTGTTGAGAAGGCAATGGATGGTTATGTGTAGAGGAGTAGGTAATTATGAGCATAGAAGCATCAGTTCTGCATCTCTCTACTTGCTTCTTGGCTAAACACCCCTTTGCTGTGCTACATCTATAGTAACCCCTGCAAAAAAAAAGCATAAATCTTATTCATTGTTAATCTCTCTCTAAAAGCAATTCTTAAGGTTCGAGAGAGAAAACAGTGTTGGGTTTCCTTTAATTTTGATAATCAATGAAAGAAAATGCATTTTAGCAGGAGACCAAAGCCCAATTGATTATCTTTTTTAAATCTCTAAAACTAAGATAGACCAAAGGCAGAATGAGATTAAGAGAGAAGAGAAACTAAAGAGGTGGTTCTTGTGATTAGTGCTGTTTTGAAGATACTGAGACCTAGGGAGAGAAAATACAAAAGGAAGGGAATAAAATAGAAGGAAATAGCGTTAGAAAAGATATGGGAACAAAGTATACCTAGGATAAGGAGAACCTTTGATTGGTTTTTGTCCATATTTCCTCCATGACCAGAAATCTGAAGGAGGACAGTCCCCCTTTTGGCTCCCAGCTGCTGCTGCTGCTATTCTCACTGTCACTACTGTCTTTGGAGCCACTTTCCTGGAGAGAGAGAATCAATCTCAAGTTCTTATTAGTTCAAAGTTAAAAAAAACAACAAAAAACATATGGCATCCACCCAGTCCCAATAAAATCCAGAAAACAAGATGACAAAGCAATATCAAGAATCCAAGACCCAACACAACTTCATGAAACTTATTCAAGCGCAAAGAAAAGAAAGAAAGATGAAATTGAAATTCAAGAAAATAGCACAAGAAAAAAAAAAAAAAACCCACCTTCTCTTTGATGAAGGACTGGATTCTGGTTTTGCAGACAGCAACTCTGGCCCTGCACTGTATAACTCAGGCTTAATGTATAATTCAAGCTTTGCAGCCTGTAACTCTGGATTTGCAGTGTATAACTCTGATTCTGCAGCCTGTAGCTCTGGTTTGGCAGCCTTTAGCAACTCTGATTTGGGAATCTGCAACTCTGGTTTTGGATCCTTTGAGTGAGGTCTGGAAGCTTGAATTTCTTGATCATGGGTCTGCAAAGAAGGTTTTGAAGAACAAACATCCATCGCAAAAATACCACTTCTTCCCTCTTTGTGTGATCAAATTGCTACACCATTTCCTCCCTCCACTGTTGCTTGCTTCTCTTCTTTAGAGAGAGAGTTCAGAGAAAGAGAGAGAGAGATTTTAGAGGGAGAAAGAATGGGGATCGAGGTTAAATTAAAGATGGGTTATAGGATTGGAATTGCAGAGGGTAAGGAATGGGAAGAAGAAATGGGGGATTGAAAGAGAGAGAGAGAGAGAATGCAAGTTGCTTTCCCCACTCCCTTTCCCTCCATTAAATAAAAAGGTGAAGAAAACCCAGCAGCTGATGGCATTAAATATAGCATCCTCCAAGTAACTTCCAAACCCACTCCATTATACAATGAACCTCTCTTTCTCTCTCCTCCACAGCATTAACACTTTTGTTATTGTACATACTACTCTCTCTCTCTCTCTCTCTCTCTCTAAATAACACCTTATACAAACCTCACCCTGTACTCTCTTTCTCTCTCTAACGCGTACGTACGTTTATAAAAAAGACCGGCCACCCCACATGGTCCAGGACTCTTGTGCTTATCACCATTTATTATCTTCTCTCTCTAACCGCGTCTGCATGGCAGCTTACTTAGGGCAGTATATACAACTCCATTATTTTGAATATCGAACCCTATCTCTTGTCTGGACCATTCGGCACGTGGAGTTTTTGCAATCTCTTCTCACTCTCTCTACATCATACCATTTACCTTCTCTCTCTACGTCCAATCTTTCCTTTTTTACATTTTTAACTTCTTTCCAACAAATATAAACTGTACTTTTTTTTTTTTTTCAAGTTTTATTTAGCTGGTAAAATGGGTTTATACCGTTGGTATGACCCATTAAAATTAATCAAACATTAATTTTGACAGATTTCAGTTAAACCTAATCATTATCTTAAATCAGATCTGCCGATATAACGGTCATCGGTCCAATATGGTCTTAATAACCGTGACTCTTTTTATCGATTGTGTTTGTTAGTTAGGTTGTAATTAATATACTATTTTTATCGATTGTGTTTGTTAGTTAGGTTGTAATTAATATACAATATTATTGCGAGAGCACTCTAATGTTTAATCTAAATCAGATGGTTGGATATCTTTGAAAATAATTATTCATAAATCATATGATCACTCACATAATCTTAATTTCACTTATTAAGACAACTGTTTTTTAGGAGAAAGTTTATATAAAGTAGCAACATTAAAATGCAGAATTATAGATACACCTCAAAAATCTATCGAAAAATATTATTTTAATGTTGAAAAAACATCTAATTTATCATCTCGACATCAAGATATATGAGTATGAAAAAAAAAAAAAAAGATTTTGAGCCCTAAAAATAATGCAACTTGCAATACATTATCTAGACCATCGATTTTCAAGATTTTCATGTTTATAGATCTACTTGATTTTAACCATTTTTTGAGTTTAAAATTTTGTAATTAAATATAAAAATAGATTTTGAGATAATTCTAAAATTTTTTTTACCAAAATTACATGTCATGATAAAATTTGAAGGTGCGTGGATTGTTTAAAATTGTAACTTTATAAAAACCACACCCTTGTTATTATTATTATTATTATTATGCTATGCTATAACATAAACAACAATAGCATCCTTAGATTTTAAAATGGAAATCTCATAGGGTGGAACGAAAACTGCAAGGTCCTAAGCCCAATAAGCCATGGACCCTACAAAACAAGAACAAGCTGAGTGTCAGACAACCTTTGGTTCCATTTTAGCAGCCCATGATTGTGCCTTGAGTTCTTTTATGATTAGGATTACTGTCATTTATGTCCCAATCTCCATTCCCACATAAAAATAAATAAAAAAGAGAAAACATAAAATGTGCCCACTGTCATGCCAAGAACATCTACTATGCCACGTCAAATGAGGACTTGAAAATGCATCAACTAATGTTGGCTTGCTAGGTTCTTTTTTTACCAAAAACTTCACACAAGTTGTCAACTTTATATTGTATAAGTAAGGCGCGTCCAAAATTTTTATAAATGAGGTTTTTTCTTAGGTTGTTAAACCTTCAAATCAATCATCTCGACCTCAAAACTCATTAATATGAAAAACAAGGTGATTTTTAGTCCTAAAAAAAAATCATCTACTAACACATTATCTAGATTGTCTATTTTTAAGATTTTCAAGTATTCATAGATCTGCTTGATCGTCACCAGTTGTGGAACTTTAATTTCATAATTGGGGACATCACTAAATTTTCATATCACAGGACTTTACAATGCTGAAATTGCATTTTCCGCATAGTTTTGAGGTCCATTTTACTTAAATAGAATAAGGTTGACACCTTATACAAACCTCACCCTTTTTTAAATAGTTAGGGAAAAATTATCATTTAAGGGGTTAAAGACCCTTACCAAACTCTTTCCCACACTTTACTTTTAGTTCTAGGATATCACAATCGTCTTTGTCCGTTTCAAATCAGGTACTTGTGAGTGTGTTACTGACTAGACTCAAAGTAAAATTTCTTAATGTTTGTGACATATCCTAAACCATCCAATTTGACATTTGATTACTAGAAGGAATTTTTATCTCTTTGTAACATAGATAAATTGTTTCATAATTTATATATATGAGATTGTTTATAAAGATACATCTTATCTTTTATACATGGAGAACATAATCATTCTTGTCCCTTAAATTTCAAAATGGGTAGGGTGTAAGAGCATCATTGAATAAACACAAAGTTCGAAAAAAAAATTCTCGAACTTTGTAACTCACCCCAAGCTATCCAATTGAATATCTAAT
>NW_006497754.1:2632050-2646714 GCF_000471905.2 Amborella trichopoda
TATCTAAAATTTTCTAACAATAGATAAGAAAAATAAATAAATTTATTTTTCTAAGAATTTACAGCATTTAAAATTTCTAACATAGATAAAATATCACAATTTGTATTAAAAATATTATTTTTTAAGATAATGAGGTCGTGTGCGCATAAAATTTATCGCGCTTAAAATTCATGATAATAAGTAGAAATAATTATTTCATTTTATTTTTTAAAAAGAATGGATTATTTTTCGAGACAATGAAGTCACTTACACACAAAACTTATAAAATAAGATCCTGGACGGAAATATCACTATTTATTAAAAACATACTATTTTTTTAGAAAGACGATGTCACTTACATTAATTCTGAAATTGAGGGAGCATCCGTTTTGGATGTGGGCTTATCATATGTGTTATCGTAGTCTCGTGTGTATGATTCATAGACCATGGTTAGAGAGAGAGGTTATAAATGGAGAAGGTCCAGTACAGAGAGTTGTGGTTGGGTAGAGGAGATAAGCGAAAGAATCTCCTTTCTTGTTGAAGCAGAGGATGCTTCCTGAGGGAGGGTCGATGAGCTGTTAATGAGAGAAAAAAGAGAAGCCCCTTAACCCAAAAACGTAGAGAGAGAGAAAGACAGAGACAGGCTAATAAAAACGATACACCTCATATGCAAGGTGTACCTTAAAGAGGTATTTTTATAAAACTTTAAATGGTGGACCTAAGGTCCACCCAAGTAGAATTGAACCCTCAAGTATATTAACAATAATATCATTTATTTATTGTTAATATATATTATTGTTAATATAAAAACAACAATATCCTAACGGTATATTAGTATTATTATTATTATTATCATTAGTAATATATACTTATTACTTTATTTATTTTTATTTTTATTTTTGTATTTATTTATGTTAACACCATTAATATTATTATTATATATGTTTATATTTTTTTTTTTTGAAAGTTTAGGATTGTTACAGCATCTCTCTCTCTGCTATGGCTACTTATTAGTCTTAGTCTTAGACTCTTAGCTATGGTTGCTTAAGTCTCGCTTCCAATCCATTTTTACTAGCAAATGCTGATAATACATTTCCCATATTTTTTTCAGATATAGCCAAATTGTAGTTATGTATTTCCCTGGTTGCATCTAAATACTACCTAAACAGTAACAATCCATTTGCTATTACGCAGTAACGTATTTCGTCAGTAATATATTTCACAGACAATATATTTCCGGGTATCCAAACAGCCTTTTAGAGAGCATATCTCTCTCTCTGCTATGGCTACTTGCTAGTCTTAGTCTTAGACTCTTAGCCATGGTTGCTTAAGTCTCGCTTCCGATCCATTTTATAACTTGAAGGCATCACGTACCAGCCTATAATTGCCTATAGAGGTATACTTAAGATATTAATTTTAAATAAATCTACGTATAGGGTATTTCCAAACTTACTCTTACAATGAATAACATCAATCAATAATATAGCAAACTAAAGATTTAATGTGTTTGGTTTGTATCAGGCTGAGGCCCTAATCAAATCAAAATAAGGCACGCTTTTGAATACTGACGAAAGATGTCATTTTAATATCGAAAATCTTTATGATGGTCTGAAAATTTATTTTCAACCTTAATTATGAAATTTAAAACTTAAAAAAAGTATACATAAAGCCTATGTGATATAGACACGGATACATGTGTCGATTTATAACACAGATGAGAGTGTAAAAGATGTGACATATTGACACGACACATCTGTACAATATACAAATATTTATATGTATGCGTACGTGTATATATGCATATATTAAAATCTATATGTAGTGCACATTTACATTTACATTCACGATAATTCATACCATACAACATTAGTAAAACATCCAAAAAATAAAAATAAAAATAATAGTACAAAAACATTTACTTTGTGAATCTGAATTTTATTTATCAAAATTAATTATAAACGAACCAAAGTTATACCATAACAATATCAAAAAAGCTACAAACTATTAGGTAATTGTTAACTCAAAATGTAGCGTTTCATTGTGTGTTAATTAAAAAGGGTCCTAAAGCATTCATCCAAAATCACATGATTATTCCACTTGCACTCTTAATTGATCTTTTCTTTTCTATGATTGGTTCATCGGATACCATGTTCGCAATGTCAATTTCGGTAGGTCCATCTATGTAAGTTTGGAGAGGGAGAAACAAGTTGGAAAGGGAGACACCCTAATTTTTTTACGTATAATAACAATGACTTATAGAAACCCTAATTTAACAAGTATATATATATATATATTAATTCTAAACCACTTATTTTATTCTTGATTATTTTCTACTTTTAAAGTAAAATACTCTTCAATGAAGAATAGAGTTTCTAGACAAAGACATGACACTGCTTTAAAAAAACGTGCATACAAAAAAGGACACGGTAATAGACACTTAGAGGTGCCATATGCATGTCCCAAAATGCGTTTGTATCCACCAAATATCAACATATGATCAAACCCCAAGACACACATATCTATATTTCATATGATAAAGCAGATCTATGAACATTTGAAAATCTTGAAAATTGATGGTCTAGATAATGCATGACAAGATGCAGTTTTTCAAAGATTTGAAGTCCACTTTTTCTTTTTACGTCCATGTATCTCAGATCGAGATGATTGGGTTTAACCCTTGTTGTGAATTTCAAAGGTGGCCTTAGTTGATTGTTTAGAGCTTCAATCTCATATAAAGGCTTTCTTTCAAATAAGGGGTGTGGTTTGTAAAAAGCTGGGGCCCTAAACAATCAAAGTACGGCGCACTTTCATATAGTGTTGAAAGATAACATTTCAGTACCAAAAAGCTTTATGATGGCCTAAAAATATATTTTCATATCTAATAATAAAATTTAAAACTTCAAAAATGGTGTAGATTAAGTAGATCTTTGAACACTTGAAAATCGACACTATAATATGCACTATTTTTAAGACTTGAAATCCATTTTTTTTATGTCCATGTATGTAAAGTTTGAAATGATTGGATTTGATGGTTTTGTGACATTGAAAAAATTTCTTCTGGTTAATTTTTAAGGGCATCTTAGTTTTGATTGTTTAGGGCCTCAAATTTGTATAAACTTTTTCGGCGCTTAAACTAGGAAAAAAATATTAACCCACATGACAAAGAAAACAAAAAAGAATCAATGTATCTACTAAAGTGAGAAGTTGGAATTGGGATTGATGGTTGGTGGGGAAACAAGGATGATTGATACTATGAGGAAACATGAGAAGGCTAATGAGAGATTATAAGGAATTAGGGTTGAACAGTGTCGGCGTAAAGTGTTGGGTGCGTGTGAGAAATTTCCGAATCAGGTCTGGATCCGAATAATATACATCAGATCTGGATCTGAATCTGATCGGATCTTGACTATTTGGATCGGGATCCGAATCCAGATCCAGAATTTTATACAAGATTCGGTTCGAAATCCAGATTTATTCCATTTGAATCCTATTGTAGCTCCTAAATGAACAAACAAATTGTTGGCCACCAATAAATTTTGACTAGAGTGACGGATCCAATCTCCCCAAAAATATCCAAACCCAAAAAGACGACCTCAAAAAATTGAAATTTATCCTTGCACAAAACGAGTGGATCACGGAGAGAGGCAAGGTGGCTTGGTGGTGTTTTGGTAGAGAGAGAAGCAAGTGGGCAAGTGGCTTGATACTCGTGTTTTGTTAGAGAGAGAGAAGCAAGGTGGCTTGGTGGTGAAATTGATGGGTCTTATTCGTAGAAACCCTAATCGTTTGTGTTTATGGTTTGTTTAGAGAGAAAAGAGAGGATCCTACTGTTCATCTTTTATTAACCTACGGTAGGGATTAGATTAAAATATTTGTATAATATATAAATTTATAAATATAAAAATGATAATATATATGTAAAATATATTATTTTAAATAAATCGGGTCGGATCTGGATCAGATCCGCCTATACCCAGAGCAGATCTAGATTTTTTTCGGATCTGAATTTTTGGATCTTAATCCGAATTTTGGATCCAATTCTTAGATCCATAGCCGAATCCAAATAGGATCTAAAATTCACTTTTCGGATCTGGATCGGGTCCCTTTAAAGGCCGAGTACTTGTGAAATGGAATTATATAGAGTGGAACGTGTGGGAGTGTGGTCCCTTGTGAACCATACTAAGCAAATGATGTTTGCTGATACCAAACTGTGCTTGATGTATTCGGTCGGTCTGGTTGGAGAAAACTCATATTACCTGGGCTCAGAGAATCGTACCGATGAGGGTTATATGGGTTATCCCTTCAAAATATGCCTTGATGAATGAGCCGAGGGACTGTGCAACCCTTATGTGTGATGAAGGCCTTTAGAGACAGGGCTAAAGCATCATCATTTGTACCATCACATGACATGGATATCGATAGTCATTTTCGAAAAAGCGTACCTCCTTTCAAGGTGAAGCATGTGTATACCCCCTATGCACAATCGAGTTATGGATTGCATCAGGTCAAGATGACCTTGAGTTTCATCTCCAGGGGGGACCTGAAATCCATATACTTGGATTGCGACCCCTTAGCCATCGGCTAGACTTTGGTGATCCACTAATGATCTCCTGCATGGATTGTGGGTTATGGACAACACTTGGTCAGATTGAAAAAACATATGTGATTCATAGTTCGCGGTTGGACATGGAATGCCCCAATAGATATTTATTCCTAGATCATATGGATCATTTTCTAATCAATTTTTATTTTATTTTATTTATTTTAAGAATATATTATTTTTAAAATTGTTATTTGATTTTTCTGAATCTCTGGATATTTTATTTATCAAATTTGGATTTATAAAAATATAGATATTTATTTTACAATGATTTAAATATTCAAATAATGATTTTGTGTTTTTTAAAATTATAAATATAATATAAGTGAATGGGAGGTCCAATAGATCTTTTGGGCCTACCATTTCATTTGGGTGGAGCCCATTATGTACCCAAACAGGTGACTGCCCGGCCTAAAGAGACGATTTATTTTGTGGAGATCAAGCTTTAAAGCTTGAGAGATAAGCTTGGGTTGTTTTAAGTAAGCTTGAGCTTAAAAAATTTTGAATGATATTTTGGCATGTATGAGAAGGCTTATATATAAAACAAGAAATGATAATATCATGATATATTAATTTTTTATTTGAATTAATTGATGAGAAAATGGTTTAAGAAGTGGAATGGTCGAGCACGTTTTATAGGATGTTGATAGCTCATTCATGGAACATCTGTGGAATGGAGAGCTCAAATCTCTCACCTCACAAGTCACCCAAGATTAATGGTGCATATTCAAACTCACATGAATGGCCGATGAAAAAACCCTAAGAAACCCCTAATCTTGTTCAAGTACTATAAAAAAAGATTGATCCCTACCAAAATCTTTACACCTTATCTCTTACCACAACTTTCTATCTCTCTCTCATCCATCTAAAACAACTTTCTATCTCTCTCTCATCCATCTAAAAGGGATACGCCCCTCTAGGGAAAAATCTCTCTTTCAAAAAAATTTCTCTCCCTCAATGACTCAAAGGGACACGCCCCTCTCTCTCATCTTTGATATCTCATCTCAAGATGTCTCTCATCTTCTCTCATGATTTCTCATCTCTCATTGGGGTTTTAGACAATATAGTTGTAATAAAAAAGAGAAGCATCTCAATCAAACTAGATTTCAAAAAGGATTAAACTAAAATTTGAATTTGTAGTCAAAATGGTTCATGTTACATTGATGTGGCTTGTCCAAACTTGTTTTTCCAGTTGAAATTGAATGTTAATCATTAAATCTCATACCATCGAAAAGTAGTATGCCGATGTTAAATATAAAAAACCCAATTGAAGTAATCTCTGACACTCTCTTTTGTTTCTTTCAAATTTACCAAGCCTAAATTGTGTTTTCTTTGTTACTTATGAGTGTTGTTTTGTCTAAAACGTCAGAGACACGTACAGAGAAGACGCCCGAAAATGCAGTGAAGAGGATGGAGGATGTCGAAAGTGTGGGGGACATGAGTGAATGGATCCTTGCAAAGGACAGAGAGGAGAGTTTCTGTTGCCATTACTTGCACGCACAACTGAATTTACCAACTGATTCTACAGGAACTGCTGATAGAATTTGGAACTAGACATCCTCACAAATATCAAATTCATCAGAAACTTTATCCAAGCATCCTTTTGTACTCATCTTTCTTCCCTTCGGAACAAAGCGGAGATAAATATGTTCCCAAGGCATTTTCATATTAACAATCCTTTATCTTATCGGATAGACATTAAAAGGTACAAAACCAGCATGACAGTTATTTTTTCGCTTCATAAGGTGAGTTTATAGTGAAGGGAGATTGATAGGTGTCTCCCTTCATACCACAATTTCTAGTACACGAACATATCCCATTCCTGGTCCACTATACAAATACCCAATAATACGTGTTATATTACACTAGACACCATCAAATTCGCATTCTTTCAACTACTTTATTTCAGAATATAGAGAAAAAAAAACAAAAAGGAATCAATCTCTGACATGCAAAACCCTCCCTCTCTCTATGTAACTAACCATCGAGAATACCTCTCACTTGGCCCATCCAATGGATTTGAGATATTTCTTAAGCAAAAGGGCCGCAATAGCAATGGCCAAAGCAGCTGCCATCCTCGTCAACCACCTGTCGTCAATGGCCACATGGGCCCTCACAGCTGCAACGGGTTGCTGCTGTGGACCTCCCTGCTGTTGCTGCAGCTGCAACACAGCCTGTTCACCAGGCTGAGCCCGCCTGGAGACCCGCAGCCCCGCGCTAAAGGTGACCCTCAGTGGGCCTGCATTTGCATCCACACGCACCTCCCTCACATCTTCCACCACCCTCCCAGGTCCTGCCGCTCCACCAGCCGGTTCTTCATTAATGTTTGCGATGGACAAATTGTTGCTGTCGTCATCTTGCTCGGTGTGTGGTGAGTTTATTCCCTCAGTTCGAGGCTGTAGCTCGTCCATAGAAGGTTCGGTCTTGGGCACTGGGGGCACCTTACTCAACAAGTATTCGTGAATCTGTAGATTTCAAAAAGAGGTTTTTTAGAAAATTTAGGAGTAACTGGGCTAAGGGAGTACATCACAGACAATCACAATGTGCATGTTGTATGATACACAAACTCTTTATTCCCAAGAATGATGATGGAGACGAACTCTTTTTAGGTTTAACATGTTCATAGAATGCTTCATCTCCAATGTCCATCTTGAGAAAGGATGGTCGATGGCCCGCAAGTGCAATGGATAGAATACGTTTCATGCATGACTTCCATCAAATCAATGTTACAAGTGCTACCAGGGTTGCTTTTTCAGGTTCAAAGAATGATAAGGTTTTTTTGGGGAATGTTTCAAAGAATTTGTAGAGGGGTATTTACAGAGACAAACAAGTAGGTTAGTTTGGTTTGATTTGAGGGACAGAGTCCAAGGGCTCGAACACTAGACCTCCCCAATAGGCTCATACAAACAGGGCATCATGCCATTTGGCCCAAAGGCCACTTGGAATCGAGGATAGTGACATCTTTCCAAATGTTCAGTGGGAAGTAATTCATGAATATGGTGGCCTGTCGTTTTAATTGGTAAAGGTGGGAAGAAGTTCGCAAGTCCAAAACCATGGCAAGGTCGCTAATTAAATTTTTTGGGAAAAATAGAACTATAGGTTAGGAGCTAATTTGGATTCTTTTGCTTAATTTCACTGAGGGCAAGTATGGTAACCAATAGGAATGGCTAGGTACTGCAGTTTTAGGCTATTATGCTGGGGATTCCAAGGCTTAGAGAAGTGTTAATTTGCTAGAGTTTAGCACTAAGGTTGACATCTGGTTTTGCTCTAAGTAGGAGCGAAATTCCCAAATGCATATCCTTCTCTCACCAAAGCTTGGATACACTTTGATGTACACCATCCTTTTTCTTGAATAAAAATTATCCATGATTATTGATCACCTACTGGAAAAAGGAATCTACCATGAAAGAAGGAGGGGGAAGAAAAAAGAAGCAAGGTTCGGTGAAGTAACCTCATCAATGAGTTTCTGCCGATCTGGAGTACCAAACTTGGGAGGTGCTTCACGTGACTTGATCGCAAGAGCACGCCTTTCTTCCTTTCCATAGTCCAGTGAACCCAAAGCTCCATCCGGATCAGTGGGCATGAAGGCAATCAGGGCCACTAGTGCTGTCCGAACTGCAGAAATTCTCCAATGTCAACACAGTGAAATCTCTCTCTCTCTCTCTCTCTAACACACAAAACAATCTATTTCGTAAAAAAAACTGAATTGCTATTATCAGGTAATAAATATACTAGAAAATTTGAAATTCTGAATCAACAGATCCCTAATAGTAACAACATCAAATACTATGAAAGGCTATTGATACTAAACAAATTAGAAACATCAAGTTGGTATTTCCAAGCTTAATTTTGAATTTCAAACATATCAGCAACAAGTTGCTTATTCCAAGCCGCTGCACTTGCCTTACTTATCCATCAACCTTCCTGCTTTGGCCGGATGGCTTAGCATTCTTACCATGGATAACCTCCATTATGAGAGTGGCAGACCAAGACATCTGTTTCCTGTATATAGAGCTGAGGAACCTAAGGAACACCTTTTCCACATTATCCTTAAAGCAAATATATGGCATTTCTCCGTAGAAATAACACTTCAACAAAATTCAGAGGACATCCCACAATTTTTGTGTGCAGGATAGTTTCCCCAGAATCCATGTAACTCTAAGGTTTGCCAACCAACCAAAGTAGGAAGGGCTTTTACACCAGAATCCCAGGTCATCCAGGAAATACCAACCCCACCTTCCTCCCCCATAAAAAAGAAAACGAAAAAAGGAAAAACAAATCACACACACACACACAATCCCACTTCCAAGATCACCGAAACTAACCAAAGGCAACACAAAAGAAAATAACCCCTTTACCACTTCGAGAATCAAGTTTCTCCTGAGAGGGCACAAGAAAACAACACCCCCCCCCCCCCAACCACACACACACAATACAAACACAAGCACAAACACAAATGTGCATACACACACACACACATATACACAATCCCATTTCCAAGATCACTGAAACTAACCAAGGCAACACAAAAGAAAATAACTCCTCAAACACTTCGAGAATCAAGTTTCTCCTAAGAAGGCATAAGAAAACTGAAAACCCATCTATACCAATCCAAAGGCATCTTCTTTATGAGATCTCAAGGACAAAAACCCAAAGTAGTTAGACATAAAACATAGAAATTCGGTTTGCTCCCCACACCAAACAAATAACCGAAAGACGGAACTCCACTCCCATCTTGTATCCATCCCTTTAAAGGAAACCTTTGTTATAGTCAAAATCCCCATTCAAGCCCCCAAGATTCTATAATATTTTCACTAGATATTTGGTCTCCCACACCTAACATGCGGCCCATCAAGAAAATCTATTCCTGTCCCCAATCTTGCATCTAACCAATATACAAAAATTCATCCTATCAGACAACTAAAATAGCCCTGTGAGATCCAATTATGTTTCTCTTGGCTCAAATCCTTCATAAATTATTGTCACTTACATATGTCTCCTCCTCCACACTAAACCAAAGAGCATCAGATTCATTCTCCAGGTTAAATGTTTTATCTACATAGAATCTAAAACATACAAAATTAGTGTCCTAGAACATCAAAACCTGAATGCATGTTTAACAACCAACAAGAACCATGGAATGCTACCTTACAACCAAAAGTCAGTTAACACATAAACACTAGAAAACAGTTGATTATTATACATCAGAGGAGTCTAATTGTCTGTATATGTAGCACCACACTCATATAGACTGCAAATCAAATCCAAAGAGCAGAGTAAATCTTGGGTACCCTATACCTTGCTCCATACTCAATGCATATTCCAAGAGATAGTACACAATGATCATATGACCAAATCAAGCTTGTGGCCATAAGGTGCAACAAACAATTAATGACTTGATAGTGATAGAGAGTGGGGCCTGCCAAACATGACAGCGTTTCAGTTGTGTCCCACTCTCTCTCCGTCACCATCCAACCATTGATTGGACGTTATTTGATGCGCTTATATAGATCATAGTATACTTTCCCACATCCCGATGCCCATCATGGACATGAACAACCATAAATGGCAATAAAATGAATGTTCATTGAATTTCATGTGTGACAAACCAAAAAGAACTAAAAAATATGTAACCTTTCTTCAAATGCTATCTGACACAAAAACACCAGATACCAGTTGCAAATGAAAATGAAGGGTATTGTTATGGCACCATCCTCGTAGACTGCAAACCAAGTAGAGAGCAGCCTATGAATTTTTGGTGCTAATAGTATATACCTACTCCAATGTTCAGTACAGATTTCTCAGAGCATTAAGGATCCAATGATTTCCAAGAACATTGAAGTTTATATGTGACAATGCGTATATTAAAAGCAATCAGAACTACAACACATCCAAAAGGCCATCTGCCACTAAGGCACCAGACAACAATTTCAAATGACAAAGAACATTCTCTATAGCACCATGCTTGAGTAGACGGCAAACCACATGCAAAGAGAAAATTCTGAATGTTTGGTTGGCTCTCCACATTCGGTATGTATTTTCATACCAAGAACATTGAGGAGCATATAGGTTTCTTTATCATAATGGACGATGATATAGTTACTATCCTGAGTGACAGTGACATGATGAAGTAGACTGTGTAAATAGCACATTTCATGCAAAACCAAGCTTAACCATAAATTCCTAGACTTAGAGATCAGGCCAACAAAATTTGCTATCTACTTAAAAAGCATAAATGACAAACTGGAAGCTTACCTTACGATAATGGAAACTTTTAGAGTTTTACATTGAATATACAATATTTATTAGATTATTATTCAACCAGAAGCCATCTAGTTAGGAGTTTCAGGAGTTTCCAAAAATGGCTTTCTAGAAGAGCATAGTAGTGCCCGAAAAATGGTGCAATAGGTCATGAAAGCAATTCGTAGGTCACTGCAGCCCCATGATCGTATATACTACAAATCAGCTGGAAAGAACAGACCGTAAATACTCCATGTCAAGAATGAAAGCATACAACAAAATATCCCATCAAGCATCAAGAGGTACCACATTTCCACATAGGATAAAATATCCATAACATTGCTCTAGGTACCTTTTTTCATTTTGATAAATGACATTGTACTACATACAAAAACAAAGCACCCGAAACTATATTATTGCTTTTCAACATTTTATCATAAACAAACTAAACAAGCTAACTTTAATAAATAATTTTTTGTCTCTGAAGCTACACAACGATTAACAAGAACTGACCTTGCATAAGACTATATGTCAGGTAATAATTGGAATAAATGCAATTGGACAAGTTTCTACAATTAACTGAAAGATCAGGAAAAACAAATTAGATATGTCTATCTAGTCTGCTTGATTGTGTCATCTCTACCTATGCAGGCTGGCATTCCTATATATAGTTCTTAATTTGTATAAGGAGAATTATGAAACCCCAACCCAACCAAATAGGGAGATGAAGAGTTAAATGCCCCACCAGGACCTTGAAGCCTTTAATCTTGGTTTGGTTCTAGGTATAAGTTCTTTTTTTTTTTTATGTATTATCTCTCCTCTTGATCTAAGAAGGGTGAGGACCTTAAACATTTCCTTAACAAGTACCAAGCCCAGGTAAAAGAGGTGGGTTATGTCAGGTAGGCAACCAACACAAATTTTGCAGCTTTGCCAAAACTTTTCCATGAATCCTGATAGCCGACCCCAATTAGTTGGGAAAAGGCATTGATGATGATGATTCTCTCTCCTCTCTCCCTTATTTTCCCTCCTCCGCTCTCACCTCCTCTCTCTCCCTTCTCTTTCTATTTTCTCAGCCCCCACCACTCACTCTATGCTACCTCACTTGTATATGCTTAATAAAGTTTTTGATTTTATATGTTACACAAGTCACTCTCCTCAGCAACATCACCTCTTCCCTCTCTATCTTCTCTCCCAAATACCTCCACTTAGTTCTCTCTCTCTCTCTCTCTCACTCTTTCTCTATCTCTCTCTCTCTCTTAACAACCCTCTTCTTGCACACACTCAACTTCCTCCACTCTTTGCCAATGATATGAGCACTCAAGCACCTATTGTGTGGGATGCAATCTATCTTTCTTGTCACACAAGTTTTAAGCACCCGAAATGTGGGCTGCCATACACTCATTTTTTGATAAACATTCTTCTTTGTTTATAGTTGGGAATTTTTTGTAAAAAGCACCCAGCTTGTGGGCTGCGCAATACTCACTTTCCGTGAGGTCTCTTAGTAATATATTACTGTCAACAGTCTCAAAAAAGAAAAAGAGAAAAAGAAAACAAGAACTTCAAACCGTTAACCTAGAGGGAAATGAATAATCTCTCTCCACACCAATTGACAATGGTTTTTACTCAAATACAACAAATGAAAAGATTTGGCACTCTACGTCCTGATTACAGCAGGTTCTCTATGGACTGCCAAGTTATTTATTAATTACAGCAAGTTCTATAGCAAGTTCTTTATGGACTACCAAGTTATTTTTGTCATCATCATCATCCTCAAAATCTTTTCCCAACTATTTGGGGTCGGCTACAAGCATACTGGTCTGTCATTCTGTTCTATTTAGGGTCATACCCTCAATGAGGCCATAAGTCCTCATATCTTTTGTCATTACTTCCAATCATATTCTTTTGCCTTTTTTGAGCCTTCCATTTGAACTACCTCGCACCTCCTAACAGGTGTTGTACTATGGCCAGTCCACCTAAGTCTACTTTCTCTATTTTTTTTGAATAAAAGTTTACTTTCTCTCTTCTTATCACCTATTGGAGCCACAACTATGTGTCCCGAATGTATTCATTTCGAAGTCTAATTTCTCACCAAGTTGATGTAGTATCTAGAGACTCCTTTCTTTTCCAACACCCACCAAATCAAATCTCGAGGTGCTCTATCATAAGCTTTCCCTAAATCAATAAAGACCATGTGTAAGTTTTTTCCCTTTGCCCAAAACTTCTCAATCAGTTGCCTAAGCTTGAAAATAGCCTCAATTGTTCACCTCCCTGGCATAAAACCAAATTACCACTTATGTATTTGCATTTTATAAATAGGAGGAAAGCACCATCAATTCACTGTTGGCTAGGGGACTTCCCATCAGCCATAGTGCTAGGCTCTCATTCAATTTGTCTCCAAGGGTCTAACATTCACTGTCAGACATTGGAAAATGGATGTTTCTTGGGGGCTGGAGCAATAGTGTGCCCCTAGGGAGCATACTGCAATTTCCCAATTATAACTTTATTCAGATATATTTAAACATAATACATTCAAGTCTATTTCATTCAATAAATCTCTCTTTAGAGAAAATTAATCCAATTACCGTAAACCTCATGCTCTAATGTCTAACTACTTCACAATCAGTAAAACGATAGACAACATAAGTACTTTGTTTCAGCGCTACAAAAACAAGTAATGTGTCAAATTCTTCAATGTAATTTCCTAGAGTTTCTCTTCGGCAATATAGAAAATGACCAATTTCAAATTGAGATGCAGTCTGTCTGATTACAGGTTATTTTTAGTGCAATGAGAAATGGCTCTATAAAAAGTTGAAAGGCATCATTCATAGCATATGGAACTACATATTATAGGTTGAGCTACTACTTATTACGGAGTGAGCTACTATTTAGTGACAGTGGAAAGGAATGCATGAATGATTATATCCAATAAAAAACAAAGCATGAGAAAGAGAAACATACCACTCCAAGATGGCTGCCAATGCTCAGGGTGATGATTCGATATGCTTAAGCATATCTTGGTTTGCGTTTCAAACCGCCCGTTTGGCTGAAATGAAAGGAAGAAAACATGTCATTAAGCACGCAATGTTCAAAGTTTGTATCAATCTATGCCCCTAAAAGACGTTCTCCAAGCAGTAGCAAAGAATCTCGCCACTTCAAAAAATGGTAAGAGAGAAGATCAATACCGTTAGCAACACAAATGCTGGCGGCTGAAATGGATATTCTGCAGGTAACTGGATACGTCCATGATAGACTCCACCTTCAAACTCAGTATCACAAGGACCCCTTATCGCAAATTGCCATTCAAAAATATTTTCCTGATGAGGAAAATAAAGAATTACCAATTTATTTAAACTTGAGAATTAGGACATGTTATCGTCAAACAATAGTACTTTTTAATTTTATTTATAAGCTAAAGCATTTAAATATTATTAGAAGCTTCATTAGCATGCAACTATATTGCATTTCACAACTTGCCAATACAAGCCTTGTTCCTGGCCACATTTTCACTTGATCAAGCAAAAAGTGCATGATAAACATATGAAATAAAGACAGTAACATAATATAACTTCTGAACTATACCTATTTTATTTAACGAAAAGGTTTATATAAGGATGCTACCTTATAATGTCGAACTACGGATGCCCCTCAAAATCCATCGGAAAAGGTAGTTTTAATGTTGAAAAACCCTTTGATTGATCATCTCAACAACTATGAAAAATAAAAAGATTTTAAGTTTCAGAAATATTGCATTTTACAACATATGAAGATTTTCATATGTTTATAGATCTACTTGATTTTAACCATTTTTTAAATTTAGAATTTTATAATTAGATATAAAAATAGATTTT
>NW_006497754.1:2646734-2661410 GCF_000471905.2 Amborella trichopoda
GAGAGAGAGAGAGAATAATTCAGAAACACAATAACGCTAAAGAGAATAAATGCATCATTCTGTACTGATACAAATACATATCCTTAGATCCATTTGCAGAGGAAACTCCCAAAACAAAACCGCATTTAGACAACTCTACCGATTCACTACGCATATGAACCCTAAAAAACAAGTGATCCAACTCGTCAAAACCCCCACAAAAAACCAAAAATTTAATTTTAACAACAGAAAATTTTCAATGATTCAGAATCAAAAGTTCAAAACTACACAATGCTTAGAACACAATTCAACAGAAAAATGACTCAAACAATAAAATCCCGTTCAAAGCCCTAAAAACAAATTTCAACAATTAAGACCCCTCAAACCCTAGGACCATTCCAATACCAGAATCACTTCACCAGTTCCCATCAAATACCCCAAATGAAAATAATGCCATAAAAACCCACAAACTGCAGGTAAAAACACCAATAAATAACCATCAATGTATTAAAAATATAGAAAAATGAAAGGTTGAATACCTCAAGAGGAAGGCTCATGTAGTCACCGCTGGGGTTTTCCTGCATCTCCTTCACCTCCTGTAAAATCCTCTTCACTGAGGGGTTTTTTAAATTGTACCGATCTTCCGCCATTTTCAGGGAGATGAAGAAAAGCAGTAAAATGAAAAAAATGGCAAACGAAGGCAATTTGCAGGATCTGGAAAGGGATTTTCGGTAAGTTATACGCGTGAATGGCTGCAGCCTTCTGATCTAAACACGTTGTCCAAAATCCATTGACGGTGTGGATTTTAGCAAGTCGTCGATTATTAATTGGCTGCCTTGAAATGGCGCGAAAGCAAACAACACCATTTTCACGCTTTTACTTTATTTACTTGGAATTTATGGTGAGAAAATCAAGGGCGGGTATTGCCTCACGTTAAAATTAATTTATCGTTAGAATATGAGCTCTCCCGATATTATCTCATTAATATCTTATACAAGACTAATGATAGCAAACAAATATTTTCGAAATCCTTAACTAAGAGAGAGACTTTTAATTTTGTAATGAATTTTTCTTAAGTAATTGCTCGTTGATAATATAAAATTTGGAAGAACCTTAATGACCATATAGATTTTTACATTTTAAAAATCGTGGTTCAGTGCCTAAGAAATAGTTTGAATGTCGATTCTCTAGAGCTTGAATTTTGGAAAAAAATTAGAAATCCCTCAAACTTTCGTTTTAACATCCAAATGTTTTAAAACCCGATGATTTCCCATTTGGATCGTCAATTCAAATAGGAATCGGAGACCGCATTGGTTGTAGGATGTTTTGGGTCCCGGCCTTTTTCCCCTAAATCCTCTTTTATATGTTTTTCTTATTTCTTTTAAAGGCCCGTGTGGATAGAGAAAATTAATCATTTTAGATATTTGAAATCCATGGATTTTCATTATCAAGGATATTGTCATGGACTCCTCAAATATTTTATTTGGATAAACTATACAAAATTCATAGATTCTTTACAATCATTTCCATTTCCATTTCCATCGTTTGGTAATTAAATAGATTTTCAATTTATCAAGGAAAAAAAAAATGGTAGTAATTCAATGAAACATGATTAGTAGGTAAATAGTTATTACAAAATACTATTCAATTTATTTAATAATACATGATATTTTTAGAAAACACTAATATTAATAAACCAAGACAATTATTAATAATGATTTATTAATGCATCATTACTCAACAAGACATAATTATTCTACAATATTCATGATCATTACCTGCCCTACAAGGCCATCAAATATTTTATAACATTGATGGCCATTACATTTACCATTCATAACATTCACGACTATCATATTCCTTAGCATTCATTATTAGCAAATCATGGTTATCGAAAAATATGATTTTTATTAAAAATGGATATTTCATAAAATACAATTATTTAATAATACATAATTACTAAACAAGACATAGTTATTCTACAACATTTATGACCTGCCTTACAAACCCATCAAATATTTCCTAATAATGATGGCCGTCACGTTTCCTGCCATTTATAACATTCATGACAATCATATTCCCTACCATTCATAACATCCATGATAATTTTCAGCGTATAAAACTTAATCGCATTTGATAACTTTCATACAATCTATAACCATCATATTCAATAATATTCCATAACATTCACAAAATTCATGGCCTTACCAAGCCATAACAATCAAGCGCGGTCCAAAAATAGTCATGACCATCAAGGTGTGACTGTCCATATCATATTACCCAAGAAAAATAGTATCAAGCACGACAATCAGTATAACTTTCATAAATCCATTTGACTCATCATTAAGTTTTTTTAGTAGAGTACAAGTCAATCACTAGCATCAAGTAGAAAGAGCCACTGGTCCTTGCATAACTCCAACTCCATATCTATGAACATTTGTCACACCTCAAGAATTTACAATACTGTTATTCCTGAGATGCGACAGACAAAACATATATACATCTATTGATAGGACAAATTTATAGTGGCGAGGTCTTACAAAGTAAATAAAGAAAGCTAGTACAACAACAGTATCTTCCAAGGTTGATCTTGACTAGCACTCAAAATGAATCCGCAGTTATCCTGAAAAAATATTTACCATAGTTTAATGAGTTTGGTTACTCAGTAAGTGATCATCACAATCCTAAAAATAATCATGATTGAAAGATATCAATATTTTCCAAAATGAGATCTATGAACAGAAATGCATCAACAGTTTCACTTTCAATAAATGCATAATTAAGTGTAATCCGAGTAATTGAAATGCTTATAACACTTTTAACGGCAGTACATAATTCAAAGGATTTCACAAAATACCCTACTGGCGCCCCAAGTAGGTCACCTATATACCCCATCAGCGTCCTGATGGGTCCACTTAATCCCTATCGACGTCCCAGATAGGTCCACTTAATCCCTGCAGGTCCACTTATACCTCACCGGCGTACCGGATGAGTCCACTTAATCCCTACCGGCGTCCCAGATATGTCCACTTATACCTCACTGGCGTACCGGATGAGTCCACTTGCATACTTAAATTATTTTTAAATCTCTTTAAACATTTGGAAGCAGCAATATCATTTACTCAACATATCACTGAAACCATTAATATGAATTTCATTTAAACCATTAATAACAGTCACTCTCTATAATATTTCAAAAATAACCAATCAAATATTTTGGGCTCAAATTTAGAAAGGTAGCAGTTTGTGAAGGCATTCTAGCATAATTGCCAATTTAATATGTATAAAAAAAACTCTTACAGAAATTCAAGAATACGGAATTATCACAATTTATGGGATACAAATAAACATTTCACAACAATATTATAATCAATTGCAAAAATGTCAATTTTTAAATAATAAGGCAGTCATTTGCACATGAATTTTTCAATGTCTAAATATTCAAAACAGTAGAAGGAAATATCACCATTTATTTATTTTTTTACTAAAAGCAGAAATATCACATTTATTTCTAACAATAAACAAGAAAAATAAATAAATTTATTTTTCTAATTTACATCATTCAATATTTCTAACATAGATAAAATATCACAATTTTTATCAAAAAGATTATTTTTCAAGATAATGAGGTCACGTTCGCATAAAATTTATCGCGCCTAAAATTCATGATAATAAGTAGAAATAATTATTTCATTTTATTTTTAAAAATAATGGATTATTTTTCGAGACAATGAGGTCACTTACACACAAAACTGATAAAATAAAGATCCTAGACGGAAATATCACTATTTATTAAAAATAGACTATTTTTCAAAAAGACGATGTCACTTACTCACAAATGTTTAAGAGGGAGCTTCCAGTAAAAAAATTCGGTTCGAGAGAGGAGTTCACTGTATTTCGACCAGAGAGAGAGAGATCTCAAAATTTTCTAGGGTGGGAGTGCTTACCTCCCCTATTTAAATTCTTATAACGTATTATTATAATATTTTATTACGCTCTACCTCATACCTGAGGTGTCGCGTTAAGCGTCTGCTTTTAACATACGAAAACCACGTCCGCTAAAGGATGTGGCCAGCAGCAAGCAGCAACTGCAAAGGCTGCAAACAAAAGCAGCAGCAAAAGTTTAAACCAAGTAAAAGTTTTGAAAATAGTGATGGTCCCCAATGACCATCATACTCAATCAGACCATCACCTATTTAAAAGCATCTTTTCTCTTTTGAAATTTTAGGATTGTTACAACATTGTTGCAATATTATGGTGTTCGACAAGATATTTAATTGCTCTCAAATAATCATAGGATGTAAGTGCCTCAACCCTCTTCGGTTCTGTCATTAACTCCATATTATTTACAACTATCTGCCTCTTCTTAGTTCCATTGCATTATCAACAGCAACTGCGATATCAGAAATAGAAGCGACAATTGCCTCAGCCACACGACTTCTCTTCGTTTCTGGTTGTTTTCTCTTTGAAGCTGATGAAGTAGTATACTGTCGAGATATACCATCTCCATACGTAGAAGTTGTTGATTCACCGAAGTCATAGTCATCACCCCCTCACTGTCAGAGAATGGGGGAGAATAGATCTCGATGCTCACAGAGTGGGCTTAGAGAGAGAGAGAGTTTGTAGTATGAGAGAGAGAGCTTAGCGAGAGAGAGAGAGAGCTTAGCGAGAGAGAGAGAGAACAGAGGCCACGACCTGGTTAAAGAGAGAGTGGGAGGCACAGGGGATTACCTAGTTAGAGAGAGAACATGGGCGTGGCCTGAAGGAGTGGGCTTTAGAGAGAGAGATATTGTGTTTAGGTTATAATCAAGCCAAAGAGTTTACTCCAACCCGTTCTAACAAATGATGATTAAGATGAGATTCAACATTTTGTAGATATAACTAACCCGCTATTAAAGATATCAAAGAAAGAAATAATAAAAAAAGACCTATAGTATATAGATCCTCATTGATGCACAAGCTGCTTGCATACCACCATTGATAGAGACCGGAATAAGAGATATTCAATGAACCTAGAGCACGACCTCGAGTAAAGGCTTTTATAACTAGTTGACCAAAATGAGGATCCAAATTGCATAAGCAATAGAGCATATAAATAAAGTATCCTATACCCGTCAAATACATACCTGGAACTATGTAGAAAGATTATTACTAACTATCCAAAGTAAGAAGTGAAAATATCCCGATAAAGACATTCCCCAATGATACCATCATGACTCTCGAAGTCATGTGCAGTTGCATTATCAAACCAAATATGATGAGTAGTAGGGTCCTAAGCTAAGCTTCTGCTAAACCTTGAAAATCTAAATGCAGTTGCATTATCAAACCAAATATGATGAGTAGTAGGGTGCTAAGCTAAGCTTCTGCTAAACCTTGAAAATCTAAATGCCATAATGCTCCTAATCATTACATTACCGAATAATTATTTTTAAAAAGAATGCCCTTGTAATAGCAATTCTACCCAAAAGATATTGGGTTACTCCTACAAGGTATCCTTGGACAATGCGCAAGGTTCTATGTTGAGTAGCTGGAGCAACTTTTAAGTTGTTATGAGCCCGAACGAGGGATTCAATAAGTTATTGCCGCCCGCTAAATAGAAATATTAAATTGAAGACCTAAACAAAATGAGCACATAGGGAAAAAAAAAAAAAAAAGGCCCTATGCGAATAATGAACAATCATAAGATTAGATTACCTAACATTCTCAAATGAATTTTAAATATTTTTTATAAAATAATGTGAAGTTTAAATATTTTGTATAAAATAATGCCAACAAATCATAGTTATTTTACATGCAAAAATCCCAAGGCAAGCAAGATTAAAATTAATTTGTGCCTAAATGAAATCAAAATTAATAGAAATTGTTAGAATAAAGGGTTCTAACAAATTACGGACCTCAGAAGATACGATAACCAGGTAAGAGGTTAACCGAATCATATTTAAAGAATTGAAAATGTTTGAGATTAAGAGAGACATATGGTAAGCATATGTACGTAAAAAAAGAGACGTAAAGAAGATTAAAGAAAATTAGAGGGCAACCTACTTGGTGAAGCCGAACCTATAGGCTTGAGACCTGAAAATTGGGGCTTGGATTAGACTAAGGCGTAGTGAATTGACCTTTCACCTCTTGCCCATACATTTGCTTTAGCTAAAGATGCTCATAACATGCTTAAAACTTTCTATGTTTCTCCCACAATATAAAGCTTATATACTTCCTCTTATACATCCAACCGTCCATTCTGAATTGAGGGCTAAGATTGCCCCAATCACAATGTCACGTCTCTACACTATTTTATTTTCAATGTTTTTTTATAAACTATTTTGACACCAAATTTTGTATGTCCAATCCTCTATTAAACTCGCACCAGTGAAAAATATAAAAATAATATTTTCAATAAAATAAAATGACCAAAATACCCCCAAAACTTTAAGGGGTATTTTGGTCATTATATTTTATCAAAAAAATATTTTTAATATGTATTATAGGTGCTCCCCAATGAGAAGAAGACACGTACCAAATTTCATATTCATACAATTTGTATAAAAAAACTAAAAATAAAATACTTTAAGACGTCGAATCTAAGATCAAATGATGAGTGACTCTTTTGATCAAAATTGGACAGCTAGATGGTAGGGGAAACATAGATCTTCTATGCTGTAAGGAAAGTATATAAACCTTTATATATATATATATATATATATATATATACACACTCACATGGTAAAGTACTCTCTCTCTCTCTCTCTCTCTCTATATATATATATATATGGGCAAAAGTCTATATAAGGGTGAGGCCCTAAATAATCAAATCAACGCACATACCAAAAAATTCACTAGAAAAGTATCAATGCCTAAAAATCCTCAAATCAATCATCTCGGCTTCAAAATGTTTGAACACACGAAAAAAAAAAAAAAGGATTTTTAGTCTTGTAAATAGTGCATATTATAATGCATTTTTTGAACCATCAATTTTCAAGATTTTCACATGTTCATAGGTCTGCTTGATTTACATTATTTTTTAAGTTTAAAATTTTATAATTAGATGTGAAAACAACTTTTTAGGCCACTAGAACGATTTCTAATACTGAAACAAAAGATTGGCTTTCATGATGACATTTTCAAGTCCGTTGGTTAGGGAGCATGGAGCATGGAGCATGCGATTGTGTAGATTAAGGACTATATAAACTACTATGGGATAGAATTAGGGAATTTAGGTGGGTTGGAGTTAGGTTTTATGTCCACGGTAATTTAGGAAAGGCAGCTAGGTCTGGATCATATGGGTCTAGGATTCCGGCACCCACGAATTCCTCAAGGTAAAGTAAGGTATCTTCATGCTTTTAACGTCCATCTATAATGATATTACAAGCACATGTGTTTCTTTAGTTCTCTTTAACCTCCACCATGCTTCTCCATTTTTCAAAGTTTCCCTAAATTAGTTTGCAATTATATTGTCTTTTCCTCTGTGTTGTGCCTTCGGAATATAGGGCATTGGCTTTCTATGTTTCTTTTCCAATCCTTTAGAAATTTCTATTAATTAATTTTGTATAGTTTTTATTCACTTCTTTGTTTTTCAAAAAGTTATTTATCCAATTTCATGCTTTTTAATCTAGGTGGGGTTTGTATAAGGTTAATACCTTTAACGATCAAAGTAAGGCTCACCTTCAAATGATGCCAATAGATGTTGCTTTATTGTCGAAATGATTGTCTAAAAATATATTTTTATATTTAATTATGAAATTTAAAGCTTCAAAATAGATAAAAATCTATTTTCATCTAAGACATTTGAAAATCTTGAAAATTAACCATTTGGACAATATATTACAAGATGCAATGTTTCTAGGAATTATGTTTTTTTTATAGTTTTTGTGCAGCATTTTATAGTTTTAATTATGTTGGTAGCATACCTGCTTTGCTTTTCCTAGTAAATTATCCTTGAAACGCTACAAGGTGAGACATTTTAATGTCAATATAACTTTAATTTTTAGCAGGATACCTAAAATAATTGTTCTCAATTAGTTTTGAGGACACAATTTTCGTTACTTTTAGTAATACCAGTAAGCAAACGTAATTTCGTTACTTTTATCGTGATATTGAAGGCAAGAGCGGTTCGTTCTTTTAGTAAACCAAACGTAATTTCGTTACTTTTATCGTGACAATATTGAAGGCAAGAGCGGTTCAAGAGAAAATCACGCTAATAATTAAGGGCACGTTTGTTTCAGGGAATATTTTTATGTGAAAGAATTATCTAGTAGTTAGGTGTGAAAATATTTTTACATTAATTGATCTCAAGTCATCTTTTCACATCAATTAGTAGTTAATTGGTGTGAAAATATTCTCATACTTAACTGTATAAAAGAATTTTTTCTTGTGATAATATTTCCCAAAAAAATATTTTCACATGAACCAGACGTGCCCTAAAAGTACATGAAAAATGGAGTTGTCAATTTTTCGTGTCATTTTAAGGCAACTAAACTTTATTTTTCTTATATTGGATATTAAGAACTAAAATTTATTTTACACAATAAAATATATTTATTTGAAATTTTTTATACAACAAGTTTTAGTATCATGCATATAAAGTACATATTACAATATTGCTGCGATGAATGTCTAGAAGAGTGAGGACCTTTCCTTAATCCGTCTCAAGCTAGGTTAAAAGAGGTGAGTTGTGTTAAGTAAGTGGCTAACATAAAACCTTACCAAAACTTTCCATGAATCCTTTCTAATTAGTTAGATAGTTACCTAAAAAGGTAACAAAAATATATTATTTTATTATCTTTGAACACTAATTCTTTTAAAAAATCTTAAATGCAAGTTAAAAATTCAAATATTTGTTGCCTAATAAGAAATATCTTGAAAATCTGTCATCTAAATTGTAATTTTTAAAAGAGGTTTAAAACTTGCCCAAATTTTTAGTTGAGTATCTAAATACGATCATATTTTAAAGATTTGACAAAAAAATTCAAGGTTTAATATGGATTTTTTATTAGAAAAAAGTTTATATAAGTGCGAGGCTCTAAACAATCAAATTAGAATGCACCTCAAAAAATTCACTAGAACAGATTATTTTAATGCCCAAATATCCTCAAATTGATCATCTCAATCTCAATATGCATGGACATGAGAAAAAATAGATTTCAAGTTTCAGAAATAATACATTTTGTAATGAATTTTTGGATCATCAATTTTCAAGATTTTCAAGTTTTATAGATTTGCTCGATCTACATAATTTTTTAAGCTTGAAATTTTATAATTACAAATGAAAGTATATTTTAAGGCTATCACAAGATTTCCTGTATTGGAACGACATTTCTCGATACTATTTGAAGGTGCGCTTTGCTCTGATTGTTTAGACACGCCTTATATTATTGAAAGATCGTAATATAATTTTCATATCTGAACTGCTTGATACAATTCTGATAAAAAAAAAAAAGCCCAATATTATTGAAAGAACGTAATATAATTTTCATATCGTAACAGTTTGATACAATTCTGATAACAAAAAAAAGCCCAATCAATAATGCCTTAACTAAAATTGTAAACAATAACATCAAAATAAGGATAATTGTCACTACGTTTCTATTGTCCACAAAACTTTTGCCTGGACTAAATGCCCTTTTGCTTTTTCTCTTTTTAATCACAAAACCCATTGTACTTAACCTCCTACACTTTTCATAACTGCCAAAAATGTATACTATGATTACCATGCCCTAACAATTTTGTGCTTATTCTCTTCATAAGGTGGGGATTTTCATCGTACTTACTAATTACTATTTCCACAAGTTTCTGCCTGTTTGAAGGTGAAGAAAACTCACCATCAAATGTATATTTTATATCAAATTGATCACTATTGTAATTCTGATTCTTATTCTTTCATTTGTTACAAGTGTGCTTGGACACTTCTTGTTGGATGGAGACACGGATGAACTTGTTGAAACTGGACCCTTGCTAATAACATAAAAAAAACTAGAGTACCCAACATTAAAAAAAAATAGATTGTCTTTGTAAATATCAATCTAGAGAGATCATGTCAAGTGAAATATCTTTAGTTCATGCGATCAGTGTTTTGAAACCTAGAAATTTAAATCGGGGAATAGCCAATCCAGATCGAGAATTGGTCGGGATCAAAGCGGTCCTAAAAAGATAAGTCCCCATGTAAAACCCCCTATTTTAATTTTTTCTTCTTAAGCCTTTATAATATTTTCTCAAGTTTGCAGTTAGTCCCAACTCATATACTCTTATTTTTTAGTATTTTTTTGGATTATGATTTGAACCGATACAGACCGATCTTGATCACCAACCTAGCATCCGATATGGATATGTGGGGTGGAAGATCGACCCCAACGATTTGGGTTTTGAAATGATGCTTGTGCTTATCTGATTATATACATAGAATTTCGTGGCTTCATTAGCTCATTTATTCCAATGTATCTATGTCTGTATTTTCCTGGAAACCTTATTTTTTATTTAATGTGGAAAAATGATCACCGTTTCAATGTTCCGAACACCAGACAACTGTTTTTTTTCACCCTATTTTATTTTTCGAATTTCGCCCCTAGGCCCCATGTTCCAAATATCATACTACTTTTTTATTTTCTTTTTAATTTTTTTGAAGTCTTTAATCCAAATCTTATTTAAACATTGTGGAAGCCAAACAGTCTGAGATCTAAAAGCTCAGACCTGTCCCTAGACTGTGAAATTCGCAATCCTTGGACCAGTCTGAGGTTGACTTGCAACAATGTTTGGGCAAGCCAAGTGGTCTTAAGTCTGGAACCTTAGACCAATCCGTGGATTGACATTTCATAATCTAGGGACTACTCCGATGTTCAAGACCTGAGATGGCTTAAATTGCACAATCTACATACAAGCCAAGTGGCCTGAGAATCCTGACCTTAAACTCCAAAAAATTTTAAAAGTAAAATAAAAGAATAGTTTGATATTTAGAAATTCCAACACAAGCGCAAAAAAAACGAATAGACCGCGTAAAATTTGGACATCTGCGTATCCCTGTTTTATTTGTGGTAAGGACGTGATTTTTCGAAGATTGGCAATAATTCAATAGAGAATTGTTAGATAAAGGTTTTATCAGGCCTAGTGTGTCACTTTGGGGTGCTCCAGTACTGTTTGTCAAAAAGAAAGATGGGACTATGAGATTGTGTATTGATTATAGACAGTTGAACCAAGTGACAGTGAAAAATAAGTATCAATTACTTAGAATTAATGATTTATTTGATCAATTACAAGGATCACAAGTGTTTTCAAAAATTGATCTTAGATCTGGATACCATCAAACTATGGTAAATATTTTTTCAGGATAACTGTGGATTCATTTTTTTGCGCTTGTTAATACAATTCAAAATGAATCCGCAGTTATCCTGAAAAAATGTTTACCATAGTTTGATGGTATCCAGATCTAAGATCAATTTTTAAATAATAAGGCAGTCATTTGCACATGAAATTTACAATATCTAAATATTCAAAAACAGTAGAAAGAAATATCACAATTTTACTAAAAGCAGAAATATCACATAGATTTCTAATAATTTTACAGTATCTAAAATTTTCTAACAATAGACAAGAAAAATAAATAAATTTTTTTTTTTAAGAATTTACAGTATTTAAAATTTTTAATATAGATAAAATATCACAATTTTTATTAAAAAAATTATTTTTCAAGATAATGAGGTCGCGTACGCATAAAATTTATCGCGCCTAAAATTTATGATAATAAGTAGAAATAATTATTTCATTTCATTTTAAAAAAAAACGTATTATTTTTCGAGACAACGAGGTCACTTACACACAAAACTTATAAAATAAAGATCCTGGATAGAAATATCACTATTTACTAAAAACATACTATTTTTTAAGAAGATGATGACGATGATGTCACTTACTGTTTTATTTGTGGTAAGGACGTGATTTTCCGCAGATTATAGTGCCGTATGGATGTCACTTTTACAAAGTTGGGTTTCCATGAACCAGAAACTCTCTCTGGTTTGTTAATGGCTTTTCAAGCCCCTGAAGAACAGAGCAAAAGCACAGGTTCATCAAGCCCCATAAACACCCCACCAATTTCAGGCACGCTCAATGATCAAGGGAAGGTACCAATTGCTGATATTCTAGAACAAACTGATCATGGAACTTATCCAAAGAAAGAAACGGCATACCCAATTTCATTAGCTTCTTTGGAGATTCTAAATTCATATAGCAACTTGTCGAGGCGCCTTTCCGGTAGCTCTGCTGTAAAACAGAGCACCCATGTCGACCCTCCAATCGGAGGAGAGAAAAAGCTCTCCACTGAAGAAGTGATGAGAATTGCAGGAGAGCAGTATCTCACTACGGGTGAAAACCTCTCTTCTCCCTCTATTCGTGACAGTTCAAAGCTTTCTCACTTGACCAAAGAAGATGTTAAAAACATCGAGCTCGCCAACCTTCTTTTATCTTCAGCTGAGAAGATATCAAACCAGCAATATGATAGAGCAAAGAGGCTTTTGATGGTGTGTGATTTTGAGTCTTCACCAGTCGGTAACCCCGTGCAACGACTGGTTTTCCATTTTGCCGATGCTTTGTGGGAGAGAGCAGAGAGAGAAACTGGGATGAAATCTCTCAAGCCTGAATATATAGAGAGAGAAGCAGATGTAGATAAAGCGTTAAGGGGTTATCACCCAGTTGTATTGGCAATTTATCAGGCCGTTCCTTTTGGAAAACTCGTGCAATTTACAGCAAGCCAAGTAATAATTGGTGCCCTGGATTCTGCAACAAAGATTCATGTAATAGACCTCGAGCCGAGAACAGGCATGCAATGGACTATACTCATGCAGAGCCTATCAGAGAGGTCCGAGTACCCTGTTGAGCATTTGAAGATAACCATGGTAGGTGATTCCACAGGAAAAATGGAAGAGACAGGTACCCGACTGCTCAATTTTGCCAAAACTCTGAAACTCCCCTTGGTTTTCAAGTTGATTACTGTTTCAAATGTTGAGCAAGATATGAGAGAGGACTTTTTGAGCTAGATGTAGAAGAATCAGTTGCCGTTTTGGCTCCCATGGTTCTAAGGACCATGCTGGTTAAGCCTCATTGCTTGGAGAAGATGATCAGAGTCATCAGAAACTTGTGTCCTGATATAATGGTGCTCACTGAGGTGGAAGGCAAACATAATTCACCATCTTTTGTTAACAGATTCATTGAAGTTTTGTTCTATTACAGTGCCTATTTCGATTCTCTTGACGCTTTCATGGAAGCTGCAGACCCGAATAGATTGGCAATGGAAGGGACACTTATGGCTTCGGCCGTGCGGAACATGATAGCGAGAGAGGGAGGAGAGAGAATCATGAGGCATGTTGGGCTTGACACATGGAGGTTGTTTCTTAACAGAGTGGGTTTTGAAGAGGTTGAGGTCAGTGAGGATGCTTTGTATCAGGCAAAACTGATAGTGAAGAGCTATAATCACGCAGAGTCTGTTTCACTAGAAATGAATGGGAAATCATTGACAATTGGTTGGAAGGGCACACCATTGCACTCTGTTTCTGCTTGGAGGTGCTTTTAGGTGCCTCAGTTGCATTGTTTGTTCAACGCGATGTAACCTAGATTACAGTAAATGGTATGACTCCTGTGTAATAGGACATTTGTGTTCATGGTATCTGTACATGTTAACGATCGAGGATGTGCACTTATGTATTTGACACCTTAAAAATTTGGACACTAATTTATAAGTTTTCATTATTAAGATTTCCCAAGAAAAGAACGCAATATCACTTAAAAGCTCTAAATACAAGAACCCAGCTCATCCTAAAGATATAACTCTCACAGAGGTGTCTTGGGTCTTAAAATTATGCTTATTCAGTAGGCATGGACTGAGATGATGGGAACTAGCAACCCTAGTATCTTTGGGAAATTAGGACATATCGTCTCTCCCTCTCCTAAAAGTTGGAGCTTTGAGGAGATAATTTGATGGCCATCTCTATCTTATAACTTGTGCTAATTTTATGGCCACCTCTCTAAAAACTTGTGCTAATTTCATGGCCCCTCCTCTCTCTCTCTCTCTCTCTCTCTGTCTATGTTGTAAAATTGTAGTTACCTCTTGTAGCTCTCTTTTGGAATTTAAAGCATTCTCGTTGTAACGTAAGTGTCCTCAGTTTCCTCTGCACTATTTTGGAACTGTAAGCTTCATCTTTGTAACATAAGTCTCGTATACACGATTTGACAAATCGGCTGGTCCAACTCGGAACCGGCCAAGTAAACCAGAACCGGCCATTTGCTAAGCCAATTTTGGCCAATTTAGGTGGTCCGACCAATTATTTTAAAGAATTTCAAGCATAAAAATATAAAATAGCAAAAAAAATGGATTTGTTTGTAATATGTTGTTGAATGTTTTTTTTATCATTTTGACAAAGATTGGAATGTGTTTTGGCCATAAATACTTAGTATATAAGTTTATATAATCTTGCAACTTTAAAATGTAGAACTAAAAATGCACCTCAAAAATTCATCAAAAAATGTTGTTTTAATGTTGAAAAATCATCTAATTAATCATTTCGACATCAAGATGTATGAATATGAAAAAAAAAACAAGAAAGATTTTAAGTCAAAAGATAGTGCAACTTGCAACACATTATCTAGACCATCCATTTTCAAGATTTTCATATGTTTATAGATCTACTTGATTTTAAGTATTTTTGGAGTTTAAAATTCTAT
>NW_006497754.1:2664039-2757074 GCF_000471905.2 Amborella trichopoda
CATATTGTTTAATAATACTACTTGATTTTAATCATTTTTAAATTTAAAATTTATAATCAGATATAATAATAAATTTTGAGATAATCCTCAAATATTTTACATCAAAATTATCTATCATAATACAATTTTGAAGGTGCACCTTACCTCTACAGCTACAAATGCATCCATATGCCTACTGGACCCTTGTAAGTTTGACTCTTATTCTTTGACTTGTTTATAGAGTGCTTGGGGTCCAAGCAAACAAGCCTAGGGCAATGCTTTTTGGATGGAGACACGGGTGAACTTGTTGAAACTGGACAATTGCTTAGAAAATGAAAAACCAGAACAACAAAAAGTACTGCATCTTTGTAAATATCGCAGAGTGATCATTTCGAGTGAAATGTCTTTGGTATTTGTGACTAGTTTTTGGCAATCTAAATTGGAAATCACTAATCTGGATCAGGAATTAGCAGGGAATGAATCCGTTTTGAAGAGGGTAAAGGTCCCAGCCCCGTCCCACCTAAAATCCTTTATTTCATTTTTTTCCCTTAATTTATCTAATATTTTCTTAAGTCTGTCGTAAATCCCACCCATTAACCCCTATTTTTAAATTTTTTAAATATTTTTGTGAATTGCTGATTCGGATTTATCCAAATCGGTCTTGATCACCGATCTAGTGATTTGGCATGATCCGTGGGGGTTGACAATCGACCCATCAATTCGGATTTTGAAACACTGCTTGTGATTATTTGATTCTATACATCGAAATCCATGGTTTGATTAGCTAATTTATTCCAATATATACATGTTTGTGTTTTCCTAGATATCCTTGTTTTCTAGTGGAAAATTGAGCCAAATATCTAACTTATTAAACAAAATATTAAGAAAAATATACATTTGTACCATATTTAAATATAAATATGGTAATTTACCTAGGGTCTGAAATATACTAAAATTTATGATGAGGTTCATTGGGCCAATGTTCCAAACATCACATTGTTGCTTTTTTTGCCTTTTCTATTGTTTTCAATTTTTCTCCTAAGTACAGTGCTCCAAACATTAGATGGATTTTTATTATTTTTTTAATTCTTTTTGTGAAGCATATGAATTGGATAGAGGTTGCCAGCCTTAGACCTTTTGATTTGCATGAACATTATGGAAGCCAACGGTACGAGATTTGGAATCTGGGACTACTTGGATTGCACAATATTCACACAAGCCAAGAGGTCTAAGGTCTAGAAACTCAAACTAATCCCTAAATGGAAATTCACAATTCATGGACCAATCTGAGGTTCCATACCTCAACCACTTGGCTTGCATAATCTTCGCAAATGATTCGAGGATCCACCTTAGCCCAGTAGCTACACTTCAAAAAAAATAAAAAACAAAATAAAGAATGATTTATGTATAGATCTTAAAATTTTAGGTAAAATACTATTGCTCTACTTATATACGAAAATTATTAAGAATGTCAGTCAACCTGCTTTTTTTATTTTTAATTTTTCAAAATTGTCCCTCAGTCAATCAAATTTGGATTTTTTTTAAATTTTTTCATTAGTAGGGCAGTGCCTTAAGGTTTGGGGCACTGCCCTACTAATAAAAAACTAAAAGAATCTAAAAATAAAAATAAAATTCGGGTTGACCAAAAACAATTTTAGAAAAAAAAAAACTGTTTGACCGTCCTACTTTATAATTTTTGCCTATAAGCATATCATTTTGTATTTTATCTAAACTTTTAGGGTCCATATGTAAATAAATCTAAAATAAAATGCGGTTGAATATTTGGAACATCAAACAGAGAGGACAAAATTTGAAAAACAAAATAAACAAATCGATGTCAACGTAAAATTTGGCTCCCACGTATCCTCTCTTATTTAGGGTACAGATGTAATTTTTTGAAGGATTAACTCTCTCTCTCAAAACCGTATTTCTGAGATGGCCACAGTCTAAAAATCTCAAAGAGAAGCTTGAAAACTCTATAGATCCCAAACAAGAAATCAAACTGGTTCTCAATTCTCTGACAAGTTCACTCATCACACTTTGGGCTTCCATGAATCAGAAACTCTTTCTGGTTCATCAAGCCCCATAAACTCCCCACCAATTTCCGGCTTGCTCAATGATCAAGAGAAGGTACCAATTGCAGATATTCTTGACCAAACTGATCGTGGAACTTCTCCAAAGAAAGAAAAAGCATACCCAATTTCATTAGCTTATTTGGAGATTCTACAGTCATATAGCAAATTCCAGAGGCACCTTTCCGGTAGCTGTGCCGTAAAACAGAGCACCAATATCGACACCTCAATTGGAGGTGAGAGAAAGCCATCCACTGTAAGAAGTGATGAGAATTGCTGGAGAGCAGTATCTCAATACTGCTGAAAACCTCTCTTCTCCCTCAATTCCTTACAGTTCAAAGCTTTCTGGCTTGACCAATGAAGATGCTAACAACATCGAGCTTGCCCACCTTCTTTTATCTTTGGCTGAGAAGATATGAAACCAGCAATATGATAGAGCAAAGACGCTTTTGATGTTATGTGATTTTGAGTCTTCCCCAGTCGGTAACCCAGTGCAACGGTTGGTTTTCCATTTTGCCGATGCTTTATGGGAGAAAGTAGAGAGAGAAACTGGGATGAAATCTCTCAAGCCTGAATGTATAGAGGGAGAAGCAGATGTAGATGAAGTGTTCAAGGGATATCACCCCGCTGTATTGGCAACCTATAAGGCCGTTCCTTTTGCAAAACTCTTGCAATTTACAGCAAGCCAAGTTATAATCAGCGCCCTGGCCTCTGCAACAAAAATTCACCTAATAGACCTCGAGGCAAGGACAGGCATGCACTGGAGTATGGTTATGCAGAGCCTATCAGAGAGGTCCAAGTACCCTGTTGAGCTTTTGAAGATAACCATGGTAGGTGATTCGGGAGAAAGAATGGAAGAGACAGGTACCCAACTGCTGAATTTCGCCGAAACTCTGAAACTTCCCTTTGTTTTCAAGTCGTACTGTTTCGAATGCTGAACAAGATATGAGAGAGGAACTGTTCGAGCTAGATAGAGAAGAATCAGTCCCCGTTTTCGGTCCCTTGGTTCTCAGGGCCCTGCTGGTTAAGCCTCATTGCTTGGAGAAGATGATCAGAATCATCAGAAACTTGTGTCTTGATATAATGGTACTCACTGAGGTGGAAGGCAAACATAATTCACCATCTTTTGTTAATAGATTCATTGAAGCTTTGTTCTATTACAGTGCCTATTTCGATTCTCTTGATGCTTTCATAGAAGCCGCGGACTCAAATAGATTGGCAATGGAAGGGACATTTATGGCTTCCGCCATGCGGAACATGGTAGTGAGAGAGGGACGAGAGAGAGTCATCAGGAACGTTGGGCTTGACACATGGAGGTTATTTCTTAACAGAGAGGGTTTTGAAGAGGTTGAGGTTAGTGAGGATGCTTTGTATCAGGCAAAACTGATAGTGGAGAGCTATAGTCACTCAGACTCTGTTTCACTAGAAATGAATGGGAAGGCAATGACAGTTGGTTGGAAGGGCACACCATTGCACTCTATTTCTGCATGGAGGTGCTTTTAGCTGCATTGTTTCTTCAACTCTTTGTAACATAGGCTACATACAGTAAATGGTATGATTCCTATGAAATAGGACATTTGTGTTCATGGTATCTATAATTCTATACATGTTGATCATCGAGGACATGCACTTGCATCGGACACCTTGAAAACATAGACGCTTCTTTATAAGCTTTCTTCTTGAGATTTCATAAGAAAAGAGCATAATATCACTTAAAAATTCTAAATACAAAAACCCCCATCTAAAAGATATGTAGACATGTAATGTGAAACACCAATTTTCGGGCTGGATTTTAACATTCGTATATATATCAAAGTACACATATATGTGTCTTTGTAACATTGTGTAACATAGTCTCTCTCTCTCTCAAGTGCCTAGGGTTACTTAAATCTAATCTTTTATTTGTGTTATGTATGAAAGACCAATTTTAGGATTAATTTTGAAAATTTCTGTCATTTGTCAAAGATATATATGTGTGTGTCCTTGTAACAAACATCGCATGACTCTCTCTCTCACACAGGTGCATTGGGTTTCTTAAGCCTTAAATTATGCTCATCATGCATGGATTAATAAGATGATCGGAAATAACAACCTTCAAAAGTGGATCCTTGGGAAAATAGGACATATCTCTCTCTTATAACTTGTGCTAATTTCATGGCCATCTCTCTCTCTCTCTTAAAGTTGGACCCTTGTGGTTACCTCTTGTAGCACTCTTTCCGAATTGTAAGCTTTCTTGTTGTAACCTAAGTTTCCTGTGTTGGAGTGGTAAGCTTTGTCTTTGCAATTTATGTCTCCCCGAGAATCGGGAGGGTTCGTGGTGGTAGCATTACTTGTACCCCAACTAAGGTTTAGGTTTCTATTCTTACCTAACGCATTAAAAAACCATTAATGATTTTAAAAAACGAGTAACGGCTCATCATCTCTATTGAATTACCAAAAAAAAAAATTTATTTCTCCTATATTTCCTCGACAACAACAAGACTTTGGCCCATTTGGTTCACATGGAAATGTTTTCTAAAAAACATTTTCATATAAAAAAATTCTCTCGTGCTGTCAAATGTGCGAATATTTTCATATCAATTCGTCTTAGTGCATCTTTTCACACCAATCGACAACTAATTGATGTAAAATATTATCACAATTAACTGCATGAGAGAATACTAGAAAACACTTTCACACGAACCAAACATGAGGGCATTTTTGATGTCATGGTTTTAGAAACCTTGTCTTCCTAAAAATTAGATATCCCAAGTTCCATAGTCTCTCATGGAAGTGACTGTTTCTACTTTTTGATCTTAAATATAAGGCAAGTGGATATTGCTGTTTCTACTTTAATGTAAAATTTCCCAGTTATCCAAATAAAAAAACTGCTACAATACTTGAAGACGCGCATCTTCCATAAATCAAAACACGCCCTTAGAGAGAGAGAGAGTAATTTATTCGTTTTAGTTTCAGTTGATGGATAAATCCAAAGACTAAGAGCGGAGAAAGTGACGAGTGATTTTGCTAAGGTAGCTATAAAATTTTTGGCCTTCCTTTTAGACAGAAAGGGCTGGCATATTTTGTATTTTCACTGGGTAAATAACGCGTACAGTGTGCTCCTGCTGGACTAAACAAATTGTAAGGCAAAGGAGTGAGGGACTGACTCAGAAAGAATCTTTCTGGATTTGTGATTGTGGGATCGATTTCAATACATGAGTAGTTTCAAAGAAAGAAAAAAAAAGGTTTTTCAGTTCTAAAATCATCTACAATTTGGATGGTCCGTTTCGGTACACCTTCTTTTTGAGAATGGGGTTGGGGCATTGGTGGATGGAGGGGTTGATGCCTCAAGACTCCATCCCGCGTTAATATGTCAAAATAAAGGAAAAAGTAAGCTTATATAGAGTCGAAGTTCTAAACGATCAAATTAGAGCTTATATAAAAAAATTTACTAGAAAAGTTTGTTTTAATGTTCAAATATCCTGAAATTGATAATCTCGACATCAAGATGCATGGACATGAGAAAAAATGGATTTCAAGATTTGGAAATAGTGTAGTTTGTAACACATTTTTGGACCGTCAATTTTCAAGATTTTCAAGTTTTCATAGATCTATCAATCTACACTATCTTTGAAGCTTTAAACTTCATAAATAAATATAAAAATATATTTTAAGACTATCACATAGATTTTCAGTATTAAAACTATATTTCTCAATACTATTTGAAGGTAGGCTCTAATTCGATTGTTTAGAGCCTAGGCTCTATACAAACCGCACCCAAATAAGAACCATATAGACTTTTTTCAGTGTGTGCAAGCAACCCAAGGTTGAATATGTTACATCCCTACGGTTTGGGGTCCTACAAAATATTTCTAAATAGGGGTACTTTTAGGATCTCAAATCGCACCCTCGATGTACTTAAAAACAAATGTCTCAAGATTGAACAGAGTCCGTCCCACTTTTTTAAGGTGAGATATATGTCAAAAAAGTTGAAATTCAATTTTATTTTTTGTGAAACTAATCATTTAGTAATTTTTAGGTAGTTCTTAAATTTTACAATTCAAAATTTTTTTAGGCAGTTCCTAAATTTTACCATTCAAGTAGATTTGCTGCCTGAGGGAGTAGATGAACACTAATGCTCCCACATAGGCTTGACTCACGTTTGGCTCCTGTGAAATTGTTTTCTGGAAAAATATTTTCATATGAAAATATTATATCATGTGGTTAAACGTGAGAATATTTTTACATAAATTAGTTGCCAATTGGTATTAAAGATGTACTAAGACCAATTGGTATTAAAATATTCTCACACTTAAATCACACGAGATAATTTTTTTATGTAGAAATATTTTCTAGAAAACAATTTCACATGAACCGCACCCGCCATTAGTGTATGCAATTACCAAAACCTAATCAACAATGCTCTTTGGTGTGCTTAGTTTCTTATTATATTCTTTTCATGTGGCGGAGATTTTCATTGTACTTACTATTTCCACAAGTTTCCACTTATTTGAAGGTCAAGAAAACTCACCACCAAATGTATTTTTTATATCAAATTAGCCACTAATATATTTCTGATTCTTATTATTTCACTTGTTATGGAGTATTTGGACAGTGCTCTTTGGATGTATACGGGTGAACTTGTTTAAACTGGACAATTGCTTAGAACATTAAAAACTAGAGTACATAACATTAAAAAAAGAGTATCTTCGTAAATATCGTAATAAAAAAAAAGTATCTTTGTAAACATCGCAATCTATCGTAGAGAGAGAGCATTTCAAGTGAAACATTATTAGTTGGTGTGACAAATGTTTTCAGCGGTCTAGATTGAGAATCACCGATCCATATTAAAAATTGATAGGGATCGAACTGATTCTGAAAAGGTAATAAGTCCCAGCCCCGTACCTCAAAACCCCTATTTCAATTTTTTTCTTAATCTTATCAAATATTTTCTCAAATTTATTGTAAATCCCACCACATTAACCCCTATTTAATTTTTTATTTTATTTTTATAATTTTGTGATTGCCTACTCGGACAATGCTCTTGGATGGAGAGAAGGCGTGAACGTTCTGAAACTTGGCAATTGCTTAGAACATTAAAAAACTAAGTACAAAACAATAATAATAGAGCCGTTGTTAATATCGCAATCTATCATAGAGAGACATCATTTTGAGTGACATATCACTAGTCCTTGTGACCAGTATTCTCTGCAATCTAGATTGGGAGTCACCAATCCAGATAAAAAATTGATAAGGACCAAACTGGTTATGAAAACGATAAGTCCCAGCTCCATCCCCCTAAAACCCCCATTTTTTTTTTTTGGTATTCAGCTTATCTAATATTTTCTCAATGTTGTTGTAAGTCCCACCTATTGACCCCTATTTGAATTTTTATTTTATTTTTATGTTTTTTAATAGTTTTGTGGATTGTCTATTCAAATTGATCCAAACCAATCTTGATCACTAATCCAATGGTCTGACACGGACCTGTGGGGTGGATAATCGATCTCCTCTATTTGGGTTCCAAAACACTGCTTATGATTATTTGATTATATACGTAGAAATTCATGGTTTCATTAGCTCATTTATTTCAATATATACATTTTTGTGCTTTCCTAGATAACCTTATTTTCTAGCATGGGAAATTGAGCCAAATATCTAACTTACTAAACAAAAAATAAGGAAAATATATGTATGTACCATATTTAAATATGTTAGTTATGCAAGGTAAAAAATTTATAAAAATTTATGAGTAGGTTCATTGGTCCGATGTATTTTTTTTAATTTTGTTCCTCAGTCCAATGTTCTAAACAACAGTTTTTTATTTTTATTTTTAAAATTTTTTGAATTGTAGGGACTTTACTGAGGTTCCAAACCTCAAATCTCTTGGCTTGGGTGAATATTATGGAAGCCAAGCAGTCCAAGGTATGGAATCTCAAATTAGCCTCTAGACTAAGAAATTTGTAGTTTAGATAACGGTCCAAGGCCTTGAATCTTGGATAGCTTGTACAGTGTTCATGCAAGCAAAGTGGTCCGAAGCCTGAAACATCAGACCAATCCCTGTATTGAAATCCATAATCCAGGGACTAGTATGAGATTCTAGACCACGGAGCACTTGCTCGCACGATCTTCACAAAGCCAAGTGGTCCAAGCTTCAAAACCATATACCGGTCCCTACATTTCAAAAAACTAAAAAATAAAATAGAAAAGCGGTCCTATAGTTAGACCATGAAACAAAGCGGTCCTAATGTTAGAGCATGAAACAAAGCGACAAAATATAAAAAAAATGACCTTCACATATTCCTATCTTATTTATGGTATGGATGTAATTTTTCTGAAGATTGAAATGCTCTCTCTCAAAACCTTATTTATGAGATACCCACAATCCCAACGAAAAATTTGAAAACTCTATGGAGCCCAAACTAGAGAACAAACTGGTTCTGAAATTCTCAAACGTTCACTCATCACACTTTGGGCTTCCATGAACCAGAAACTCTCTCTGGTTTGTTAATGGCTTTCCTAGCCCCTGAAGAACAGAGCGAAAGCACAGGTTCATCAAGCACCATAAACACCCCACCACATTCAGGCTCACTCAATGATCAAGAGATGGTACCAATTGCAGATGTTCTTGCACAAACTGATCATGGAACTTCTACAAATAAAGAAAAGCCATACCCAATTTCATTAGCTTCTTTGAAGATTCTAAAGTCACATAGAGAATTGTCAAGGCGCCTTTCCGGTAGCTCTGCTGTAAAACGGAGCACCAACATCGGACGCGAGAGAAAGCTTGGAGGAGAGAGAAAGCTTTCTATTGAAGAAGTGATGAGAATTGCGGGAGGGCAATACCTCACTGCAGGTCGAAACCTCTCTTCTCCCTCAAATCCTCACAGTTTAAAGCTTTTTGACTTGACCACAGAAGACTTTAACAACATCGAGCTCGCCCACCTCCTTTTATCTTCAGCTGAGAAGATAGCCAACCATGAATACGATAGAGCAAAGAGGCTTTTGATGATGTGTGGTTCTGAGTCTTCACCTCTTAGTAACCCAGTGCAACGACTGGTTTTCCATTTTGCCAAAGCTTTGAGGGAGAGAGTAGGGAGAGAAACTGGGATGAAATCTCTCAAGCCTGAATATATAGAGAGAGAGAAGCAGATTTAGATAAAATGCTGAAGGGGTATCACCCATCTGTATTGGCAGTTTATCAAGCCATTCCTTTTGCAAAAATCTTGCAATTTACAGCAAGCCAAGTTATAATTGGCACCGTGGCCTCTGCAACAAAAATTCATCTAATAGACCTCGAGCCAAGAACAGGCATGCAATGGACTTGGGTCCGGGTACAAAACATGGACCCGAATATTATTCGGGTTCGGGTCCAGCCAGACCCAGGCTGCGGTCACCCCTAATTTTCTAGTAAGTGGCGAAAATTGAACCAGTTATCTAACCTATCAAAAAAACATTAAGAAAGATTCAGATATCTACCATATATGCAAAGGTCCAAAATATATTAAAACTGACGAGAAGATCCATTGGGCAAATATTCCAAACATCATAGCGCTGCTTTTTTTTGGCCTTATTTATGTTTTCAATTTTGCTCCTCAGTTTTTTATGTTTTCGATTTTGTTCCTCAGTTCAATGTTTTAAATATCGAATAGATTTTTTATTTTAATTTTTAATTTTTAATTTTTTTTGGTAAAATATAGAGATTGGACTGAGATTTCAAACATTAGACCTATTGGCTTACATAAACATTGTAAAAGCCGACAGTCCAAGGTCTGGAATCTCAAACCGCTTGAATTACACCAATATTCATGCAAGCAAAGTAGTCTAAGGTCTAGAACCTCAAAATAATCCCTCGACTGAAATTCACATGCCAGAGACCGGTCTGAGGTTCTATAGCTCCTATGGCCTGCATAATCTTCACATAAGCTGAATGGTTCGATGATCTAGACCTCAGCCGAGTACCTACACTTTAAAAAAATAAAAAATAAAATAAAAAATGGTTTGATATATGGAGAAGTTGAAAACCAAAAAAAAACAAATGGATATCAACGTCAAATTTGGCCCCCAAGTAGCCCTATTTATGGTAAGAACGTAACTTTTCTAAAGATTAAACTGCCTCTCTCTCGCTCTCTCAAAACCGTATTTATGAGATGGCCACGGTCTCAAAATCTCAAAGGGAAGCCTGAAAACTCTATATATTCCAAACTAAAAATCAAACTGGTTCTCGATTCTAAAACATGTTGATCCGTCACACTTTGGGCTTTCACGAATCAGAAACTCTCTCAGGTTCATCAAGCCTCATAAACACCCCACCACTTTCAGGCTCACTCAATGATCAAGAGAAGGTACCAATTGCAGATATTCTTGAACCAACTGATCATGGAGCTTCTCCAAAGAAAGAAAAAGCACCCCCAATTTCATTAGCTTCTTTGGAGATTCTAAAGCCATATAGCAAATTCTCGAGGCACCTTTACGGTAGCGATGCTGTAAAACAGAGCACCAACATCGACACCCAAATTGGAGGAGAGAGAAAGCTCTCCACTGAAGAAATATTGAGAATTGCAGGACAGCAGTATCTCACTACTGGTGAAAACCTCTCCTCTTCCCCAAAGCCTTTCAGTTTCAAGCTTTCTGACTTAACTGACGAAGATGTTAACAACATCGAGCTCGCCCACCTTCTTTTATCTTCAGCTGAAAAGATATCAAACCAGCAATATGATGGAGCAAAGAGGCTTTTGATGGTGTGTGAGTTCGAGTCTTCGCCAGTTGGTAACCCATTGCAACGACTGGTTTTCCATTTTGCCGTTGCTTTGTGGGAGAAGATAGAGAGAGAAACTGGGATGAAATCTCACAAGCCTGAATATATAGAGGGAGAAGCAAATGAAGATAAAATGTTGAAGGGTTATCACCCAGCTGTATTGGCAGTTTATCAGGCCGTTCCTTTTGCAAAAATCTTGCAATTTACAGCAAGCCAAGTTATAATCGGCGCCCTGGCCTCTGCAACAAAAATTCAGCTAATAGACCTGGAGGCGAGAAAAGGCCTGCACTGGACTATGGTTATGTAGAGCCTATCAGAGAGGTCCAAGTACCATGTTGAGCTTTTGAAGATAACCATGGTAGGTGATTCGGGAGAAAGAATGGAAGAGACAGGTACCCGATTGCTGAATTTCGCCAAAACTCTGAACCTCCCCTTTGTTTTCAAGTCGATTACTGTTTCGAATGTTGAACTGGATATGAGAGAGGAGCTGTTCGAGCTAGATAGAGAAGAATCAGTAGCTGTTTACGCCCCCATGGTTCTAAAGACCATGTTGATTAAGCCTCGTTGCTTGGAAAAAACGATCAGAGTCATCAGAAACTTGTGTCCTTATATAATGGTGCTAACTGAGGTGGAAAGCAAACATAACTCACCATCTTTTGTCCACAGATTCATTGAAGTTTTGTTCTTCTACAGTGCCTATTTTGACTCTCTTGATGCTTTCATGGAAGCTGTGGACCCGGATAGATTGGCAATGGAAAGGGCATTTATGGGTTCGGCAATTCGGAACATGGTAGCGGGGGAGGGAGAAGAGAGAATCATCAGGCATGTTGGAATTGATACATGGAGGTTGTTTTTTAACAGAGTGGGTTTTGAAGAGGTTGAGCTTGTTCGGGATGCTTCGAATTTGGCAAAAGTGATGGTGAAAATCTATCGTCACTCAGAATCTATTTCACTAGAAATGAATGGGAAAGCATTGACAGTTGGTTGGAAGGGCAAACCATTGCACTCTGTTTCTGCTTGGAGGTGCTCTTAATCTTAGCTGCATTTTTGTTCGACACTTGGATCGTAGGAAATGATATGTGCCTATGCAAGCAAAGAAGGTTGATGACGAGGTTGAGTAGGATAGGACCCTACAATTTGGGGTCCTACAAAACATATCTAACTAGGCTTTCAGCTAGAGCAGGTGCAATGGTAAATTTTGCTCCTATAGGGGCATACAATTTTATCAGCACCCACATGAAGTCGGCATCTTGGGTATTGCCTTTCAATTACTGTAGCACTTCTCATGTTTCTCAACGACAAGTGCTATGTTGTTTTGGAAAGTGCAGCTTCTTGTGGCTTCCAAAACAACGCTCTTCTGTTCTACATCCTCCAAAACCAGTAGAAGAAATGGCTTTGGCAGCCCCTTTTTCCACTAATTCCACCAATCAAACACGCCCTAAGGTTAGAATATATATAACTATTATGTAGCCTGTGCTATCCACGAGCCAGCCATTTGGATGGATCATGGAGACAAAAATGAGTGATTAGATTTTCTTTCCTGGACAAGAAGATTCGTGTTGTCTATGTTCACCTTAAAATCATAGAGAGACTAAGCCCAAATACAATAAAAGTAAACCAAACAAAAGCAATATGCAAAACAAAAAAAAAAAAGCAAAAACAACAAAAGAGGGTCATGCTAGGCTGGCCCTGTCGCAAGCTTGGCTCATGCCCGATCCTTGGGCGTTGTGGCCCAGCCATGGGGCCACATTTTTAGGCAACGCCAACCTAGCCAATTGGTCCGTTGCGAGGCCTACTCCAAAAGTGCTCTAAGTATATTGCTCACCATATACTTGGAACCAGTATAAGAAAAATCTAATCGGAATAGTTCATCGGACATAGGGTAGAAAGCAGTTACTCGGTACCAACCGGTTAACTGGCTGGTTCAACTGGCCTATCCAGGCAAGTCCCCGTGGTCAAAAGAGTATTAAAAACTTAAAAAAAAAATACAAAAAATCTAATAAAATATGAAAAGTATATTTAAAGTATGATTAAACAAAAAAACATCCAAATGAAATTGAAATTTAATAAAAGAAATGGATTTTAAATAATTCATTTGTGCTCAGGGGTATTTTTGAATTTTTTTAAAAAAAATAAAAAAAAATGCAAAATTAAGTATTAGTAGCCAAAACAATTTCCAATTTTTGCCCAAAAAAAATGAAAAAACTAAAAAACGCATTATAAAGAAAAGCCCTTACTTATTGGATTTTATATATATTTTAACTAGTCGAAACTGAAACCGGCCGGTTCCGATCTAATCGAGCAATTCCAATTTGAACCGCCAAATTTTTCCTACACTCCTAGGAACACTTTTGGAGCTAAGAGCACGTTTGGAGTGTATACGTAAAGGTTACACCCCTACAATTTGGGGTCCTCACCCTTCAGCACATTGCCTAATCTTAAAAAAAGAAAAAAAAGAAAAAGAAAGACTCCAAATCGTATTATTGATGCCCTTAAAAACAACAACCGTATTATTGATGCCCTTAAAAACAACAACGCTATTTTTTGAAGGTGAGATTTTGAAAATAATAATCTAGTTATTTTTAGGTAGTTTCTGAATTTTAGATCCAAAAATTTCTTCCAAGTAGGTTTTCCCCCAAGGAACTAGATGAACAGTAATGCTCCTCCGGGAGCTTAATATACGCACTCTATAACCGAAAAATTTCCGACACTCATCGGAGTATACTATCCAACTAGGTAAAAACACATGCTTTTTAGATCTCAAATTTTGGGGATGAAATCTATAAAACTCATAAACTAATCAAAATTAAAAAAATTGACATAAATTCTCTACGTACTAAAATAAAATAATGCATCAGAGACCGATGAATTTTTTAAGAGCAAGATCTAAGTGTCACAAAACTCAAAATTCAATTTTTTGTATTGAAAATAGTCATCTAGGTGGTTCCCAAAATTTTAGACAAATGTTGTTCCAAAATAAGTATATTGCACGAGGGAGTGAATGCATAGTATGCTCCCGTGGGAGCATAATATATGTACTCCGAGACCATTTATAACCGCCAAAAATGCATATGATAGAATACCATTGCCTGCTCAACCATATAGTCTTTGATGTGCTTGGTTTTTTATCCTGATCTCTTCATGTGGTGGAGGTTCTCATTGCACTTGATGTTTCCACAAGTGCCTACTTGTTTGAAGGTGAATAAAACTCACCACCAAGTCTATTTTTTATGTCAAATTAACCACTATTATAATTCTGATTCTTGTTCTTTGACTTGTTATAAGTGCCTGGACAATGCTCTTTGGATGGAGACAGGGATGAACTTGTTGAAACTTGACAATTGCTTAGAACATAAAGCATCAAAAATGGAGTATCTTTGTAAATATCGCAATTTGCCGTAGATATAGATAATTTCGAGTGAAATGAATTTAGTACTTGTGACCGGTGTTTTCGGCGATCTCGATTGGGAATCACCAATCTGAACTAGGAATTCATAGGGATTGAATTTGTTCTTAAAACGTAAACATCCCGGCCCCATCCTACCTAGAATCCCCTATTCGAAGTTTTTTTTTCTTGAACTTTATCTAATATTTTTTTTTAAAAAAAAATTGTAGTAAATCCCACCCTATTAACCGCTATCTTTTAATTTTTAAATATTTTTGTGGATTGTCGATTCGGACTGATCCAAATTAATCATGATCACCGATGTAGTGATCTGGAGCGGATACGTGGGGGTGGACAATCGACCCCATCAATTTGGGTTTTAAAACACTGCTTATGATTATTTAATAATAAACATAGAAATTCATGGCTTGATTAGCCATTTATTCCAATGTATACATGTTTGTATTGTCCCGGATAACCCTATTTTCTATCAAGTGTGGAAAATTTAGCCAAATATCTAACTTACCAAACAACATACTACGATAAATTTACATTTGTACCATATTTAGATATGGTAATTACGAAAAGGTCCAAAATATATTAAAATTTATGAGGAGGTCCATTACGAGAAGGTCCAAAGTATATTAAAATTTATGAGGAGGTCCATTGGGCCAATATTCCAAACGTCAAACTGCTGCTTTTTTTGCCATTCTCATTTTTTTCGATTGTGCTCCTTAGTCCAATGTTCTATATATTGGATGGATTTTTTATTGTATTTCTTTAATTTTTTTTATGAAGCATAAGGATTGCGTCAAGGTTTCGAATGTTAGACCTCTTGGCGGACCGCTTGGATTGCACAATATTTACTCAAGCCAAGCGTTCTAAGGTTTGAGCCCTTGAACTAATCTCCAGACTGAAATTCACAATCCAGGGATAGGTCTTAGGTTCCATACCTTAGACCACTTAGAATGGTACCAAGTGGTTTGAGGATCCAAGCCTCAAATTGGAAAAACAAAAAAACAAAGGGTGCGGCTTTTTTTTTGGGCAAGTGGCTGAGGTTTGTATAGAGCTAAGGTTCTAAACAATCAAAGTAAAATGTACCTTCAAATAGTGCCGAAAAATGTGGTTTCAATACTAGAAATCTTTGTAATAGCCTTAAAATATATTTTCACCTCTAATTATAAAATTTCAAGCTAAAAAAATTGTGTAGATAGAACAGATTTATGAAACTTGAAAATCTTGAAAATTGAACGTTCCAAAAATGCATTACAAGATGCACTATTTCTAAAACTTGAAATCTATTTTTTTCTCAAGTCTATGCATCTTGATGCCGAGATGATCAATTTGAGGATATTTGAGCATCAAAACAACCTCCTCTAGTGAAATTTTTGAGGTATGCTAGTTTGATTGTTTAGAGCCTTAGTTACTATATATATACTTTTCCCTAAAACAAATGGATGTCAACGTAAAATTCGGCCCGCAAGTATCGCCATCTTATTTATGGTACGGGTGTAATTTTTCAAAAGATTAAACTGACCTCTCTCTCTCTCAAAACCTTATTTACGAGAGAGCCACACTCTCAAAATCTCAAAGCGAAGTTTGAAAACTATATAGAGCTCAGACTGGAGATTAAACTGGTTCTCAATTCTAAGACATGTTCACTCATCACACTTTGAGCCTCCATGAATCAGAAGCTCTCTGTGGTTTATCACCAAGCCCCATAAACACGCACTTTCAGGCTCACTCAATGATCAAGAGAAGGTATCAATTGCAGATATTCTTGAACAAACTGATCATGGAACTTCTTCAAAGAAACAAAAAGCATACCCAATTTCATTAGCTTCTTTGGAGATTCTGAAGCCGTCTAGCAGATTCTTGCCGCGGCACTCCGGTGGCTGTGCCGTAAAACAGAGCACCAACATCGACACCCCAATTGGAGGGGAGAGAGAGCTTGGAGGGGAGAGAGAGCTTGGAGGAGAGAGAAAGCTCTCCACTGAAGAAGTAATGAGAATTGCAGGAGAGTAGTATCTCACTCCTGGGGAAAACCTCTTCTCTCCCCCAAATCCTTTCAAGCTTTCAGGCTTAACTGACGAAGATGTTAACAACATCGGGCCCACCTTCTTTTGTCTTCAGCAGAGAAGATATCAAACCAGCAATATGATAGTGCAAAGAGGCTTTTGGTGGTGCGTGATTTTGAGTCTTCGCCAGTGGGTAACCCAGTGCAACGACTGGTTTTCCATTTTTCAGAAGCATTGTGGGAGAGAGTAGAGACAGAAACCGGGTTGAAATCTCTCACGCCAGAATATTTTGAGGGAGAAGCAGCTGCAGATAAAATGTTAGAGGGTTATCACCCAGCTGTTTTGGCAATTTATAAGACCGTTCCTTCTGCAAAACTCTTGCAATTTACAGCAAGCCAAGTTATAATTAGCGCTCTGGCATCTGCGACAAAAATTTATCTAATAGACCTGGAGGCCAGAAGAGGCTTGCACTGGAATATGGTTATGCAGAGCCTATCAGAGAGGTCTGAGTACCCTGTTGAGATTTTGAAGATGACCATGGTAGATGATTCCACAGAAAGAGTGGAAGAGACAGGTACCCAACTGCTTAATTTTGCCAAAACTCTGAAGCTCCCCTTTGTTTTCAATTCGATTACTGTTTCGAATGTTGAGCAAGATATGAGAGAGGAACTGTTTGAGCTAGATAGAGGAGAATTGGTCGCCTCATTGCTTGGAGAAGATGATCAGAGTCATCAGAAACTTGTGCCCTGATATAGTGGTGCTCACCAAGGTGGAAGGCAAGCATAATTCACCACCTTTTGTCAACAGATTCATCGAAGTTTTGCTCTATTACAGTGCCTATTTTGACTCTCTTGATGCTTTCATGGAAGCTGTGGACCCGAGTAGACTGGAAATAGAAAGAGTACTTATGGGTTCGGCAATTCCGAACGTGGTGGTGGGGGAGGGAGGAGAGAGAATCATCAGGCATATTGGAATTGATACGTGGAGGTTGCTTATGAACAGAGTGGGTTTTGAAGAGTTTCAGCTTATTGAGGATGCTTTGAATTGGCAAAACAGATAGTGAGAATCTATCCTCACTCGGAATCTATTTCACTAGAAATGAATGGGAAAGCATTGACAGTTGGTTGGAAGGGGGGCATTGCACTCTGTTTCTGCTTGGAGGTGCTCTTAGGTGTCTAAGTTACATTGTTTGTTCACACTTCAATTCTAGGAAATGATACGAGTCCTATGTAATGGAACAATCATGTCCATGGTTTATGGACATGTTGATCATAGAGGACATGCACTTGTGTCTGATACCTTGAAAGCTTTTGACATTTCTTTGTGAGCTTTCTTGTTGAGATCTCACAAAACAAAAAACATAATATCACTTAGAAATTAAAATCATCATCCTCCTCACCAAAAGATAGGAGACTTCCTCATTGAAGTTATTCCATTTATTGATACATCCAACCACTCTTATGTGAGTCGGCCTAGTTGACTCAGACTCATGCAAGTTACTCAGACTCGTGCAAGTTACTCGTACTCATCTATACCGTTCAAAACAAATGCCCTTAGCGGGTTTTGATTCTTCACCATCTTGAAATGCTCAATGGGTCTTGTTGTTGAAAATTACTGTATATATGCATATATTTAATTGCTTTTGCTTTCTCTCTTTTTTTTTTTTTTTGAGCATGTGCTAGACTCGGCCAAGTTGAGTCCTGGTACTTTCGATTGTTTGATATGCACAGTTGATTCCTCATATTCTCTTCTTTTTTGTGTGGATTGTTTATATGCACCAGGTTAATTCCTTATATAACCTTTTTCCATATTCAAATAAGAGATCTTAATTAGGGAAAAAGTTTAAATGAAGTTGTCAACTTAAAGTGTAGAATTAAGGTGCAGCTCTAAAATTCTTAGAAAAAGGTTGGAAAAATATCCAATGGAAAATTGTTTCATGTGGGCTGAACCGCATGACTAATGACTATATATGCAGTCCAAAAAGGGAAAAGCATCCATCTTAAAGATGGATGCAAATAGGTGTTCCATCTAAAAACAATGGAAACTAATGGTTCAAATGTTTTCTTACTAGAATTATTGTATCTAGTTTTAAAAATTTACTTATTTTCTCATATTCATGATCTCCATGTTAGAGATTACATGTCCTTGAAAATTAAATCCAAAAATCCATTTCAAAAATAGATTTATTAATAGGCCCGCAGGCTTGGCTACATAGAAACCAGGTCCATATCTAATTGATCTACTCGACATCAAGATGTATGGATATGGAGAAAAAAAAGATATCAAGTCCCAAAAACAGTACATCGTGCAATACATTATCTAGACTGTGCATTCTCAAGATTTTCATGTATTTATAGATTTGATTGATTTGAATCATTTTTGGAGTTTAAATTTTTATAATTAGAGAATAACATAGGTTATCGTGCCTTCTAAGAATTTTCAACGCTTAAATTGCACCTTATAACAAAGTTTAGAGGTCTATCTTACTTCAATTATTTAAGGTTGGAACCATATGCAAATCGCATCCCTTAGTAAGTATGCTAGAATTTACTCTATAGAAAGCGAAAGAGAATAGAGAAAGTGGAGTGTTAGCAAAATAACTCACACCCCAAACTTTCTAAGTGAGATGACTAGACTACCCCGTAAAAGTTTCAGAGGTACTTTGATTTTTTTTTTTGTTATCATGAATGTTCAAATGGACACGGTTGTAAGTAATGTGAAAAGATATTGAGATTTATTCTCTTGCAATATTTATACCGGAGACCCTAATTGGTTAGAGACCCCAATTAGTTGGAAAAAAGTTTTGATGAAGATATTGCCTCACCAACAAAAAAAAATTTATACATGAGAGGTCGAGAGATAATTGGATGCTCCAAATTTATTCCCAATATCATTTCTAGAAAAAATTTAAAACTAAAATAGTATTTAAGCGAGACATATGACGATAGGATTAGAGCCATCTCAGCCCTCCGCTCAGATCGGACGGCTTGGAAGAGCGGTGGCATGTATAGCAAGCTTTCCCAAAATAATATTATAATGATCTTTCCAACGTCCTCCATCTATCACCACCCAATCCATTTGATTTGACGGTGAAATTGCCATCATCATTTTGTTATGATGATTATATATTGTAGCTTCCCTCTATATAAAGGAAAGCATCGCATTATCGCGCGCAAAGCTTGAGCTCCAAGAGAAGCCTGACTACTGGAGATCTTCTAGGTATGGTGCTTTCTCTTCTTCATGTCTGATCTCCGTGCTTTCTCTTCTTCATGTCTGATCTCCTATAAACCTCAAGGATTTAATTTAGAGGTTTATTTGATATTTTTGCAGTCTCCTGTAGCTTTAATTCGGTATTCTCTCTAGATGTATGCACCCTGAAGATTAGTAGGCTGAATGCCTGGATTTAAAGGGTTATTTAATGCTTTTTCTGTTCCTTTTAATCATATTTCCTCTCTAGATGTGCAAACCCAAAAGAGTTGTAATGCTTGAATTCACAGGATTATTTGACATTTTCAGTGTTTCAGGATTCACTTTTGTGTTTGGAGCCTAGTTTGTTGAACAGGAATTGTGGATTTTGACCTAATTTTTCTTCCAATCCTTAAGAAAAACATTGTAATAAAGAAAAACCTCAAGTTTATTGCATCAACTAATTGTTGAAAATTGGAAATCAAAACCCTAGTTACTTATAAAAAGACCAAGGAAGTCAAATGCTCTGGTTGTAATTATGAAAATATGTTGTTGTTATTATTATTATTATTATTATTATTAAGATGTGACTGTTGTTAATGGCGCCTATTCCTCTTCTTTTGCAGCAAATATTACTTGGAAATGTCTCGGAGGTATGATAGCAGAACCACCATTTTCTCCCCTGAAGGTCGACTTTACCAAGTCGAATATGCGATGGAAGCCATTGGAAATGCAGGTGCGGCCATTGGGGTTTTATCAAAAGGTGGTGTTGTTTTAGTGGGAGAGAAGAAGGTTACCTCTAAACTCCTCCAAACGTCCAAATCCACTGAAAAAATGTATAAAATCGATGACCATCTTGCCTGTGCAGTGGCTGGAATCATGTCTGATGCCAATATTTTGATCAACACAGCTCGTGTTCAAGCCCAACGATACACTTTTGCTTATCAAGAGCCAATGCCAGTTGAGCAATTAGTCCAATCTCTGTGTGATACAAAACAAGGCTATACTCAATTTGGTGGGCTTCGACCATTTGGGGTGTCATTTCTATTTGCAGGTTGGGACAAGAATTTCGGGTTTCAGTTGTATATGAGTGACCCAAGTGGGAATTATGGTGGTTGGAAGGCTGCAGCCATTGGGGCCAATAATCAGGCTGCTCAATCGATGTTAAAGCAAGAATACAAGGATGAGATCACTAAAGACGAAGCAGTTCAGCTTGCGCTTAAGGTGCTTAGCAAGACTATGGATAGCACGAGCTTGACTTCAGAGAAGCTTGAGTTGGCTGAGATATTCCTATCACCCTCTGGTGAGGTCAAGTACCAAGTTTACTCCCCTGCTTCGCTAAAGAAGGAGTTGGTGAAGTTTGGGGTCACCCAACCCCCTGCTGAGGCCTAGTTTCTTGACATTTTGGGGCAGTTTATTTGTATTTTCCTTTTTAAGTAAGAAATTTGAGGAAGGCTTCACTTTCTATTTGGACATGCATTTGCTTTGTTAAGGTTCACCACAGAACCCATGTTAAGCTTGTGTTTTACTTGTCTTTGATTTCTGATTTACTGAAAGGGTTGCTGATTCTTACTCTGTTCTTTTTCCTTTTCCTTTTGTGTGTCGATAGATTACTATTATGATGTTGTTGGTTCTCCTGTTGTTGTTTCTCTTATTATTTCATTTGTTTGTTATCGTGAGCTACATCTTTTATGTATTCACTGCTTGTTTGGCTGCATTGAAGAATAGATGTTGTGCTCTTCCTATATTTTATACATTTTGTAGTTAATTAATTAAGTCAGGCATTTTTCTTTGGAGGCCATCTGTGGCAGCCAATTTGTGGGTGATATGAACCAAAAGGAACCATAGGGTCTTTCGAGGGGAGGCCTCCACCATCAGCACATTAAAAGACTGGATCAGAAGTTTGGCAATATTTTGGGCTAGGAATCATAAGCTCTTTAAGCATCACTCCTGTACTGATTTCATTCAAGATTGGCAGGCTATGCTGCCAAGCTAAACTTGAGGTCTGCTCAAATTCCATGAGCTTTCCTTTGGAGACCACTGGAGGGCCAAGGCCAAACCAAACTAAATTTTGATGATTCCTCCCTTGGCAACCCTGGCCAGGCTAGCATAGGGGGTATCTTTAGAGACCAGGTTGGGACAGTCCATTCTTCCTTCTCGAAATTCATCAGACACACGGATTCCACAATGGCAGGGGCCATTGTCCTCCTCGAGGGCCTTAAATGTGTAAATCCAGAATGGAACCCTGTTTTGATCATCGAAGGGATTCCAAAACCATTATTTCCTGTGCCTCACCTTGCCCATGGAGACTTGAGCACATATTTGATGAAATTTGGATATCTGCAGGCCTATGCACATCTTATGACTTCATCCGTGGTGCAAAAGCCGACAACCTCGCTATAGAAAGAGCACTCTCAAACAGTACAGCAGAGAGCTTTTCGGCACCTTGTTGAGTACCCAGAATGTGGGCTGTGTTACCTGACCTTTTGTACCTATTTCACTTAACACTAAACTCAACACCAAACTTTATCTGGGATTGCTTTCATAATTCATGTACATGGCATTGGTTTCTCACCCTAATTGAGCTGCGAGGGCTACCTCTATCTATGAAACTTCTCAGCTTGGGATTTTGATACTTTCTCATTAGATAACACTTTCAGTGGAGAAGTTTGAAATTCTGGATGGAGATTGTGGGAAATTATTGGAGGGAAGCGATGAGCTAGGAAGAGAGATTGTTGGAGCGGTGAGTCAGCATTTTGCTGGCGTTGGTTACAAAGATGTAGTGATGGATTTTCATATGCAACAATTGTATGAGACACTAGACACCTAGATTATGTAATCCCGTGATCATTTGAAGCTTAATTTTGATGGTTGTTGATCGGGTAATGAGGGGCAGACCAAAATTCGTGTAACTGATTCCAATTAGTTGGAAAAAAGCTTTGACAATGATGATGATGAGATCGGGTAATGAGGACTCAACATCTATTCTGCCTTACAATCTTTCGAGGTGTTAAAGGATCCCAGAGAGACTGCAGTACTTGAAATGGGATTGGGATTATACAGGAGTGTTTAATTTGACATAGTGATTAAGTAGAGCTGCAACAGGATGGGCCCTAGTGGCGCTTGGGCCCCGCCCAAATTTTTTTAGTTAGGCTGAGACATTTTTTTTAAACGAGGCCTGAGCGCAGCCTGTGCTTCTAGAGCCCAGCCCAGATGCCGGAGGGCCTGCATTGGCCGATTAGCAGCGGTAAGGTTGCCAATAGGCTAGGTGCACGCCGGGCCGGGCCAGGCCATGCTAAGCTTGGCCAGTGCAGACCTCGGCCTGAAACTTTAAACCAAGTCAGGCCCGCAGGGCTTGTAGGGCTGCCTGAGCCCCACCAAAAACTGGGCCTCACTCGGAATGCAGGACCTTCAAAGCATCACTATTGGATCATTATGGCAGTGCACCTATTGTTGATACTAGTAGTACTCTAGATTAGATATTTGAGATCGTGGAGATGATAAGGGTTGAAGTAATTGTAGACATTTCATGGCTAGTCAGGCAGTGGAGTAGGTGTGTATATATGGGTATTATGTTGCAAGAATTGTCTGTAAATTCATGTCTTTGGGGAAGAAGGAAAAGGGGGAATCACAAACTTCTGTGTTGAACTAAACAGCTAGATGGTTTGCTAATTTTTTTATTTTTTTTTCTTTTAATAGAGCAAAATGGAGAATCAGGATTCATGTAGATGAACCTAATTAATTAAAAAAGGGTTAAATTGATGATGATGATCTTAATTATTGCTACTAATAGTTTTAATGAATTCCCCATGCTACGATGTTTTAATCTTTCTCCTTTTTCTATGTAATTACCAAACTGATTTTTAATGGTCTTATCTAAACAATCCTTACATTTTTTGTCAATGTTCTTTAAATTTTTGTCTACTTTTTGCTTTTTTTTTTAAGAAAATGTGTATAAAGAGATCATTTGCCTTTAAGGGTTATATACTTACTGAGACCATCTATCATTGTTACAAGTCACAATTGCCTGGGCCGTTAGATGTCAATTGACCATCTATCATTATTACAAGTCACAATTGCTTTAGCCATTAGATGTCAATATGAATGGTTTGGGGTGAGACAAACTCACCCAATTTGAAATCTGATAGGTAAGAGTGATTTTGACCTTGTATTATGCATGTTCCCAGTTGGACTAAACGGCCTCTCTCTCATTTCCAGTGGCTCTAGATAGGAATAAGAGATCAAGTAGCTCAAGCTGGTATTGTTAATTCAATATTAATGTTGCTCGCAATGTATCATCGATGCTGTGCAAGTTGCCTCACGCATTGGTTTGGTTCGGCCAAGGAAGATAAGCATTTCGGCGTTTTGGCAGATCCGGGGAAGATTTCGAGAAGCTAAAAGAATTTCAAAAGGGCATTTAGTATGTCCAATATTTTTCGAACACAGCCCTATTATCCATTTCAAACTATGAAATTTTGACCAAGACCTGTGCTTGAATGATCAACTTGGGCCCAGAGTACTCAGCCCAGGTCTGAGCCAAGTACTCGACCCAGGTCTGAGGAACTCAGCCCCAAATTCGGGCTAAGCCAAAAAGTGTTAACAAGAGTAAAAGAAAATTTCAAAACACAGGACAAATATGTGTAAAGTAAAAGTAATCAAAGTACATCTAAATGAGGTTAAAAAAAGTAGTAAAAAAAATGGATTTTGAAAAAAATCAATTTATGACGGTGTGCATTTTAGAAATGGGCAAGCTTTCTATGTCTCTCCTACAACATAAAACTTATATACTTCCCTTTATCCAACCGCCCATTTTGAATGGAGGGCTAAGATTGCCCCAATGACAAGGTCATGTCTTTACTCTATTTTATTTTTTATTTTTTTTATAAACTATTTGGACACCAAATTTTGTACTTCCAATACTCTATTAACTCGCACTAGAGAAAAATATAAAAAAATATTTCCAATAAACTAAAATGATTAAAATACCCTTGAAAAGTTCAAAAGGTATTTTGATCATTATATTTTATCGAAAAATTATTTTTAATAATTTTTTATAGGTGCTCCCCAATGAGAATATATCACGTACCAAATTTCATATTCATACAATTTGTATAAAAAAAAACTAAAAATAAAATAATTTGAGACATCGGATTTAAGATCAAATGATTAGTGGCTCTCTTGATCAAAATTGGACGGCTGATAAAGGAAGCATAGATCTTCTATGTTGTAGGGGAAGTATAGAAACCTTTCCCTTTAGAAATAATCCAAAAAGAAGGGAAAATGTAAAAACTAAATATTTATGGTTAAAACACTTTCCAATCTTTGCTAAACCTACCAAAAATGTCAAAAAATAAAATAAAATTACAAATAAATTTTTTATCATATTATAGTTGCATTTTTTTTTTAAATCCTCGTGTTTAACACCCAACTCTGGAATAGTCAGGCTTGCTAAGGCAGCGAGTCCAAGTTCCTCAAGCAAGTCCAAGTTGGCTCGCCTGAGTAATCAAATACGGGCCAAGACCATGGCCAATTCATTAGTAACATTGTTTGAACATCCGATGAAAATAAAGAAATTCTAAACTCGAAAGGAGAAAATATTATAGTTTGGTACGTGTGGAATAGGGTACTCTGATTCAAAGAGGGTATTCTAACATCCGCCGCTCCTACTTATCTATACTACGTGATGAGTTGATGCTCATTTTACAGTAGCCCCAATTTTGGAGCATGAAGAATTACTGAATTGTGCCATCCATACTTAACTAGATGTGATTGATGTTGGCTACTGATCCAATCTGTATGTACTATGTAGAGTATGGTATTTAATTCTCAAAAAAAAAAAAAAAGTTTATAAAATGTGGTATTGTCCTATGAAACTAGGAGTAATTTAGCCATACTCCCTTTAATTAACAAAGTGAAATCCCTAAATTCTATTGAGAATTCGGAATGAACGATCTCATGAAATAGAATTGAATAGCTATAAGTGGACCTTTTTTATAAGTGATTTCTAGGTCACTTAAAAAAAACAAAAAAAGAAAGAATGAAAGTTACCACTTCTTGTGAAGTATTTAACATATTTGATATTTTTCTTTGGTGTGATACCATTGTTTTAAAAATCGGTTTTGCGCAGTTTGCTAGGTTTTATTTTTTTGACGTACTAGAGAATGAGCGGGCCAACTCAAACAGTTCCAAGCCAGTGCCACACCGACATGTGACTGGTTCGATCGGTTCGATCTACAGGTCCGAATTTTGAAATCTGTAATCAGTAACGAAGAACTCGTCCTCCTTTTACAGTGTTAACAAATATTTCATTAACGCCAAAATTGGTGTACATTGGGTAAGATGTACATACATTAACACTTACAACCCAATCAGAAATTCCTGTTCATCTCTACTATAAGTAATATATATGGATGGTCGATGGACTGCATTCATTATTACATACACAGCATGGGTATCCTATAGGTTGCTTTTTCTTATTTCTGTTCTTCAAAATTTAGATGACAGTTGAAAAACGGTGTTCTCATTTATCGAACACTGTCGATTTAGAGTAGGTCTAGACTCTCACAGTGTTTTAAAGAACACTGAGGGGAACAACCAGGTTCCTAGTCATAAGTGAGAACCAGGAGCCAATTTCGATCGACTCAACCAATATTGTGAGAGAACAGAGTGATTTTGTTAGGGAATCGATGTGCTGAATTGTTGGGTTCCCACATATTCTATTTAATTACTATTTTTAAATTTTATTTTTCAATTTTAAAACTATTCTTAATTTTTTAGACTGATCCTCACACTAGAGAACCGTCTAATCTGGCCGGGATCAATCCAATGATTGATTGACCAGGTTCTAAAACACTGTAGACTCTAAAGTTGAGTCCACGTGTAAAATTTTAATATGAAATTAATTTTATTTTTATAAAAAAAAACAATCATTTTTAGCCATTAGGTGAAAAATTCCACAGTTTAAATACGTCATACAATCCAAAAAATTTACATTGAATTTTGTGTCCAAATCAATCATGCGGCTGATTAGTTTCACATTTAATGATCAATAATGACTACAACCTTGTTAGGCTAAAAATAAATTTCTTGTATACTTTCTCATTAAAAATGTTTGGCAAATGTGTACCCCTATTAAAGAATACCACTATTTTATTCCAGGGGGTTTCCGAGGGCAACTTATTTTTATAGTAAAAGGTTGACGCTTTATATAATTTTGTTTAAAATTAAGGGTTGTATACAATAAAACTATTTAATTTGAGTATAGATAGGTCATCCAATGTAAAATCTGATAGCTTGGGTGTGCTATCTAACTTCAACGGTGGTCTCATTATGTACTTTCCTGTAAAAATGACCATTTTTAGATTTTCAATTAAAAGTGACCTATTTTTAGATTTTTTATTAGTTCAGGCCTAGACTAACGATCTTATCTTTTACAATTACTGCAAAAAATAAAATTAAAGAATATCAATTTCCAGTGTCTAAAAGTGATAAAGTCTAAACATACGGTAACTTTCATTTTCAAAAAAAAAAAAAAAATGAAAAAAAACCTTCATTGATTTCTCTCCACGCGCCCACAGGCCTCTGCACAGTAGTTACTAAATTAGGTTAAATTCCAAAAGTAGAAATAAATATATAAAACAACAGAGACAAGGCTCATTTTTAATTATTTTACTCCACCTCCAATCCAAGGCTCCTGGGGCTTAGAGCGATGGCTTCTCTCACTCCTGAGTCCAGTGGTGAAATCAAGGTTTTGTTTCTCTCTCTACACAATTCATTTTTCTTTGGCTCTGGCCTTTTTGGGCTCTAATTGGTTAAATTTTTAATTGAACGGTGAAATAGTGCCCATTTTTCTCTCTCTAAATTGAAGAAATATTGATTGAATGGTGCCAATTTGTGTACAATTATTGGGTATTCTCTCTCCAATTCCATGATGATTAAAAAGTTGAACTGAATGTCATGGTTTCTTCTCTCTCTTAATTAGACACTTTTATAACAGTCCACAAAATGTAATAAAATAAAATATACATATAAAGTCTTTGATTTTATTCCTCAGTGATAGATTCCAATACCCCATTGCTCCCTGTTTAATTGTGATCCTGAGTTTCTTGAACTGAATTGTGAGATTTTCTTGTGTAATTGTGATCTTTTTTTGTAATAAAAACGAAGTGTTTAGTTTCTTTCTCCTTTAAACCGATCCGATGCATGTTCTTCTTCTAGAAAAACCCTGATTTCCTTTAACTAAATTCCGTGGTCTCTGTTTTAAACTTATTCGTCGACTTTTTTTATGTTAATCTGCAATTTCGCTAAACCGAATTCCATGATTCAAACATTGTTGAGATCAGTCTCTTTAGATGTTTAATTTATTTGTTACAGATGTGTTCTTTCAAATACTAAATATGACATGGTCCTGCTGTTTGCGAGTTGCGACTGGTTCACTTATAGTAAGCTACAAACCAACGAACTGGATTCTTTTATTTGAATGTTGTCTTTCTTTTAAAGGATTTGAAATGCTACACTCTTGTTACTAAATTTACGAGAGAAGCATGTGGTTGCTTCTAGTTTACTAATAAAAAGTGTGGTTGATCTAGTGCCCGAGAATAAATAAGGTAACAATGAAATCAGCTGGAACTGACTTAACTATTTGGTTTTCTTCAATGTGTATTGAAGGGGATACAATTCCATTGAGAGCAGGATTTATTAAATGGATAAATTTTATAATTTTTTTAAGTGGAAGGCTAAAAAAGGCAAACGATAGGCTCAAAAGGACGTGGTTGCAAGTAGTGAGAAAAGATATTGAGACTTATAGCCTCACTGAGGGTATGACCCTTAATAGAGCAAAATGGCAGACCAAGATTCATGTAGCCGACCCCAAATAGTCGGGAAAAGGTTATGAGGATGATGATTTTATAAACTTTTGACATATGACTTAGTCTTGTTACTCTTTGTTGAAAAGTTTTGGGATAATCATGCCACAATGAGGTATTTTATGAAATCAATGCTTATCCATGTTTTTTTAAGAGCCCGACTTTATCATGATTATAATTTTTCATATGCATACTTTGTGTTCTCTACTAAGGCGATGACGAAACAATTTTACATCTGTATTCTTCTTTTGGGTGCCTGATGTTATTCATAAAGAAATTATGCGTGTGTCATGTGTGTTCAACATGGTTCATTTGGCTCAAGTGCCACAATGGTGAATCCTGTAGAGTTGCTGGTGGATATTTCTGGGTATCCAATGTAAGGATTCGAATTTGAAAAGAAACAACACTCAGAAATCTAAAAAAGAGAAAAAAAGATTGGACTAATTTTTTGACTTGTGGGCAGAAACCTGATGGAGAGCAGGATAAGGCCTTTGGTGCTTTGGTTTCTAAAGTGGAGAAACTGATAAATCTGGTGCTAGATGCTAGATTATCTTCTATAAAAGTAAGCTGATGGTACATTGTTTTATCTTTTATATAATCAGGTATAAGCTGTCATATTATGTTTTCTAATACATAGCTATATGCTTTGATGGTGTATCCTTTGGAGTTGGTTGTGGCTATATTTGTTTTTGGACACATATGCATGCATAATGTTTATTGCTGTGGTCAAGACGTGTATGCTAGGGCATGTTCTTGCATGTTAAAAATGTGCAGAAATGCATTAATACGACTAGATTGAGGTCCCATCCATTTATACAGTATTTAATTTTTCAAATATGTAAATAATTATAAAAAAAATAATTCGCAAGTCTTTTGTGTTAAATAATCGCTACTAACATGGTTTTTACCATGGGAACAAATGTGCAATTTGGTCTCGCCCGGATCACGAAATTTTTTTTTTTCTGTTCATACATGTTGTATCTATAATTCTTTTGTAAACAGAAAAAGTCATCTATACATAAGTGGTATTTTTTTTTGAAACTATTGAAATTGTGTTGAGTATAGAGATTTGTACGAGTTGCAAAAAATGGCTACCCACAGATTGGGAGTTCTATACATAACCACCTAGACGGTGGCCATGTCAAAAAGTGCTATACAAGCATGTGTATACAAAAAACAGGCGGTCCATAGAAACCACAAACAACAGCTTCTCTAGTGAGTAGCATGAGAAGCACCTTCCTTAGCGAGACTGCCAGCTAAGTGATTGGCCTTGCGCCAGGTATGCATCCTTGAGACCTGAATATGTCTGCAAATGTCAAAAATCTCATAAAAAAAGGATGCGAGTCTCCAGGGGGGGGGACTGCCTCGCTTGACACTCAAGAGATGAATTTTTGGAGTCACCTTCCACTATCAAAATAAGTGATGATTTTTTAATTGACTAATTGATATATTTCCGCTTAAATTCTGTTCATTCTTCCAAAGCCTTCTAATTTTTACTTCTTAAAAAACCTAAAAAGACCAGTGGCATTTTCCAAATCAATATATGGTTAACCATGGGTATAAATTACAATAAAAAATGCAACCTTATATGGAATTAATGTATTTATGTAGAGGCGTTTTTGGAACACAGTCTGAAACACGTGCTCCCTCTAAACCCACTTGTAATAATATAGTACTTTTGTCTTTAGCTCTCCATTTGCATCAACGTGCATTCGGATGCATATATGAAGTTGGGGAGACATGCATGAGGACTAGCATCAATTGATGAGTGTAGGAATTCAACATGCATTCTCATATGCTTGCAAGATTCATGACAGAGACATGTGATTTATTTACTTTCATGGGAGACATGTTTTCTGCATATGTACATGTATACATATTGGGCTGTGTCATTGTGAGATGTATATTCCATATCATTTTACTGATCATTAATTTCAACTACTATTTATTCATTTGGATTGTCTATGAAGAGACCAGTTATCTTTTGTACGAGTAATTGAATAGACACAGCTCCAACAAAAAATTTCTCAGACTTCGTGACTCACCCCAAGCCATCCAATTTGACATCAAATGAGTGGGAATGATTGTGACCTCCATGTACAAAAGATAAATGGTCTCTTTGCAGACAATCCCTTAATTCATTTGCATGTATTGCACGCAAACAAGTAGTCACTTTAGTATCCATGAGCAGTAGAGTTCAATCATGATTTCCATACAGAAATGACCTGCTACTCATGTTACTGATGCATATGCTTCTCACATTTGTGTTCAGGCTAGCTTTTTTAGACTTGTGCATGTGTTTTCATGTGTGGAAGAATCCTTTAAAGTAGTTTTACTTTGCAGGAGAGGATTGAAAGGAACCGAAAGAATTTGGAGGTTCATACCTTCCAACTTCAAGCATTAGCGACACTAAAGAAAGATGATTGCTCAAGGGAGCACATGGAAGCCATAAATATGCTTTCAATAAGAAGTGAAAGTGCACTTTGCCAGGTCGGAGCATCTGACATAGTCCTTGGGGATAGAGATAATGTTAATAGTCAAGAAGAAGAATCATCATCAGTAATAATATTTGGAAATAGTAGTTCTGGAAAGAGTATTATTCGCCCCATCAGGATCCCCTACATTGAAAAGCTTCCTCCATATACATCATGGATTTATTTGGAAAGGTACTACAAAAATGTATAATTTTATCTGTTTTTTATTTAATGCCATGGAACTGTAAATGTAGCTTTTAAAGCACATGGTTGCATAGATTGTAACATGAAAGTTCATATCTTGAATTATAAACTGAATTCAAGGGTCCTTCATATCTTGGACCTTCTTATTATGCATGATGTATGCATTATTGTATATCATGTTGTTGATGTTATACTGCTAAGATCAGTTAATGGCTTAACTAGTTTGAACCTATAATATGCATGACACACAAAACTGAGGCCTCTTTGATAGGTCGTTTGCACTTAAGATAGCTATTTCATAAGTTTTACCAGTGACAATAGTCATTCTTCTCGTTAAGTTGTATGAACAATGTAATATACCTATTCTATGTGCACTTTATCACAACACATTTGTGTTTCATTTGTTTTCTTGAGGTATAGTGTTATGTATCTGCTGGGTTTAAACCTGAAACACCAGGTATTGAGATAGAGATGTTCAAAACAAGGTTGTGCTTCTGAAACTGTATCAATCTTAGTGGCTGTTGGTACTTAGGGATGGGAAGTGACAATGGTTAAGTGGATAAATTTTCATGAGCAATCACCTAGATATTGCATTGGGGTTAATTTTGGGAATGCCACCTAAAAGCAAGATTCCAAGCTACGTTCAACGAGTTTAGGTATCAGGAACATGGAATGAATGGATTGCTGTACCTAGGCAAATAAGAATTTGACTAGCTTGAGTTGGAAAGTCCGTCAAGAAGTGGATGTATTTATTAAATATTGGATATATGGAAGGAGTTAATGAAGTGAATGAATCGCACTGCAATTCGAGAGCTTTACCCCTTTCATAAATTTGGCTAAGAATCAATTGATCATCCAACATGGGTTGATGGTTTTCTCAGAATGGGGTTATTGGGCCCTGGATTCTTTCTATGATTTTTTATCAATTATATTGACAAGTAATGGGGCGTATGATTGTATGGAAAGAGTTGCTGGGGAATCTGAGGGTGCTTAAGATAGCCTGGTTTCTCAAGAAAATCTTCTGAGAAACTTGAGTTCTAGAAAATTTGGGATTGCACTCTGTGAATGGATTCCTGAATTTGCCAAAGTACCTATATCTAAAGTATGAATTCAGTTTTTCCCCCTGTAAGAAAGGCATGGATTTCATTATATTACATGAATTTACTTCCTGCTTTCTATCTTTTTCTTTCTAGATTTCCTCTTCAATCTACATTATTTTCTTTTTCTTTCACTATCTCAATGATCCTGTATTAAATATTTTTCCTCTTTGCTGTTCAACTCTGTTTGCCTGGTGCAGAAATCAAAGAATGGCTGAAGATCAATCTGTTGTTGGGCGAAGACGTATTTATTATGACGCGTGTGGTAGTGAAGCATTAATATGTAGTGATAGTGAGGAAGAGTTTGCAGAACGGGAAGAAGAGAAGCATGAGTTCTCTGAAGGTGAAGATCGAATTTTGTGGTAAGTAAGTAATATTTTATGTCATGTTTTTTGTTGGAAGCATTGTAGTTAGTTTGATAACTGAGAATGTGTTTTTATATAGATAACAGAATTTAACTGTGGGATTACATCATAGGTCGATTTAGAACCTGTCGACAGTCTCCACTTTAACAATCTGTGTACTCTCTCCATTGTAAAAAAAGGGTAGGTCAGCTTTGGACAAACTTCAAGGATTTGAACCCCTGACCGCCTTCACCTGAACTGATAAGTCTGCAATCACAAGGTCTTACATATCAGTCTCAAGCTCTTTGATTTATCCATATGGCAGTGAATGATCCTAATAAAGAAGCCATAAGCTTCTTGTCAGAAAAGAGGACTACTTGTCTTTTCTCATTTTCACATTGGAGAAAGTGGGACACATCCTATGTATTCAAGACATTGTATGCTTTAAGGCGAATATTTATACAGAATGCTCATCTATGTGTGTTTCCTTCTTCATAAATCCTTTTGTGTTCAGAGGTAGATGTTGCTAACTGTGCATATGCCAGAGCTTCTTTGGTGCTGACATCAACAGGAAATATGGGAGCTCTGATGATTTTTACTTAAACTAATATTCTATTGAATAAAGAAAAACTAGGCTATAACCTTTCTTTACTTATATGCTAGAACTAACTGAATGACAGATACTAATGTTTACATATTAGCTAATTCTCAATAGAAAATCTTTAATATGGGTGGTGATAGAATGTTCTTGATCCAGCATAGTACTTTCTTCTGTAATTATTTCTGGAACTTAGACCCTTCCAATAAAGGTGGCATTGTTAGGGACTTGAACATTATTGCATTGCCTGTTTATACATAATATAATTCGCATCACCATACCGTATCATGAATCTATTCTAGTTACAGCTATCTTGTATTTGGCTTTGAATAGAGGTTGGAAATTTCAGTCTTGACTTATTTGGTCCTTCTGTATTTTTGTTAACTGATATTGTAGGAATGCTATTCAAGGGTATGGGCTAAAGGATGAGGTCTTGAATACTCTCTCTCAGTTCATTGATGCGAGCTCCTTTGAAATAAAGGTACCATTCCTTAATAAATCAGTAATTGTTGACTCGTCACACTTTCTCTTGGATTTCACGTTTCCCAACTGCAGAATAGTTACGTGTTGTCCCTTTCTTGTCTTCAATACAAAAATCATATGAGAGCTATTTGACAGTGATGTCTTTTTTCCAAATGATATCCTCATATGACTGCAAGTGTTTTGAATAAATTTTTTCGTTCATTAATTTATTGTCTTTTGGACCATGCTGGATTTCATCAAATCTTATATTCATTTTGCAGGCAAGATATGAAACACTTGTGGAGCAATATGAGTACAAATACTCCAAAAAAGATGGAGTTAAAGATAAAACAGATTCCGAGTGGAGCATTCATCTGAACAGGAGCCTCAGTGCTACATTGGATTCTTTCGACAATCTCTTTTGTCGTCGTTGCTTGGTATTTCCAGACTACACATTTCTTCTGCTTTATGTGCTTATTTTACATTATAGTCTTTGTGTGTGAGTTGTGACGGTAGAAATTTGGTCAAATTCATCCAATTTTGTCACCATCTCATTTATGTCAAAATTTTTATTATTCGAAAATTTATTTGAGTCCTGCCGCTAAGGGTCCATTTGTGTGATCAATGCTAAGTATTACTGCACGGAGTTCATGGTCTTCAGAATTAAATCGTGATCTATAATTAATTTCTCATGGATTGATGCATATAGATTTTAAAGGTTCCAGCCCTCTTTTCCTAAGCATCATCTAATTTTTTGTGTTCTATGGCTTTTTTTCCTATGCTGTCAACCTGTTTGTATTAATTATTTTCTGGTGATCTCTCTTTTGACAGGTCTTTGACTGTCGTTTGCATGGCTGTTCCCATGGACTTATAACACCTGTAGGTGATATGTTGTTTTTGAAATTTCATTATCGGCATTTTGTATGCACTTTTCATGCACGGTCTAAATGACAGTATTGTTTTTCAGTCTTCTAAAGAGCTGCATTGTTGTGACAGATCGATAAGCAGGCACCCTGGTCTGATGCTGAAGAGAGTGGTGTTCCATGCAGCAATAATTGCTATCTTGTGGTATAAATGTCGTGGTTTTCTAGAAGTATTTAGATCTTATCTACTCCAGAATTTTTGGTCCAGTTCTGCTTTGCCTTTATTCAGTTTTGTCTTTATCTTTCATAGTTTTTCTGGTTCTTACTATGTTGTCTGACAGTATGAATTTTTCCATGATATTTTTCATATTTGAAATGGGGGAACTATGGTTCTAAAATGACTTCAGAGCTTGTTATGTTTTTAATCTTATTAACAAATGAACTAACTCCATAATAAAGTTTGAATTTCTAATTTGATGTTCCTGACATTGGTAGGAACTCATTTTAACACAGATGAAAATACTCATTATTATTGTTTTCTAACTTAAAAATGTTGACTTATGAAATTTATGATTTTGCTTCTTTTGTCTCTCTGCAGGAAAAGGAGCATGTGCAAGACAACTCTCTTGAGGGATTCAACAAGAGCAAACCTGGATTGAATTTTGAGAAAGAAACTACTCCCGTCTCCTCTTCAAATGAAGAGTCAATTGCCGATACAGATTACAGAAGCATTACAGGTTTTAATGAAGTATCATGGATATAGAGAGGCTTATCCTCAAATATATTTTCGTAAACTTTGTTTTTGCAATTACGATAACTCTGAAGTTGCTCATTAAAATTTCTAGTTTTTGGAGCCATTTCAGAACTGCACTTTATTTTTAATGTAGGTAAGAAGAAGGCAGGCTTAAAGAAAGGAGCGATGCCAATGGATCGCCACAATCCATCTGCAAAAGATATACTTGACCCTGTTAGTAAAAGACAGAAGATAATGGTTGCTTCGGACGTAGTTTCAGTGGGAAGGGAAGCTTTGATGGTGGGCGATCATGGAAAAGGGAAGACTTCTTTTGAAGCAATGAATGCGAATCCTACACAGAAGGAGAACATGGAGGGTACCCCTGATTGCCAGGAGAGTTCCTTTGGAGATGAAACCATTTTGCTTCCTGAGAAGCCCAAAACTTATTTAACGAGACAATCCCGTAGTTGTCATGAAAGTCATGAATGGAGTCGTATGGAGAAGGATCTATACACAAAAGGATTAGAGATATTTGGAAAAAATAGGTAAAGTCTATTTTGATTCAGCCATTTTCTATAATATCTTAATTTAGCCTTGTAAGATATATTTTCATCGTGTAATGAGATATTTGCAACTCATCAGTGTTGAAATTGCTATTCAGTATTGAGACTCGAAATCTCAGTTCACATTGCATGTATGAATTGCTACTCACAATTGCTGCAAATCCTTGCTCTGAATAGTGGATATCCATAAGTAAGCATTCAGTTTGTGCATAATGCCATGGACTATAGCAGCCTTATTGGTGGTTGTATGGATCTTCTTTGAAGTATGTGAGACCATGCCAGAGCACCAATGTTGAATGATTTTAAAGCTCAGGGTCTTTACCAGATTTTGGGGCTTCCCCCAAAGTTTGCTGATTTAGACTGCATCTTGTAACCTACCGTCTTCTGGTCTGATTTCATCTGAACTGTGTTACTTTGCCGAGTATATCCTTTTCTTATTCCTTCACTATTGAGATAACATCTCATTTTTTAAATTGGCAGACCTGAAAAGGGTGTCTTTCCCAGTCACTCTTCTTTTTTTTCTCTCTTGTCCTGAAAAGAACAGTTTTATTAGTAAAATTGGAAGGTTTTCTTCCAGTTTAGTGTAAAATATCATTTCTGAACTAGGCATAGCAAAACTAACTGGTAGATAGTGGTTCTTCCTGTTTGGAAAACAAGACACCCGTAGCTATGAAAACTAGGCATTGAGTATTTCAATTGGGAGGTTTTGGGTATGGATATGGTCCTTGTCCATCTCTGTTACCTAACCGGACTGGTGCAGGGTCTGGTCTGAACTGGATCCAACTGATGGTTGGTTCCAGTTTCATTAACATTGTATATCCACGTGGGACTTCGGATTTTACCTATTATTTTGTCAATTTGAAAGGTCATGGGTATTTTCATGTTTCTGTGGATTCCTTTTGTATGTGTTACTACCCATATCCTTCTTTGGTTTAAGTGAATGTTCTTTGCAGTCTGCAAAGTGCCTGAATCTGCCAAATGCTTTTGAACTTGATTGTCAGAACTCCGCTATGATGTTTCAACTAGTAAATGTCTCATAGGCATAATTCTATTTTTTTTCTAATTTGGCCTATTTTGAAGCTCTTCAATATCACTTGGAAGTTAACGTATCATTCTTTCTTTAATTATTGAACTTCTTCAGTATACCTGTGTATTGTTGAAAGATATGATATTTTGGATCCTAGCTAGTGTTTTTAAATATATTTTACTGGAATGGCATAAGAAGTTGTTTTGACACAAAAATGAATCTGCTTCTTTCTTTCATTGGCTCTTTAGATGCTACTGGGTTTGTCCATCCTTAAGTTTGGTTTTTATGATTCTGAGTAGTTTATTGAATTGTGGATATCTCTTGATGGATAATTTGTATCCCATGATTTACAGCTGCCTTATAGCAAGGAACTTACTTTCTGGTTTAAAGACATGCAAAGAAGTTGCAGATTACATGCTTGACGATGAGGCTGCCATGCATCCCAAGTTCTCTTCTGTCCCTAATTCTTCCTCAGATGAAAACGGGAAGCCTGATGCTGATATTATGGTTAGATATTTTCATTATTTCCATACCCTTTATGCTTATATGAGTAAACATTTAAGGCATAGTGACTTTCTTAAATTATCCTTATATTGGATAATTGATTCTCTCAAGTCTCTACTATAAATGTTGCCAGCTTTCCAAGAGATACTCATTCTATTGATGTCACATGCGTGCATGCATGTTTGTTGGTGAGCCTTATTGTTGCACCAAGGATAACATCAATTATATGGGAAATATTATATTCTACTCAAGGTTTCATTGTCGTTATTGACACCCAATTCTTTCTGTTTGGCAATAAACATTTTAAGGAACAGGATATGCCGGCAAGACCAAGAATATTGCGCAGAAGAAGCCGAGCACGGAAGTTAAAATATACATGGAAATCTGCTGGCCATCCATCAATTCGTAAAAGAATGGCTGATGGGAAGCAGCAATCATGTAAGCAGTACACACCATGTGGATGCGATCTCATATGTGGGAAGGAGTGCCCTTGTATGAACAATGGAACTTGTTGTGAGAAGTATTGTGGGTATGCTAATCCATCCCCTGCGTGTTTGATCCCCATTTTAAACTTTTCTATATTAGCAAGCAATGTTCAAGAAGGCACACGCGGCCTCCTAGGCTGCCAAGGGTCTGGGCCGCCTAGGCGCCAAGGCGGCCACCTAGGCAGGCGCCCAGATACAAAGGCGGTATGCATTGGGGTGAGGGGCAGATCCTTACGAATTGTTGAACCGCCCATACCTGCCCCCCCTTTTGTTGTATATAAAATTGGCATTTTTTTTGTGTAATAAATAAGTTTTGTATATAATATATTGTTCAAAAGTCAGAAGTACTGATTAAATAGAAACATACATGACTTTAAAGTGTAAATGAAATAGTTAAAACTCAAAAGCAACGTTGAAAGATAAAAGCCACTCGATATGTCCATTAAATCTTGCAAGTCACAAGTCAAAACAAATACTCATAAGTCATAAAAAAAAAAGTCACATCTAACAATCAAGGCCATAAACTACAAAACATAGTCTTTGTCACCCTACAAATATGATGAACTCAAATATGACGTTGAGTTTCATCATCACTAGCATCAAAATTGTAATAACATAACACATAAAATCGAAAAAACGTGGTTAGCATGCGGCCAAGCCCGCACATGTACAAATGAGGGCTTGGCAATGAATATATATTTTTTAAATATAATTTGATCCTAATTTTCAGAGAATATATAATCTTTAACATGGAGATCATGAATATGAAAAAATAAATAAATTTTGAAAACTAGAAATAATAATTATATTAAAAAAAAATTTGGACCTTTAGTTACAATTGATTTTAAATGGACCACCTATTTGCATCCATCTTTAAGATGGATGCTTTATACCTCTGGACTGCATATTATACAAATGCGGTCTAGCCCGCATGAAACAATTGTTCATTATTTAATAAGCAATTGTTAAACTAACTCATAAAAAAAATAAAATGATGGGGATAAAAGTTATGGTTTATGAATCATATAAGTAAACTCATGCATAAATTTCTTTTTAAAAAAATTATTCATTTGGTTTGGGGAAATGGACTTTTTCCATTGAATTGCTTTCCCAAAGATCCAAACTAAACATTAAAATGGGAAAATAATCCAAATAGTTTTTTTTTTTTGGGTGCATAATAATCCAAATAGTTGATAACATATCTAATATATATCATAAATTATCAAAAAGAAAATGCAAAAAGCAAATAATAACATCATAAGACATTGTGAACTAAAAAAAAAAACCTACTAAAAAATATTGAAATATATCAACCTTCTTGAAATGGAATCGATATCAGGCCAAACCGGAAAGTTTTGGTTCCCAAATCTCCTCTTGTACAGCTACTATGAGCTTCAAAAAGATTGGGGATGAATATCCTTTAATTTTGTAAGCATTCGACGAGGTTGAAAAAAATTTCATTCTCTACAAATCTTCAAATCTTGTTTTTTTTCAGGGTTATTCTCACCTTAAACCTCACTAAAAACATTTAAGGGGGCAAGAATGACCCTCAAAACCCTTTTCCCCCCTTTTAAGGAGGGAAATGTCAAAATTGCCCAATGGCCCAGGGGCATTTCCGCCCTCGGTCTCAATTGTTCAAGGCGGAGCCTGGGCACCCGCCTTTTATGTCGCCTAAGTGGACGCCTTAATGCACCTGCCTGGAGCATACCGCCTAGTCCACACCTAGGCGGTTTGAGAAAATGGCCGCCGAATTTTCTTTCATTGTTAGCAAGACATCTCCTATTACTTCTACAATTCCAGAGAGTTACTGAAATGCTTTTAGTTGTAAGCAGTACTTGGCTTTAAATTAGCAAGATATGTTAGTCATTTCTTTTTGAAGTGCAAGAGTAATGTGATGCCAAAAAAATGGTCCATCGGTATAAGAAACATGAACCGAGTCTCGTATCTGCTTCTAAAATAGTGAAATTAATTTCCATTCCACGCAGGTGCCCAAAGATCTGCAAAAATAGGTTTAGAGGCTGCCATTGTGCCAAGAGTCAATGTCGCAGCAGGCAGTGCCCCTGTTTTGCTGCTGGCCGTGAATGTGATCCAGATGTCTGCAGAAATTGTTGGGTTAGGTAATGTATTTGATTGGTTCAAATTATTTTGATTTTGAATCAGTTAATGTTTCATACCTCTCTTGGTGACAGTAACATTCTTGAAAAAATATAACTCTATTGGTTGCATATGATGAATGCAAGTAATGGTACTCTTATATTTTTTAGTACAATATAATTAAACGGGCTGCAGAAAACTGTAAGTCTGTTTTGTTGATACTGTCCAATGAAATGAGGGAGATTAACAGAGAGTGGGACCATCAAGAACAGGACATGTACTCCCCCACTGGTGGGTTCCATTCTCTCTCCATCACCATTCATCATTTCATTGGATGGTGAAAACCCCAATGGCCTACGTTTTTCCTGCAGTCCATTAGTTTTACAGCACATTTGAGTTTCTGGGTACCCATAAGCTTGACGTGGTAGATCATGGATTGGCCTTATATGAGATTTTCTTGCTTTCTTTTTGTAGCTGTGGAGATGGCACATTGGGTGGACCACCACTGAGGGGTGACAATTATAATTGTGGGAACATGAAGCTCCTCCTTAAGCAACAGCAGAGAGTAACTGCAACCTTCTTCGTTATTAATTTATCATTTGAATCCCTAAAGGCAAGGTACACCATGATTCAATGGACTATGGTATACAAAACTCAAAATAAGCATCCACCTTCTGATCCTGCTGATGGACCATGAGTATGAATCATATTGGAGCCCACTGGAACATGCACCCAAGTACTGTTAATCTTTACTCTGAATCAATGGAAATGGACTGTGGATGTCCTTTTGAGCATTATGTACCATATCTCATTGAATTATAGTGTCCACAATCATAGAATTATAAGTGTGGGAACATGAAGCTCTCCTTAAGCAACAGCAGAGAGTAGCTGCAACCTTCTTCACTGTTATTTTATTATTGAATCCTGAAAGGTTTGGTATACCATGATCTAATGGACTATGGTAAGCATCTATCTTCTGTTCCTGCTGAGGGACCATGAAGATTAATCATATTGGGCCAGTAGCCCACTGGGACATGCATCCAATTACAGTTAATCTTCACCATCTATGATCAGGGACAGATTCTGGATGTTCCTCTGGAGCACCATGTACCATAGTCTGTTGAGTTATAGTGTACGCATTCAGAGAAGGGTTTGTATTGATCAATGGTTCTAAAATTTTTGCAGATCCTATTGGGCAAGTCTGATGTCGCAGGTTGGGGAGCCTTCTTGAAGGTGGGATTGCAGAAATAGCCATTGGTTTCTTTGGATATCCACCTCTATTTTCTCACTCTTAACTTTCATGGTCTTAATGTGATAACAGAATCCTGTTAATAGAAATGACTACCTTGGAGAGTACACCGGTGAGTTAATCTCCCATAGAGAAGCAGATAAGCGAGGAAAAATTTATGACCGTGCAAACTCTTCCTTTCTTTTTAACTTGAATGACCAGGTATTTTGGAACGTTTTTCAAGTGTGCAGTTCAGTCAAATGAAAGCACTATGGCATCAGATTTTCTTAATAGAGGTTATTTTTGTTCTACGCAGTTTGTTCTTGATGCTTTTCGAAAAGGCGACAAGCTTAAATTTGCAAATCATTCGTCTAATCCCAACTGCTATGCAAAGGTATATGCTGATGTAAGTTGTGCTTTACATGCTGTCTTTTGCTAATATGGTTCCTGTGTTTGTGCATAGGTAATGATGGTAGCTGGAGATCACCGAGTTGGTATATATGCAAAAGAGCACATTGAAGCAAGTGAGGAGCTATTTTACGATTACCGTTATGAACCCGATCGAGCTCCCATATGGGCCAGGAGGCCTGAAGGTTCCACTTCAAAGCGGGATGATACATCTCTCTCCTTTGGTCGAGCTCCAAAAATTGCATGATTGTAAGTTGAACACCCCTATCCCCCCACAACTACAACTCTCGCTTCTCTCTCTCTGAGTCCCATTTTTTGTTGCAAGTTAACACCCCTATTCCCCCACAACCACAATTCTCGCTTCTCTATCTCTCTCTCTGAGTCCCATTGTTTGAGTTGGCAAACAGGTATCTACAATTGCAGACGGTTGGTGATACATGAGAAATGCTCATGATCGGAGGGCCAGAATTCACTCACAATTGGAGTTCTACATGGTATTTAGACACTATGGAAAGCCAAACTTTTTCCCGGTGGTTGGATTTCAAGCTTGCTTGGCCTTGATCTAATATCAAGAAGCACTTGGATGGGAAAGCCCGAAGCAGGTTGCAGAGTAATAATGATCTATATTGGAGAAGATGATTTGTTTCTAAATTCAATTTGATTTGGGAAAGTAACTGTATAGTTGTTTATGCTCTTGGATAATAAGCTGTGTTGTCGGCTGTTATTTTGTATAATGTCCAAGCAATTGCCTATTTTGCATAAGAGTAATGATGGACCTTGATAAATATTATAGTAAAAATTTGTCCAATAATTTCAATGAAAAGGTTTATATAAGGTTGCAACCTTAAAATGTAGAATTAAAGATACACGTTAAAAATCCATCGGCAAAGGTTGTTTCAATGTTGAAAAACTCTCTAATTGATCATCTTGACATTGGGATGTATGAATATGAAAAAAGATGAAGATTTTGAATCCCATGCATCACCACATTATCTAGACAGACTATTTTCAAGATTTTCATATGATTATAGATTTATTTGATTTTAACCAATTTTTAACTAAAATTTTATAATTAAATATGAAAATAGATTTTCAGATAATCGTAAAAAATATTTATATCAAAATTACATGATAAAATTTGGAGATGCACCTTAAGTGGATTGTTTAAGGTTGCAACCTTATAGAAACCACACCCTAATTCAATTGATGCTCATTTAAGGAAACAATTAACTTTGTTGCATGACTGTGGTTCTTCTCTCTCAAAAAAAATAAATTTGTTCATTTATACCACAACAATTTTGAAACTGTTTTTCAGTTCTCAGAATTTTGAAACAACTGAACGCCAAAATGAAAAAAGGGATAATGCAGAGAAGAAACCAAAGATAAAGAATGATGGATCCCATTTTACTTTGTGGAAACTTCCCTCCGTTTCGAAACCAACAAAAAATACAACAATTCGTTCCAAGTATCAGGAACACCTGGAAGACACCAATGGCTGCAATCCTGAACACTTGATGAGGGGGATACCCCTGGTTTTCTGCCATATACAGAAGGATGGCCATCCACCCGGAGCCCTGATATGTCAGTTATATTCAATACAGTTACAGGGGTTCTCATTTCTTTTATTACCTCTTCAGTTAGTCTCAACTTTTCAGCAAACTCACCATTGGTGTAGTTTCGGAGGGGTTGGGTTTCTCCATTGCAATGGCCTCCAGCATTCCATTGGCCACCACTGTCACAAGATACAAAGTTTAAAATTCTTACAGGAAAATGCACGTGAGAGTGAGAGAGAGAGAGAGAAAATTCTTTCAGGACGATGTGAGAGAGAGAGAGACCTGAAATGAGAAGGTGCTGAAGTTCTAAAGAAAACTTGAGTCTTGCCCGGGATGGCATGCCTATCAACCCAAGATGCCCAAGTCATCAAAGCTCTTCTATAAGCAGTTAAGACATCGAGGTGGTGATGAACTTGATCGCCTTCTTGGTAATAATTCACCCTATTGACAGGCTGATGAAAGTTAAATTAAGGCAAAATTACAAAAAAAACCTCTAAGACTACACTTTCAATGCAACTTACCTCCAACTTAATTTTTTATTACTTTTTCCTCCAAAATACACTTTCAATACAAATACCCCAAACCAAATAAAAACTAAAAAAAATTCCTAAACTACTCTCCCTTACTTTTACCTTACCCACACCACTCTCTCCTATCCCATCAAAATAGGGGCTCCGACACTGTGTAAGTGTGGCCCAGTAGGGCTCTGTAAAGTGTGGTCCTAGGGCTCTGCCACCGTGTAAAGTGCGGTCCGGCAATAGGGCTATGGCACTATATAAAGTGCGGTCCAGCAATTGCAACGGGTCTGGCAGTAGGGCTATGGCACTGTGTAAAGTGCGGTCCAGCAATTGCAAAGGGTGCTCTAGCAGTTTCAAAGGGCTGTCTGGCAATAGATGTTATTGGATTCCAACGATCTGACACTGTAAAAGGCCGTTCGACAGTACTCAATTTCGGTTTGATAGTTGTCTTAGGGCGGTTCGACAATAGATGTTATTGGATTCCAAGGCTCTAACACTATGTAAAAGGCGGTTCAGCAGTACGCAGTTTTGATCTAATAGTTGTCTTAGGGTGGTTCGACACTTGTGCACTCCGGCAAAATGATAGTGCGTCCGGCAATGTGCTACTGGGGTCCAAAAGTCAACGTCAAATCTGACTAAAATGACTTTTGTGTACGGGAAGGGTATTTCCGTCTAAAAAATGAACTTTTCCCTTGGGGGCTATTTGCATAAAAAGTTTGTTTTAGGGAAAAAATTGAGAGAAAAAGTTAGGTCCGGGGTAAGTTGCATAGAAAGTGTGATTTTGGGGGTTTTTTGTAATTTTCCCTTAAATCAACGAACCAACCCTAATATGATTTAAGATACATTGACGTGTATTTTTTGTCTGAAAATTACTTATATGTATTTCAAAACAACACTATGTTATATTATTCTTTCCTAAATTGTTTTTATTATGGTTTTATTGTTCTTTTCTAAATTGCTTTGTAGAGAGAGAAAGATGTGGATTTGAGTCCCACATTGAAGAGGAGAGAGTTTGTTGAAGTCTATTTAAGAGCACTCATTCTTATGTAATTTACTCCAAGTACAAATGAGAGAAAATGCACGTGTGCAAAGCATGCGAAACGTGCGAAGGGCACACGCGTGGGCAAGGGCGTTTGATGGCGCATGCTCGCATCGGCGCATGAGGTGCCCCTTGCCTGAGTGCGGGTTGGGCTCGTGACTCATTATCTTTTGATCTTTTTGTGAGCCCGGCTCGTTTTTGTGAGCCCAGCTCATAGATGAACTAGACACTCTTTTGATTTTTTAAACTAGACACTCTTTTGATTTTTTGTGAGCCCTTCTTATAGAGGAACTAGCCGTGAGTGTCGGTCATCTAGCCATCAATGAGTGTGAGACATCCAACGATCATCTAGCCGTTGATAAGATAGAGGCTTGTAACAGCAGCCGTGCATGTAACTCATGCAACTTGTAGATGTTGGGGTGCATGTAACTCATGTAACTTGTAGCTATTGAGGAGCATGTAACTTGTAGCTAATTGGTGATGCATATAACCACCACAACAGTAATTATGTGATGCATGTAACCACCACAACATTAAATGGACAACCTTTTGGTGCTATATAACAAGAGCCCTCCTACCCATATGAGTCAGAACTTTTTAAAAAACATACTTAGAACAATTTTTTAGTCTCTCTCAAGAGACCATTCTCTTCAATTCCAGCAAACAAACCAGTGGGCTAACACACACTCTCTCTACTTGATTTTATCTTTTCCCTCTCTAAACTATCAAGTCTTTGGTGTCTATTGTGTGGGTTCCAAGCTCGGGTGCATAGAGCTTAGGAATATTGTTATAAGACCTCTTTGTTTTCTTGTATCCCGAGGACGAATTGCCCTTCTTATGCACAACAAATACTACATCAAAGGGGGGCAAATATTGTCTTGAGATAGCGCTCCTACGTGCCTAAAAACAATTTTGCAAATCGTACCATTTTTTTGCCCCCATTTCACCCACCAATCTCCAACAATTACAAGAACAGATGATTACAGTGCCCATTACCCAAGACCATTTTGCACCCGTATGAAGAAAAATACCCAAAAAAGAAAAGAAAGGAAAGGTGAAAAAAACAATTTGTCGGTTTTGACCGTGAAAATTCTAACTCGGTTCATGACCTAATGCCCCTTTCCTATTCTCTTTGAAAGAGAAATATATTGTCATATCTGTCTTGCACTTTCTTTAATCTATCAGATGACCAGTTTTACTTATGGCTCTATCTGTCAATTCACTGAGTTTGTTCTTATCTATGATTCAGTGATTTTATAAGCTGAGTTAACTCAGTTGTATAAATTAATTGTGCCATTTGCCTACTGCATATAAAATCGAAACTCCACCATTATCTTTGAACTGTGTCTATCCAGAAGTGTTGTGATTATAATTCATTGGTTATATATGTTGGATTATCTCAGTTGTATGAATTCTAGCCCCATTTAGCCTAATCAAAACTCCCCTATTCTCAATGAAAAGCATTTATTCACCCACATCTCTTGCATTCCCTCCAGCACTCATCTCACAGTTTTATTTATGGCTGGGGCTATCAATTCATGCGTGTGTTGTTCATAAATTGGCTGGTTGTATATTCTGTATTACATCAGTTGAAGAACTGCCTGACCCATATCAAATAAAAATCCTATGGTAGTAAAGAGTAATATTACTTAGCTACAACATCAAATCAAAATCCTCTGGTCCTAAGAACATTATCAACTCAACACTCAATCACTTTCCCTAGAAAACAATTTAATAAGAATAGCAGCTATAGAAGGAGAAGCAGAGTATAGTCTTGAGTCAGAAACTTATTCAGTCAACTCACCCAGCTTTAGTCTTTGTATGTGTCCACCAATGGGCTGTGTTGAAGACGAGAATGTCAGCCTTCTTCCACCTCGATGAGCCACGGTCAATTGTGTCAATTCGAAGCGTCTGCACCCTTTTGGGTCCAACTCTGGCCTTACTCTCATGAACTAGGAAATGTGTAACATAGTATTCCACACTACATCCATAATCCTGAAATATTTGATTCCAATTAACATACATTATAAAGATACCAAACTTATACAGCTTAAGCATCAAAAAGAAAATAATAAGAAATAAGAGGAACATAGGAGGAAATAACATTTTGAAGTACAGGTTTCTGATGAATTACCACAAACTTGAAGTTGTAAATGCCCTTCTCCTTGGTGATCTTCCTCCCTCGTGCCTCAAAAACCCGTTTTGGATCGGGGATTGAACTTCTTAACAGACACAGCATTGATTCCCATTGGTTTCGGTTTATTGAATCTCCAACAAAAACCAGTCTCTTCCCTCTTAATAGTTTCAACATATTCACTGCACTAAACCTGCGTCCCAACAATATTCCACAAACCCAACGTTTTACTGATACAAACCCAATTCTCAACTTCCAGTTCTCGAGAGAGAGAGAGAGAGAGAGAGTACCTTGGGATGGAGCAGCCACGTGGTTGCCATCTCCACTTCATATAGTCCCTATCTGGCCTGCCATTTGCCTCACAGTTGAAACCGTCATCTATAAATGGGCATGATGCAGTTGAATACAGAGGATATGTCTCATCAAAAACCCACTTCCCAGTGTATATATCACACTCTTTCTCACCCTTGATTTCCCCATCTCTAGTACCAGATGAAGCTTTCTTTTGAGAAACCTCACCATCTCTAGTACCAGATGAAGTTGAGCCATTAATTTCACTCTTTCTATTAACTGATGAATTTGATCCATTAAATCCGGTTGATAAATTCGTGTTTTTCTGATTAAACTTGAAAACCGCAGATTTCAAAACTTGGGTCTCAGGCAATTTGGGAGTTTGCATTTGTACAACAGAGAAATTCTTACTAGAAATGGTAAAAATCCGAACTTGGGAGGTTTCAATCTGAAAAGAGCTTAGAGAGGAAGCGTTATAATGTGTAAAACTGCGAGAACTTTGGGATGAATAGTCCAAGTGGATCTTAAAGAAGAATAACAGTAGGAGAGATGAGGTGAAAATGAAGGAGAAAACCAAGAAATGTGACGGCTTTAAGGAGAAGCTCCTTTGGCGCTCCATTCCCATTTCTGCAAAAACCAAAAAAAGAAAAGCAAAAAACTAGAAATGGTGCTTTTTTCACATAATGATGGCAATTTCTCAGCTTGGTGAAATTGGGTTGGGTTGAAATCTACAGAAGTGAAGCTACACCCAAGCTAAGAAGTTTCTATAAATAGCAAAATATTGGGGGCCATGAAAATGAGTCTAGAATAAATTCAGAACCTACCTGAAACTCCATATCTAGGGCTTCTAATGGCTTTTGGCTATAGTAAAAAATTCTAAAATGGTGACTTCGAGGATCTAAGGGTCTGAAAAAAACAGCATCTGATGTTCAAGGCACAACCATTGATAATTGGTGAACAGGGAAGCAGATGGGTTTATTGGGTTTGAGATGAAAGCTACAACACCATGCTCCTGCTATATTTTAACAGAAATGAAAATAATTATAGGAACAAAAACACCATTAGCATTTTGCAAAGGAGTGATCGACCATCTTAAAACGGGTAAGCAGTTTCCAAAAAAAACCAGAAAAGAAAAAACTCACCCCCATTCTTGATTACTATATCTGGAAAGTTCCCTAAAATGGTGCCTGGTTCGGTCCGGACATGTGAGGAAGAAGAGGAAAGTGATCAATTCTCCATTTCTTTAGAGTTTATCCTGTTACAGTGATCTCAGTGATACGTACACAATCACCCCAATTCTACTAGGTAATATCCCAAATGCCCATGTCTCTTTTTTAATGACCATAATCCACATTGAAATCATCTTCTTAACATTTCAACATTCACCCATGGGTGCGTGGTGCTGCACCCAAAATGCATGCTAGGGGATTTATTTGATGTGAAAAATTCAAATCATAATTGGAAATGAATTTTTTTCAAATCACACTACTATTAAACAAGACGCATTTTTCCTCCAAACCTTGCTGAAAGATGTACTTTTTCATGCCAAAAACTTCTACAAAAATCTGTCTACCACTAATTATAATCATTAAAGCTAATTATGACCTTTAAAGCTCCGAGAATGATGTCGATCAATACATGCTTAATTTTTGTTAAAATAGAAGTCTCAGATAATATGCCACGATATCTAATACTTTTACCAACTGTAGTAACTTTTTTTTTTAATATCCATAAGGATAATTAACATGAGTTTTATTATGTCGGAATAACTTTTTTTGGTAGTTTTTTTTAGGTGCATTTTATTTTTGTAGTGTAAGGTTGAAGCCTTATATAGCCTTTCTCCTTAAAAAGAAAATTTGGGCTTAATATGATGTATGTAAAAGAGATAAAATTAAAACACACTTTATGTTTTTTAAAAAGAGACCTCATTGTAAGATATGAAATATTTGAGATTATTTTTAAATATAAAAAATAAAACAGGACTTATATATAAAGTTTCCTATTTTTATAAAACAATGTTTATATAAGGTTGCAACCTTAAAATATAGAATTATAGACACACTTCAAAAATCCATCGGAAAATCTTGTTTTAATGTTGAAAAACCTTCTAATCGATCATCCCGACATCGATATGTATAAATATGAAAAAATAAAAATTTGAGTCCCATAAATAGTGCATCTTGCAACAAATAATCTAGACCATTCAATTTTCAAGATTTTCATATGTTTATAGATCTACTTGATTTTAACTATTTTAGAGATTCAAATTTTATAATTAAAGATAAAAATAGATTTTAAGATATTCTTAAGAACTTTTTATACCAAAATTATATGTTATAATAAAATTTGGAGGAGCACCTTAATTGTATTATATAAGATTGCAACCTTACACAAACCACACCCATTTTCTATTATTACTTTTGGGGCGACAAGATAGAACCACATATTTTTGGGCGCCTACTATGGGTGTTACTAATGATAGACTGACAGACCACTAAATCCTTTCCATTTGTATGGGTACGAATTTGTGACAATGTTAGAATTTGATATTACCAATCACCCAATTTCACGTTCAATCCTTAATTTTGATCATGAGATCTTCACACAAATATAAATACAAAAGTGGCACATGCATACTTACTCTACATTGAGCAAAAACCCAAGAAAATATAAAAATTATTTGCTAGTCCTCTATCACAATGGGAATTAGTAAAAAATTACAACTTACACCTAATATATTACAGCAATTGTTCCTCTAGTTATTTCCTAAATGTGGAGGAAAATTTCATTTAGATGTTGCACTTGTCCTTTTTCACCCTAGATTCTCCTAAGTTCTAAATCTAGCAACATATCCATATGCATCTGAATCTCTTCCCTCACATTAACTTAGGGTGACATATAAGTTTAACACCAATTACTCCAACTAGTAATGTTTCTTTGAAAACAAAATCTATATAGGAGCACGATCATTGCCGGCCCATTTTAACAAAATGAATTGTCAACTTCCTCGCCGTTGGATCAACTGTGAAGCTGATCTCCCTCATCTAATGCTTTGCACAACTCAGTTATATGATACTATCATGATTGCAAAAATTGGTTTTACTATCACCTGTAAAACCTCTCTTGGAATTATTTTAGGATCTGAAATTTTAGGGATGGAACCGCTTCAACGAATAAATTAATCTCAATATTGTATTTTAGGAAACTAGTTACCTATGTTATAGGCAATTTCAAATTGGATAGCATGTAGCTTGAGTTGTGTCAAGAAGTATGAGACATATTCGTTCAACTTTAAAACTAGTCAATGACACATTTTTAACCACCCGATTTAAAATTCGGCAGACAAGAGTGATAGTGATCACCTTCTACTAAAACGGTCTCGTTGTATACTCTTTTAAAAAAAATTTTGTAACTGTGTCCTCTACTGACTTGGAAAAAAAAAAAATTTCTTGAGATTGAAAAGAGATCGTCTAATTTTTAGATTGTGAGATCTAAGTGTTAGAAAACTCTTTTTTGGACAACAAATCATCAAATAATTCTTAAGTGGTTCCCAAAATTTCAGATTGAAAAAATCCTTTAACTAGTTCACCTGACAAATACGCATAAGTAAACTATGCTCCTGAGCGAGCATAGCATACATGCGCAATAGAGAACTACTATCAATATGTATAATGTTGGGCTCAGTTTATCCACTCACTGAATCCACTACAAATTGGCTATTCCCGATCTAAATAGGCCATTATTGACATCTTTTCCCATTTTGTCAATCCAATGTTTTGAAACTCTATGATTTCTACTATGGATCACCAATTCAGATGGGAATAGGTCGAGACAAAACTGATTTTAGGATAGTATAGTGTTGGGTTTATGTGGCCTTTAATGGCCTTATGAGTGATTGTAAAATGAAATGATATAGTGAAACATGAACTCAGTGAGAGTGTGGTCCCTCGTGGACAATATTAAGCAAACGCTGGTTTGCTGATAACGATCTAGGCCAGTCGGTTGTTACCTGGGCATGAAGAACAAACCGATAAGGGTTTATGGGTTAGCCCTTGATGAGGTCGGAGAACATGCCCGGATGAGTGAGTCGAGGGACCGTGTGACTCTTGTGTGTGATAGTGGCCTACAGAGACAGGGGTCAAAACCTCATCCATGTACCATCACACGGCATGCATATCAATAGATCGTTCGAAAAAGCCAGAAATCCATATTTTAGGGTGAAGCGTATGCATGTGCCAGAGATACCCCTATGCGCCATAGAGCTGTGGTCGCATAAGGTCTTGGTGACCTTGACTTGTCTTTAAGGGAGGACCTGAAACTCACAGATTGAGATTGCAATCCCTTGGCTTATCGGTCAGACTTTGGTAACCCGCTAATAAGCCCTTGCTTGGATTGTAGGTCATGAAAAACACTGGGTTGGTTTGATAAAGCAAGTGTTGTCTGTAGTCCACAGTTGAAGGTGGAGTGCTCCATGATTGTTGATTCTTAAACCATATGGATATTTTTCCCATCAAATTAATTTAATTATGTTTGTTTTATGATAGAAATTATTTTAATATTATTATTTGAATTTTTATGAATCCCTGGATATTTTATTTATAATTTTTGGAGTTATAAAATTAAAGATATTGATTTTACAATTGTTTAAATATTCAAATAATATTCTAAAATCCTTTTATTAATTTTAAATATATAAAAATATAATGGGGACCCATTGTGCACATGGGCCAACCATATTTTAGAAGGTGGGGCATGAGTGCCTCCCTTGGGTGGCACGCCCCACCCTTAATCTCTTTCTTATTTTTTTGGTGATATGGCATGTGGCCATATGGTTGGAAGATATTGACTAAATATTGACTTGATATATCTTCGAAAGATTTTGTGGAAAGATTGAGAAAATGGTTTAGGAAAAGGGGATAATGGTTCATGCACCTTCCATAATGTTGATGACCCATCTATGGAATGAATGGCTCATATCTCTCACCCCACAAATCACCCTTGATTGACGATCTATGTTCAATCTCACAAGAAGAGGCAAGCTAAAGAAAACCCTAAGAAATCCTAATCTTATTCAAAGCCTATAAACATGGATTGTTTCCACCAAAAAATCTCTACACCTTATATTTTTATTTCTCTCTCTTAAAAAAGTTTCTCTCTGTTTGATCTCTCTCTCCCATATTGTGAAAAAACCTAAGGTTTTAGGTTATAGAGTTCTTCTCTCTCCTATCTCTTAAATATGGATTTATGGCTAAGGGTTTTAGGGTTTAGCAAAAAGAGAATCCATCTCTCTCAAACTAGGTTGTTAAGAGAATTCAACTAGGGTTTGAGTTTGTGATCAAAGGGGTTCATGTTCCATTGGTGTGGCTTGACCGAAATTTGCTTTCCCGGTTCAAGATTGAAGCTAGACTATTGATCCCGCATCATCAGATGATGGTGACTCGGTGTGGGGTGTAATAAGCCCGGTTGAGGTAATCTCCGACACTCTTCCTTTTGTTTCTTGCAATCTTATTTTTTATTCTCAAGCATAATGCATAGTTGTTTCAATGGCATCAAGTTGTTAAGATCTTGGTTTTATTGTTATGTTGATTTTATTTTGAAATTTATCTTATTATAATAGAGACTACATGTAAGTGACCTTTTGTCAAAAGAAAGGGGTGAAGAAAAAAAATAAAAAATGTATTCTCTGGCAAAATATCACATAGGTCTTTCTCTCATATAGGTCCCGACCTGATTCCCCCTAAAAATCCTCTCTTGTATATCTTTTTTTTTTTAAGCTTGTCTAATATATTTTTAGGTTCCTTTAAATCGCTATCCTATAGACTACTGGTTTTTTTTTTTTAAGATATTTTTGGATTACTAATTCTGATTGATCCAGACCCAATCTGGATTGTTGATCCAACAATTCAACATGGATTTGTGGGTGAACGATTCACCCCACCCATCCAGATTTTGAAACATCGTGTCAAACACCAGTCACATGGGTTTCACAATATATAGGAAAAAATTTTATATGAGGTGTCAACCTTATAATATGGAAGTAAGGGGCACCTAAAAAACCTACTTGAAAAGGTGATAATGTCAAAACACTCTAAAATAGATCATCGCGACCTCCATATATATAGATATAGAACTTGAAAGGATTTCGAGTCCTAACATAGTGGAACATATTATGTAGACCATCAAATTTTTTTAAGGATGCGGTTAGCATGTGGGCCAAGCCCTCACATGTAGAAATGCGGCACCTCTTAAAAATCTATTTTTGAGATGGATTTTTTTGCTTAATTTTTAATCGCTAAAATAGAGATCATGAATATGAAAAAATAAATAAATTTTAAAAAATTAAAAATAATAATTATGTTAAGAAAACATTTAGACTCCATTGTTTTTAGATGGACCACATACTTGCATCCATCTTTAAGATGGATGTTGTATACTTATGGACCGCATATGTAGAAATGTGCCTCGTGAAATACTTTTTTTTAAAAAAAAAAGTGTTTATAGATACATCTACACTATTTTTGGAACTTTAGATTTCATAATTTCTGATGAAAATAATTTTTAAGACAATCTAAGGGTTTCGGACAAGCATCAAATAATTTGATTGTTTAATGTTGACACGTTGGTTGAACAAATGACATCCCCATAAATAAGCTCGAGTAGATGACGGGTCGGGTGGCGACTACTTCCTTAATTCATTGAAAGAAGAATGAGGTGCGTCGATGTGATTAAGTCTGAGATTTACTCCACTGCTCCTTGAACTGCCAGCTAGATCTTCGCAAATGAGGGCCCACCACCATGCTTTGTTTAAAAATTGTGAAAACCTCCGTTATTTCGCCGATACTAACGCTTCGAGCTTAGGCCTCAAATGGCCGATGTTGTCAAATCCCTGAGCGTTATTGAGCATTACGCTGACCGTTATACATTAAGTGACGATTATGTATCTTTCTAGATGTTGGGGAGGACAGTTGTGTGGACAGACAAGTACCAATGTCTTGTGTTAAAGAGAGAAGGAGATGAAAGAAGTTTGGAGAGAGAAGATGGAGTTCGGAGTTTGAACAGATTGGACATCATTTTGGTTTAGAAAATAAGCACATTAAAGTGAGACAAAATTAAGAAATCTTGATTTAACGAAAAAAACCATCAAAAATTTTCATCAACATATTCCCCTCAAAAGAATTGTATAAAAAAAAAATCAGCAATATATTCCAAAAAAATTAATCTATCAAACCACCATATATCATAAAATAAGAGGTAGAGTTAGAGAAAGAGTAACCAGCGAAAGACTTATTTTCCTATGAAGCCAAGAGCAAGAGAGAGATTTAGTGGTAACTAAAGATCTTGGTAAGTAAAAATTTAGGGTGAGATTCATATATTTGGTGTTGCTTGAGCATTTTATTGCTTTGTTTCTCCATAGGGAAGTTTGATTAATTTGATCTCTTTTTTTTTTTATTTCATCGGTCTATCAAATCTATTAACGCAACATTTTGAATGGATTACTATTTTATTTTCTTGGCTTTTGCGGTTTTAGTTAATTATGGCCCTATATTGAGGTTCCTTTTTGCATTTCTTACTTCTAAAAATAATATATCTTGGTTTACCGTTTTTGTCATTTGTTTATGTAGTTCTTGTGCCGAATACTGTTGTCATTGTTTCACTCTATGGTCTCAATAAATCTATCATATTTTTTTGTTGTGACAATGAAGTAAACATTTTGTCTTGTTCAATAGCTTTAATATATCCATACAATTAGTGCAAATCATAATCTTACCGTATGTCATCTTTATATATCCCATTTTTTCGCTGTACTTTTCTAGCCAAATCCAACATAGTTACTATTCTTTAACTCGCCTAATTTTTTGAAATCTGTATTTTTTACCCAATTTTTTACCTCCGACTTTTTGGAACATAAGCGATTTATTTCCTGGTTTGTCGATATATTCTTGTTCTCGTTCTTGCTAACTATGCTGTAGTTAGGATTCTGTGTACGACCATCTCGGACATGATGTTTTTCGACTGTACATTCCGTTTAAACCACTACCCTCTTGCTTGGATCTGACTAAGAATCGTCACGGATGCGGATTTTTCCCATACGGATTGGCAAATATACAGATGCTTATTTGGAGAGAGGGAGCGAGAGAAAATCAGAGCTAATTTAATCACAAAGATATGGTGATGTAACCCCAACTTGATTGCTCAAAGACCCATGTAGCCTGAGTCTCAGTCAAGACTCGAGAAGAAGTCTCGATATCCACGTTATTACTTTCGTGATCACTTTTACTTTATGCAAAGGGTAAACGGACTTTAGGTATACAGATTTGCTTTTTTTAAATTAACTGCGAGAAACTCATCGTTAATTTCAATAATCCCATTAAAAGACCATTAATTATGAGTTACAATTTGTAAGAGGTGCATTTCTAATGCTATACTCTTTTCGATGTTCTGGTCGAGACTGGAGCTTTATTTTAAGGATAGTATATTATAAGATTATTCATTTTTAGTACAAAGAGGTCAGAATCACTTCTAATCATTAGATGTGAAATCTGATATGCTAAAGTAGGTCACAACATTCAAGAAATTTTATTTTAGACTTTATGCTTATTCTAATAATACATATCCAATCACTCAATTTCGTATCTAACGGTCAATACTGATTGTGATCTCCTTATATCAAAAATAAATGACATTGTTGTGTACACTCCTTTCACTTTTTTTATCAAGATAAAGATCAGTATGCTCGTGCATGAGGGAAATCTACATTTCTTACTCGGACAAAGCCCTAGTTTGGAAAAATTTGGGAATCTTAAAATTTGAAGATGTAACCTATTTAACCTAGAAATGAAAATAAAGTTCAAAGTGAGCTTTTAAACATCATGAAAAAAATCAGGATTACTATTGCACACGTCATCTATTAGGTGTTTAGATACCCAAAAAATTTATACCCAAAAAATTTGTACTTTTCAAAGGAAACTTATCATAAAAACATTCATGAAGGGGAAATCTCCTCATTATAGGTCGTCCTGGTTAAGTGGCTCATGTCTGCAAATTTTGGAATCATAAAGTACTAGTTAGGTTTTTGCATGAAAGAATGAATATAAATTTTTTATCACGCACGAGCATAATTATCTTTTCAATTTACAAAAAGTATTAAACTTCCAACCAATGATTACATTAAAAACCACCTATTTTTGGAAGAAGGGGCAAAATTGAAAAATGCCCCTCCTAAAAATTCTAACTCGTATAGAATTTTTGAAATTAAATATGTTTTTTGAAATGAAATTAAAAATGTATGATATGCTAAATAATTAAAGAAAAAAGCTATCAACAACATGACAACTATAATGAATAGTAACATAGATAGAATCTCAATCGTCAGATCTTCATGGAGTGATTCAAAATATCTATCATTATTTGAATTTTAATCTTTTTTTTTTTCTTCTAAAAATCAGATATTGATGAAATTTTGGGCATGTGAACCAAAAAATAGGGCGTACGAGAAAACATTACAAAAAATTCATGTTGGACCATTCCGCTTTATCAATGACCATACCTTTAGTCACACTATGTTGCATCAGGATCCATGAAAGAGATGTGGTAAAAGTTTTCCATTGGCTTCCAGCCCAACCCTCCGCCGATAGAAAATGATGAAGTTCTCTTAAAATTATTATATGCAATAAAATTTATACACTGGTTATACCATTTTTTTATTCACTTATATTTCTAAAAAGATAACCGTAATTGATACCTTAGGTGATTTCTGTTGCTTTTTGGGGAAAAGGAGATATAAGGGGGTTAATATCATGGGTGCGATTTCTTCTTAATATCATCTTAAAATCTATTTTCATATCTAACTAAAAAATTTTAAATTCTACAAATGGTTAAAATAAAGTAGACCTATAAATATATGAAAATATTGAAAACGGACGGTCTAGATAATGAGCTGCAAGATGCACTATTTCGAGATTCAAAAACTTTTTTTTTTTTTCATATTCATAGATCTCGATGTCGAGATGATTGATTAGAGAGCTTTTTACACATTAAAACAACATTTCCAATAGATTTTTGAGGTGCATCTATGATTCTACATTTTAAGGTTGCAACCTTATATAAACTTTTCCCTAATATCATATGCTAATTTCAAATTTCAAGAACATGATATATCAGCCCTTGTGCCACTTTAAGGGGAGCTAAAATATTCAAAATCACTGGATTTTCTCAAGTGATTTTGAATATATATTGTGGTGTGGACTTATGGAACTTTAATATTTTTGGGTAATTCAGTGGTAATGATGAGCCAATATTTAAAATCATTGGATTTTCTCAAGTGATTTTGAATATATATTGCGGTGTATGGGACTTATGGAACTTTAATATTTTTGGGTAATTCAGTGTAATGATGAGCCAATATTCAAAATCTCCGGATTTTCTCAAGTGATTTTGAATATATATTGTGGTGTATGGGACTTATGGAACTTTAATATTTTTGGGTAATTCAGTGGTGATGACGAGCAGCTATCTATTTTTGAAATCATTAATAGTTTTTTAATGCGTTAGGTGAGATTGGAAGCCTAGATCTTAGCTGGGGAACAATTGGTACTGCCACCACAACCCCAAGCCCAACCCCAACCCCAACCCCATTCTCATGGAACTTTAATATTGGTCGACATATAGTGCAGTTTGCATGAGGCGTCAATCATAAACTCTCAAAAGTAAGGCGCACATCCAAATCTTCCTAGAAAATATAATTTCGGTGACAAAAACCTCTACAATATCCTAAAAGCCTATCACTTCCACTAATTATGAATTTTACAACTAGAGCAAGTTTATAGATACTTGAAATCATGAAAAACTGTCCAGATAATGTGGTACAAGGTGCATTATGTTTAAGACTTGAAAATGTGTAATAGTTTTTTAAGACTTAAAAAAAAGGTCTCTATATATATCTTGTGGTCAAGATGGTGAATTAGAGGGCTTTTTAGTGTTTCAAGTTCATACATTTTATAGACTTTTTCCTAGCTGACATGCTAATGCTTTTTAAAACCTTGTTTAGACTCATTTGCCCGAATAACACAAGGGAGTTTCCAGCCAAAATTTTGCCAATTGCCACCTAAAAGACCAATAAACTAAACGAAAATCAGTGTTTTTTTTTAAAGTGCACTGAGATTGATCAAATGCATATTGGAAAATGGAATAAGTAATAACTACGGTCCCTCATTTCTCCATATATAGAGTTGAGACTTCTTGTGAGTCTCGCTTATGCCAAATGCTAACTAGATGAACAAGGATTAAGACTTCTACAAAATGGGAACGACTTATCATATCATTCCCTCCCATAAGTTGGTGATCATCACAATTGACAGCTATGTCGTATGCATGTTCTACATTTTGATGTCAATCAACGTATAGGTCAGCCAAAGGAAAAACCAAATAACCGAGACACAAACAAAGAACCAAGATAATTATCCAACTTGAGGCATAAAGAGTCGTGAATCACTTGAAATGTAAGTACAAAAAAGGACATGGTTTTCTTTTCTAAGGGCGACTATATTCAATAGACAAATAGGAAGATGTACGATTGATTATGAGAAGATGTAGTTCTGGTGTTGTTCTGCTCATGGGTGGGGTAGAAACAGGAAGTTTTATGCCTTATGTGGTAGTAGATTTGAAGGATTGGTATGGTGCTATAAAAAAAGACTCGCCTTTATGTGGTTGGGTCCTTTTGTCCACCATTAGATGATGTTTTTGGCGTGGGGGATTGGGCGCAAAGGGATTGGGGATTAGACTATTGCGCTGTCAGTTGGTAATGATAGAGTGGTTTTTTTGTCTACAGTCTGATATAGATGTTTTGAAAGCCTTTAAGGAAAATTTCTATAGAATTTGTGGTTCTTTGATGAGTTTAAAAGCTTGGAATCCTTTGGAGCACTAAGAAAGTGGAATGTTGGACCGGCTGTGAGGCAAAGCTCTGTGCGCCGGGGATCTTGCAGACTTGAGAAAAGTTGGGGAATTTTGTGAGGTCGATAAGAGAGCTATATCGTGCAATTAAGATTACGAGATTTGTTGGACTTCTTTGTCTAAGAAAAGTAAGACTGAGGACAGGCCCAAATGTTTATTTTATTGATGTTAATGTTGAAGGTCCTCTTGAGGTGAGGCGAATGATGTCAAATTGGATCTGGCCCCAGTACTAGTTCTTCAGAAAAGGAAGTAAACTTTGGTACAAAGGAAGAAGGGGTCCGAAGTTCCGGTGGGTTCTCCTGACGTAATCCATCGTGCTAGTCTTCATGGGGAATCTTCCAATAAGGGATTCAGAAAACGTAATAGACGTAATCATTATCGACGATTTAATCGGGGTTTTCGAAACGGCTTTTCAAATTTTAAAATCAAGCAACGATATAGATTCCCGTTGGTAGAATCACAGACGTTCACCACCCTCATCCGACAGGAGTGAGTTCAAATTTTGAATCGCTTTCAAGGAGGTGAGAAGTGCGAAATTTACCTTTTTCAGGCCACTCCAGCAATCTCTGGTGGTCTTCTCCTTCCTTTGAAGGTTTGAAGGTCACGCTCTTAACTCAGTTGTTGCTTCTTTCTCTGTCCTATTCGTTGACAATGAAGCTGGTACAGTGCCGGAAAGCTGCAAAGAAAAGGACTGAACCCAATCAAAGGCCATCGTTTGATCTGTTGTTAGTTGATCCTTTAGCTATGGAGTCCACTGAGGAAGGTCCTGAGCTAGAGATGGATATTGCGTGCGGATCTTTTGGGTGGTTCCGATTGGGTTATGGTGGTGGTGGAGGATCCTCCATTGAACATTGTCTACGATGGAGATGAGATGCCGACAATTTTTGCCACTGAGTCTAAAGACGAAGCAGATTATATGATGGAGAATAGGAAGAATGAGGTGATGGTGGACCATATGGGATTGGATTACATATTCCTGTAGTTTGTTATCCTCGAAGAAATCAGGAAGAAGAAGAAGAAGAGGGAAGAGAATCGAGTGCAGGCTCAGGTGGTGAGTGCTCCAATGGTAAATTTTGCTGCCAATGTTGCTGATAAGGGAGTGGTTGTTCCCCCTGTTGGTGAGGAACCTATTCCTGATGGAAAGAATGTTATGGCTACTCTTGAAAGGGTGCCGTTAGTTGTGGGGTCCAAGAAGATTAGAGCCAAATTTTCGGTCCCTACTCGTTCTTCAGCCAGATTGGCCTCAAGGGGTCCATGTGTGGTTATTAATAAATCGTAGGTGATTGATAATACACCGTTGGAGATTAGCAGTTATGAACCTTTATCTGCATCGGAGTCCTCTTCTCGTTCATCCTCTATGGAGATTGCAATGTTATTGGAGCATCACTATTTTGGGCCACTTCTAGATGGTCCAGGTTTGTCATCTTCTCCTAATTAATGATTATTCTGAACTGGAATGTAAGGGGGTTGGGGGATTCTAGTAGGAAAATAGATGTCTTATTTCTAGTTAGAAAATATAGTCCTGATGTTTTAATTTTACAAGAGACTAAGCTTCCTAACCCTACTGTGGTTGGCGCTAGGGAAGTTTGGGGACAGGGAGTTGTTTGTTTTGATGGGGTAGATTCTATTAGGCCCTCGGGTGGTTTGTGGGTGCTTTGGAACCCAAATGTGATGTGATTAAGGGGAACAGGTTTTTGGGGGTGTTGTTTAATGGACCTAGTATGGGTTTCTCTTGGGGTCTTGTTAATGTTTATGAACCTAATCTACTAGCTCTAAAGAAAGGCTTTTTGAATGATATTTTTGGTGTTCTTGCTGTGTATGACCTTCCTTTTTGTATAGGTGACGATTTCAACTTAATTCATTAGCCTGAGTATTCGTCTTCGAGATGTTCGATTAACTCTTCTATGCAGTGGTTCAATGGTTTTATTGAAAGCAATAGATCGTTTAATATGCCTATGTTGGGAGCTATATATTCGTGGACGAATAATTCACTTAATGATTTGATAATGACAGGAATTGATAAATTCTTAGTTTCTAAAGAGTGGCTGGAAGATTTACCCCTTGCCTCAGTAAAGGCTCTCCCGAGGTTATCCTCTTATCACTGCCATCTTTTGCTTTGTTCTAGTAATCCTCTAGGTGGGCTTAAGCCTTTTAGAATGGATATATATTGGTTAGAGGCGGAAGGGGTTGCTAATTTGATTAGAAGCACATGGGAAAATACAGTCGCTTATGGTTCCTTAGAGTTTCATATTTATAAGAAGCTACTTAATGTTAAGTATAAATTGATTGAGTGGAAAAAGTTGAATAAGAACCAGTTGAGAGGAAAAATTGATAGTTGCTTACAAGATATTCAGGTTTTAGATACGGCTATTCAGGAGAGTGGAGTAATCACGGATGTGGTTAGAATAGCCAGAGAAGAGAAGATTCATACTCTGAATGAATGTCGTAGACTTGAAGAAGTGTATTAGCGGCAAAGATCACAAGTGAAATGACTTAGAGAGGGAGATTTAAATACTAAATTTTTTATGTCATTGCTAGTGCTGGTAAGAGGCAGAATGATATCTCTGGTCTGACAGTTCAAGGGATTGAGGCAGATGATAGGCAGGGAATTGATCATGCTATTATTAAGTACTTTAAAAAAGAATTTGTATTTGAAGTGTGTTTTACCCTCACTATGGGTCGTATTCCTTTTAGGGTGCTCTCTTCGACTATGATGGCTCAATTACGTCTCTCTTCGACTATAATGGCTCAGTTAGAAGTAGCAGTAACAATGGAAGAACTAAAAAAAAACAGTTTTTGCCTTAGCCGGTGATAAAGTACAAGGCCTGGACGATTTTCCCATGTGCTCTTTCCATAGATTTTGGCAATTGGTCTCAAAGGAACTTTTAGAAATGGTTAAAAGTTTTACGATGCATGGTGATCTTTTTAAGGGAGTGAACTCGACTTTTGTTGTTTTAATTCCCAAGAAGTCTATAATTGCTGAATTATCTTGATATTTAACCTATTGTTTACTCACGAGTCATTATAAGGTTGTGGCTAAAGGTCTTACAAGAGAGATTGAAGGTAGTTGTGGATTTTGTTATCTTTGGTCCTCAAGCGGCTTTTGTCCAAAATCATATTATAACTGATAGCGTATTGGTCGCCCAAGAGTGTATCCATTCTCGAGTTAAGAGTACGGAGCTACTGGTTTTGTTAAAGTTAAACATGAAAAAGTTTATGATAGGGTAGAGTGGAGCATTTTGTTGGAAATTATGAAGATGATGGATTTTGGGGTAAACTAGATAAAGTGGATTTTTGGGTGTTTATTCTCAACCCATTTCTCAGTATTAATCAATGGATGTCCACAAGGTTTCTTAGAGCCTCTAGAGGACTTAGGCAAGGTGACCCCTTGTCACCATTTTTGTTCACATTATATAAGAAGTATTTTAGTCTTATGATATGGAATGTGGTGAATAGGGGTATTTTTCAAGGATTTAAGATTGGTCAGGAAGGTCCAAAATATCTCATTTACAATATGTTAATGATACCCTTGTCTTCAGTAAGGCTGATAAGGATCAGATTGAAAACATTAGAAGCTTTTTATAATGTGTGAGATAACTGTCAGTTTGAAAGTAAACTTCTCTAAAACTTCTTTGGTGGGCATAAATTGTGATGAACAACTTGTTAGTGAATTGGCTGGGGTTCTTGGATGTAAGGTAGAGCTATTCCCTATCACCTATCAGGGTATGCCAATTTCCAATACTTGGCTGACCATCTCGGTTTAGGAAGTGATTCAACGTGTTCAAAATAAACTTGATTTATGGAAGCCAAAATATTTGTCTTTGGGAGGTCGAGTCACTTTGTTAAGGTCTTGTATGGCTAATCTTCATATTTATCAAATGTCTCTGTTGAAGATGCTTAATGGTGTTGCAAAGGGATTAGAAAAGATGATGAGAGATTTTCTTTGGGGATCTGGGGGGAGGGAGAGGAAAAAAAATTCTATCCTCTGAAATGGGATAAAGTATGTATGTCGAAAGTTGAGAGAGGTTTGAGAGTGAGGAAAATTTTCTTTTATGAATGAGGCTTTGTTGTGCACATGGTGGTGGCGCAGCTTATTCCTTAAAGATCACGTATTGTGTAAAGTTCTTATGGATAAATATGGAATAGGATGTAATTGCATGTGGATAGGAGGAGGGAGAGACAGTGCATCTAGATCAATGTTTCGGAGGGATATCTTTTTATGTAGGCCTTATCTTCTAAGAAACATTAGGTGGTGTGTGGGAGATGGATCTTCTATCTCCTTTTGGCATCATAAGTGGATGGGCGATGCTCCATTGAAGTATACTTATCCAAAGCTCTTCTCTAGAGCATCTAATCCTCAAGCAACAATTGCAAGTAGTGTTGTGAGATTGGGTCAACAGGTAAGTTGGAACTTACAATTTCTTTATAATAGAATCCTGGGCATTATGCTTTCTCAACTAACCGCACTGATGACCAATTTAGAAGAAGTGTATATTGCTAGAGACATACCGGATGAGTTGGTATGGGATTTAGAATGTAATGGCCTGTTTTTTGTGAAAGCTATGTATGCTCTCTTAATCAATGATCGTTGGCATCCTTCTTTGCCACAAATTGCGAAGGTGTGGAAGTGGCCTATACCACATAAGGTTCAATGTTTTATTTGGCTAGCGGGTCAGAATAAGATTTTGACGGTTGACAATTTAATTAAAAGAGGAAGATTTCTACCAAATGTATGCTTAACCTGTAAAGTTGATGGGGAGTCTGTTGCACATCTATTTGTTCATTACAGTTTTATTTCAAATTTGTGAGGCTTCTTAAATTTGTTGGGAATGAGTATTGCCTTCCCCCATATTGTTTGCGGGTAATCACAAAGATGGCCTTTCCTTTACTCCCAAAGCTAGGGAGGGTTATTTGGAAGATTATCAGCGGGGTTGTGTTGTGGGAAGTATGGAAGGAGCACAACAGAAGAACCTTTGAAGGGAAGATACCGGCATGAGTAGTGTTAAGTTTTACACAGTGCTTGGAGCTAGCTATGGAAAGGGAATCTTAGAGATAAATGTGCGACTTAATCTTGTAAATCTGGTTTTTTCTAATTTTGCTCAGTATAGGTTAGTTGGAAGATGGAATCCACCTGTATAGTGTTGCTTCAAAGTCAATTTTGATAGTAATTCATTAGGCAACCCTGGACTTGCAGGGATAAGAGGTGTGGTAAGGGATTGGAATGGACTGGTGATTTTTGGTTACGCAGAGTCAATTGGTGTGACAACAGTGTACTATGCTGAATTTAAGGCTTCGTTGGTTAGCCTTAGGTACTTTATCTCAAAAAATCTGGGCATGCATGTTTTTGGTGGAAGGAGATTCTATGAATGTAGTGAAATGTTGTGGGTGTGAGCAACGAATCCCGTGGGAGTTCGGATGTTTATGGTGTCAGGTGATGGATATGGTGGGTGGGTTGTCCATATTTTTAGAGATGCTAATTCCTTGGCTGATCTTCTCATCTTGAGAAAAGAGGAGTTGGTCGTGAGTCTATTGTTTGTGCAGATGCTGTTATCTATGCTAACAGAAATTAGCAATAAAATTTATTAACCTTTTTCAAAAGAAGAGACGTGAATCAAAATAAAATTTGGGTCGAAAAAGGTCACAATTACCCCCAAGCCATTAGACACAAACTAGTCATCCAAATTTACATTTGGTAGATTGTGGTGCAGGCGACTTTTGTGTGAAAAAGATCACTACCTCATTGTATACAGTAGAATGTTTAATATATGAAAATGCATAATTTCCTAAAATATTGTGCATGGCTAGTTGTGGGAGGGTCATGTCATGACATGAATTCGGGAAAAAACATTGAGATGCACATTCATTAGTATTTTTTTTTTTCTTGTTCTTTTTCTTTGAATGCTCCACATTCATCAGAAATTACATGAGCATATTTGTACAATATCTTTAAGGGGGAGGAATAATAAACAAAGAAATCAATACTCAATACACAAACGAGAAGACACAAGTGTACCAGACTATTAAATATCTCTGAGGTACATAACATGTAATGTTTTTCTGGGACCGGAGAGAGGGTTTGGGTCGTAGGGAGGGAGAAAGTCATTGTGTTTGGGACGTAGAGATAGATAGATAGATCGATATATAGAGATTATGGATCTGGTCTGTAGAGTAGTGTGCTCACAATTTATTTTTTTTGGGTAATTTCGTGGGGGAAGACAGACCCTACTATTGTTTCAAATAATTTAAGAGTTAATTTTTTAAAGTATTAGTAAAATGATGTCAATGGGAATGAAAATCACAATATAGTGATTACGATGTAGGGCCGCTCACACTTTCCATGACAGCGTGTTGCATGTCTTCTGAAGGTTTCCAGTGGCGCTTCCTTTGGTTGATAAACCAATTGTTTATTTGTTTGGGATCCAACCCTGTTGATTCTGCCAACTCCACCTTGTCTGATTCCTATACGTTTCAAAAAAAGAGTTAAAACAAACAAATTTTTCATTTGTCATTCATGTTAAGAAATTGACTGACCTCCTAATGATCTCCCAAATTTATCCTCGGGACTTTTTCCCATTCATCAAGAGGTGCTCTCTCTCTCTTTTTCTCTCCCCGTGTAATTTAATAATGATGAAGGTTAGAAACATCAATCTATAACTAATTTATCGGGTAGACATATCTATGCATTTAGGGCGTGTTTGATAACAGGAAATCAGGGAAAAAAAGAAAGAATGGAGTGGAGGAAGTCAGGAAGAGAAGGAAAGAATGGAGTGGACGACCATTTTGGTTAACCCAAAAATCCCATATGCACCAACATGAAGAAAATTGTATAACTAAGGACCACATAATTTTTGAAATAAAAATAGTTTATAAATTACCGATGGATAAGGCCACTTATAGTGGGCGTTCCACCAATCTAGCAGCCTGTGTCTTGCCTCCATTGGTAGCTTCCCTTTACTCCTCTTCTTCAAAAACTCCCTCTTCAAGCCGCTTAGGTAGCCACTGTATCTCCTAAGAAGCTGCTCTTTTATCTCTTTTTGATCATTATTATTGCCACCCTTTGTGTCTTTTCCACCCCAACTTGCTTCCTCTCCTGATGATCCCACCCCTTCCTCTGCTCAAAATTTGATTAAGAGTATTCATTTCATTAGATGCAAAATTGAAGACTTTAACAATTACATATAGTGAAAAGTACGACAAAAAAAAAAGACCCTAAAGAATTGGAAAGGATTTGGGAACAAGGGTGAAGAGCAATGTTATATCCACTAATGAAATATATCAGAATATTTTTAAGAAAGATGAATTATTTGACATCCCACCAATTTGCAACTATTCCAACTCAAGATCATTATTATTTTTTAACATATATTTTGAAATTGAATCAAAAGATATGGTTAAGGTGTTAAATTATTCATCTTTCATGGGTAATTTGATAAATTTCTCTATCCAATATGAATTTGTTGACTTAAGATGAGCATTCATAATCAAATGCATTACATTCCAGTTCTGTTAGGGGTATGTAGAAAAACACTAAAAAGCAGCATTTTGTACCTTTTTTGAAGAGAATATTATTTAAATGGTTGAACCACCTTATAAAATCATTAAAGTGATCAAATGGTCACATTTAACGCTATAATATTTTCTTTTCACTAAAGTACCTCCAAAAGAAATTTATTAAAAAATATCCAAATTACTCCTATTTAAAGTTGGGATCCCTAGACAAGGAGAAGCATTTTGGTAATTTTGCATTGCGAAAGTGGCTTAAGCCAAATGATGTAATTGCATCTACTTGTGTAGACTTAGTCAAAATAAGCATTTTTAAATTTAAGCTCCTAAACCTAAACAACAAAGGCAAGAATCGTTATTTCGCTCGAGCTACTTAATTCAAGCAAAATGATGATATGATCCCTTCAGGTCAGATACAAAGACTGAAATATTTCTAATGAAAGAAAATGAAGTTTTAGTTTCCCAACCCTAAACAATTTGGGGGAATATTTCAATTTTATTGGGCAATTTAATTCAAGAATAATGATGAAATTACACTTCTTGTTCAGGGTTAGAAACTTAGAACAAGAATGCACAAGGAAAATAATATGTTCAGGATCCTAAACAACTAAAATCGCATTAGTCATTTAGCTCATGTTGTCTTAGCTTATATCAAATGATGTAAATACCGCCTATTATTTTGTATTAAGCACCCAAAGCAAGAGATTTTAATGTATATGGAATGTTCATGATTCGTAATCCTTAAATACAGATTATACTCACAACTGGCTCGGGGTACTTTTTTTTTTTTTTTCTAATTTGGGTACTTATACTTATGACAGTCCTTTAAACTTGTCTCAGAAATTTTTATAGAGCTAATGTTCCATCGCTACCTTCAATGTTCAAATACAACCGCTCAAAACCGAGTCAAATTTAGTTCTGAAATATTGTTTCTTGACCCGCATTTTGAACCTGGTGGACCTGCCCGAGTCCAGTCGTGACTCATTCAACCTGGCTCTATCGAGTATGCTGAAGGTGTGAAGTTGCGTATTTATTTTAAAAAAAGATTGTTAAATAAAAGTAAAACTTAGAGATTTATTGGGCTTTGCCAATTGGTTAAGGTGTTGAAGGTTGCAACACAACTTCCTAAGCTTAAATTGTGTGAAAAAATAATAATAATTGAATATTTAAATAACAAATCAATAAAAGTAAGTTGCACATTCAAACCCGTTGGAATACACAGTTTGGGTGTTAGGAACCTCATAATGGCTTGCAAATCTAGTTCCACAATTAATCCATCACCAGAACTTTTTTCAATTAATTGGGGTTGGTTGCACAAATCCTAAATTGTCATTCTACATATTAATGGTCATACTCTAAGAGAGGTCATAAGTCCCTATATTTTTTTCTCACTACTTCTAATCATGGCCTTTTAGGCCTATCCCTTACCTTTTTTTAGCCTTCCACTCGATTCACACCTCCTAATAGGTGTTGTACGAGGTATGTGTTGTACATAACCAGTCTATCTAGGTCTACTTTCTTTCATCTTATCGCCTATTTATACCACACGAAATATATTCATTTCGAATTCTATCCCTTCTTTTCTTGTCACTCATTCATCTCAACATCAACATCTCAACTACACTCAACCTATAGATATGTTGTTTCTTGATCACTGAACAATCTACCCCATAAAGCATAGTTGGTCTTACAGTTGTCCTATAGAACTTGCCCTTCAACTTTATTAATATGCGACGACAATATAAAACTCCGGTTGCACATTTCTATTTCGTCTACCCAACTCTAATTTTATGTACAACATCTTTCTCAATCTCCCCATTTTCCTATATTATCGACTCAAGCTATCGAAAGAGCGCTCTTTCTAGTATTTTTTTACCGTCAATCTCAACTACTTCTTCGTCGCTACTCGTATTGTCACTAAATTTGCATTCTATATACTCTGACTTAATCCAGCTAATTTTAAAACCTTTAGATTCTAAAACATCCCTCCATAGCTATAACTTTATGTTGACGTTGTTTCAGGTCCCATCGATCAAAACTATGTTATCCGCGAATACACCACAATATTTCATCTTGTACGTGCCTAGTTAAGTCGTCCATAACTAAGATAAAGAGATATAGGCTAAACGCTGACCCCTGATGTAGACCCCTATTAGCACCGAAAACTCACTTGTCTCTCCACTAGTTCACATTAGTTAGTGCTCTCACATATATCTCTCACCAAGTCAATATAATATCTGAAGACTCCTTTCTTTTCCAACACCCACCAAATCAAATCTTGAGGTAGGGGTGACAATGGGTCAGGAAACCGGACCCCGACTCGAAAAAGTATCATAGGACCTAGACTTGGACCTGGACCCAAAAATATAATGTGGAACCCGGATCCGATCCAAATGTTAAAATGCCTATATAATTAAATACATTTCATAAATTGGGAGCCAAAAATATATTGGGACCCAGACCGGGACCCAAATAGTGTTCAGGTCCAAGATTTGAACCTAGACCCGACCCACATGGTACAAATTTTGGACCCATACTGGGACCCGTATCGATTCTAGCTGTCAAGTCCCGAGTCGGGTTAGGGTCCATTGTTACCCCATCATAAGTTTTCTCTAGATCAATATAGACCATGTGGAGATTTTCACTGTTAATTATGAAATCTAAAGCTCCAAAAACGTTGCTGAGAAGCATATTTATAAATATTTGAATTCTTAAGTACGAACAGTCTATACATATTATATTATAAGATACCCTATTTTATGACTTGAAAACTTTTTTTTTTTTTTCTCATGCTCATACATTTGAAGGTCGAGTTAATCAATTTGAGGGTTTCCAGCTTTGATACAGCCTTTCCTTGAGTTTCTGATACCGACTTTCATAGTACAAGATTGATGCCTTACGTGTAAACGTTTTCCAACCATTATGCCTAACATGTATATCTACCTACGCTGTGCATTGGAGACTCGAAGCCACAACAAAGTATTTGCATTGGGCTTTCAGTAAATTGGGTCTGTTTTTATGATACCTGAGCACTTAATTGGAGTTATAAGCCACCTATCCACTGGAGGTCTATTTAAGAAAAATATTTCTACATGGAAAATTTTCAAAGTGCTATTATCTGACGGATCTAATTGAAGCGAAATAGAAGAATATTTGATAGGATTTCTTTAGAGATTGAAGTGGTGAAAGACCGCCTCCTATAGTCTTTATGGGATTGGTTTTCTACCGCTTGTGAAGGTCTTCATGTCTCACGTTTTGATATTTATGTCAATTTAAAGACACTTGTTTCCTCCGTTTTGATATTTATGTCACTTGTTTCCTCCTCCTCCTATATTGGCTGTCCTCTTTTGGTATGCAAGTTGCCCCTTGAAGGATCTCTGAAACTAAACTTTGATTGGAGCTCCTAAGGAAACCCAGGTCTTACAGGTGTAGGTGGTTTGCTCTAAAACCATGAATGGATGGTACTCTTTCTACACTTCGGCTAACCAAGCTGAATTTTGCTCTCTTATGCATGGATTGGAAATTATTATTGGAAGAGGTTTCTCGAGAGATATTTTTATTGTGGGAGATTCTCTTGATGTCATTAAATAGTGTAAGCAAGAGCAGCAGATTCCCTGGTCTCTTCATGGCCTTTGGCTGAAAATTTATGATCTTTGTGCTTCCCAGAGGCTTCCGTTCTCGTTCTCCCACATCTATGGTGAAGCCAATGATGTCACAAACAGTCTTGCTAAGCATGGGGTGTCTTTATCTTCTTTACTTATTTCTAGTTCTTTAATTCTTCCCTTGTAATCTGATGATGTTTAAGCCCATAACATCGTAAAAAAAGAAGAAGTCACAACCCAGTCAAATACAAAAAGACACCAAGTCGACATTCAAATATTGTGAATGACCTAAGTTCTCTAAGACATATACCGAACAATTAAGGTTTTTCCCAACTCTAAGGTTTGCATGAGTTAAATTCTCAAAGGCTAAATTTTCCAATTTCCAATAGTCACACAGACTTAATGGCAAAACTATAGTTAAAGGAATTGTATAGTAGTATGTAATAAGGTTGAGGATCTTAAACTTTCTCTTAACCCGTCTCAAGTCTAAGTAGAGGAAGTAGGTTATGTTAAGTAAGTAACTAATGTAAAATTTTGTCAAAACTTTCCATGAATCCTGAATATACATTGTTTGTTTGTGCTAAAGCATTCCCCATATACGATACGCTGCACCAGAACCCAGGTACAGTGAGAAATGAACAAGAGTTAGCTAGGGCATTTCTCAAAAGCAACGTGCCGTAGTACTGCCCGGTTGAGGTGAAAAATAGGCAAGGGTTCCCACAATATTTTGGACGAGAGCGTGTAAATAAGCTAATATATGATAATATGAGCTGACCTCAAATAGTTGAGAAAATAGTCTGATGACGATGATAAGAAGGTAACAATTACTTGTACCGGTTAGATCTCAAATTGGTCAGCTTGAGTTATGTCATGGTGTTTGAGAAACTTTCTTTTAAACTCGGAGTCTAGTAAATGACCATTTTACAACCATTCGACTTGAAATCAAATGGATAAGAGTGATTTTGACGTTCTTATATTAAAATAAATGGTGTCTTCGTACTAATTACAGCCTATAAAGGTTTCGTACTAATTACAGCCTATAAAGGTGAGAGTACCTTACACTAAATTTAGATTCGATAAATGGCATTCAAGTTCCAACCATTCCTTATTGACTTTTGACTTTCTCAACACCACCATAAAAATTGAAACTAAAAAAATGGTACAATACTTGTAAATCTATAACCTCTTATTTTTGGAGCGAAATGGATGATTTAGATAAATCATTAGAATATATATTATTTTTAAAATTTAAATTTATTTTTTTTTTCACAACAATATCCTTCAAAGTACTTTGAATTGCAAATTTTGACGAGCTATGAGATGAGGTTAATGAGAACTAAGGCCGTTACTTTCAAATCGGACATGGTGGGTCTACCACCACGACCCCATCCTCAGTCCCCACCACAAACTACTACAAGACATACTTTTACGACATTTTGACCTAGAATTACTGGTGAGTCTGATTGCCACGTATGTCTGGTGTATCAGGTTTATTTTTCCATGGTTCAATCTCCATTTGAAAACTTGTGACTCTGAGTTCCATTGAACATTGCAGTCTCATGTGAAATTTTTATTGACTTACAATGTCTTGTCAAGTCATGGCACATCTTCCAAACCTGCACCTGAAAAATGAAGTAGAAAACTACCGCTTGGAGTGTCCAAATCCTAATGACACTTGGACCATAGCGGCGGCCTCCTAAAATGAAGGCTACCAAGGACGATGGTGTCAACTGCAAAGAGGCTATGCATCAAGGTGCCATGCGTTTTTACACCAGCCATGAAAGGTCCAAATTTCACTAGAGTAATTAGACTCCATTTCGGCAAGTTTATATAGAGCCATCAAAAATTTCACTAATAGAGGTTGTTTTGATGTTCAAATATCCTTAAATTGATCATCCCGACATCAAAATACATAGACATGAAGAAACAATTGATTTTAAAAATTAGAAATAATGCATCTTGTAACGTATTTTTAGACTGTCAATTCTTAAAATTTTCAAACTTTCATAGATCTACTCAATCCACACTATTATTTTTTAAGCTTTAAATTATATAATTAAATATGCAAATATATTTTTAGGCCATCACAAAGATCTCCAGTATTATAACCATATTTCTCGATACTATTTGAATGTGCACTTTACTTTGATTGTTTAGAGCTTGGGCTGTATACAAACCTAACCCATTGTTAAAATGCTAGTAAAATCTTTTAGACTGTTGCAACAAAAAATAAGATGGTGAGGGCATGCTACAATTGGTTTCTCAATACCGAGATACAATAATCTAAGTAGACTCACCTAAGATCCTCTACTTCTTTAGAAAATATACCGGGGGCTACAGTGTTTGAAAACCCTGATTGGTAGGGCAAATCTTTTGCCCACAAATTTGTATTGGATTGTTGGATCAACGGTTTTGATTGATTCGAATTGGTAATTTAAAAATATTTTAAAAAATTAAAATAGAAGTTAATGGGATGGAGATTTAGTTGGGATCTAAAAAAAATAGTAGATATAAGGGGTTTTTTAAGGGAATTGTGTTAGGATAAATATCATTTGAAAACCAATTCAGTCTTTACCAATTTCTATCCAAATTAACGATTCAAATGGAAAATAGCTGAATCTTAAAACACACTCAAGCCACATACGTCACCATGTATACCTTTCATAATCAAGAACCTTATCTTTTTTATTTTATATTTATTTTTATCTTTTTTGCAGGGATAAGGTCACACATTATCATTGCAGCCTTTACCCCAAAGTCAATGAATACAATGACTTGAGGAGTACAAGAATGAATGAAGAGGGAGATGGGGGAGAGAAACTATACAAAAATAAAAAGAATTTGGTGATGAAAAGGAGGAATTTCTTTAATTGTTTAAAGTCAAAATGTTCCAACCACCAACCCTCAAAATTCATTGCTTTTCGGTCTGTCCCTGTCACCTTAGAGACAAGATTCTTAATAGTTAAAAGGGCCAAGACCCGACAACCCAATCAAGACATGGGGCCAGGAAAATCTACTTTTTTCATCAAATTTTTTGTTGAATATTTCGTCCAAGTTCCGAAATTTCGTAGCAAAAAAACAATGGGATCCCAACCTTGCCACACTTTTGAGAAGGAAAAGAAGTGAGAAGTACAGCAACTGTGAACAACTAAATGGAATTCTTACTTGCATGCCAAAAAAAACAAGGGAAGGCTTTCTAGTTTCGACGCTTGATCAAGCTATCCAATTTAGATCAAGTGGGGTATGGACTGTTTGATCTAGTTTCGACGTTTCAAAATATTTTGTTTTTACTTGTTTTTATATAAATAGCTTGAATATGATCTTCTCAAAGGGTCGTACTAAAAAAAATATTAAAAATAATTTTTTGATAACATATAATAATCAAAGTACCTCTTGAAACTTTCAGGGTATTTTGGTTATTTTATTTAATTAAGAATATTTTTTTACAAGTGCGAGTTTAAAAGAGTAGATGCCCAAAATTTGGTGTCAAAATATTGTGTGGAAAAAATAAAAAATAAAATAGTGTACAGACTTTAACATTGTGATTGGAGTCATCTCAGTCATCAATTCCGAATGGACAGTTGAATAGGGGGGAAGTATATAAACTTTATGTAGTAGGGAAATCATAGAAAGCTTACCCAAGAAACAGTAAGCAAAATGGAGTAGATAAATCAGTGTACAAAGAATAAGAATTGTGATGGTATGGGTTGGCCAAATGTGAAAAAAAAAAAAGAAAAAGAAAAAAGGAAAAGGAAAAAAATTCTATGAGACTAAGGTTCCCTATTGATAAAAGAAAACATACAAAAAATACATATCTTGTCTTGTCCAGTTGAAAATAAAGTTTAATTCATTTTATATGTATTGAATGTATTAGAAATCATCTGATACACAACTTAGAGATAGATCTCAGCTCAATGTTTTGGAAGAAACCCAACTTTTTTTTTATTTTGGATTGAAGGACTTTCAATTATAAGGCTGTTGCAACTTTTTTATTGAAAGCCGCAACTTTTTTATTATTTTGATTATTTTTTATTGAAAAAATTAAGAGCAAGTTCTATAGGACGGTTGTCAGACCCACTATGCTTTTATGGGTCGAAATGTTGAGGTAATCAAGAGATAATATATCTATAGAGTGAGCAATGCTGAGATGATGATGTTGAGATAGATAAAGATAAGATAAAGAATGATAGAATTCAAAATAAATACATTTCAAGGACATTAGGAGTAAAATGAAGAAAAGTAGGCTTAGATGGTATGTTCATATAAAACATTGACCTAAAATAGCACAAGTTATGAATGAGGATTTGATTCAAGTGAGGGGTTTTAAAAGGGCAATGAAAAAGTCCTAAAAAATATGGATGGAAGTAATAAAAAAAGATATAACGACTTATGGTCTAACTAAGGGTAGGGTCTTGATAATGACCTAAGGTCTTGACGGTAGCCCCATGACAAGGTCTCTGACTACATTCTCACCAGAGGGTAGGAATCCAAATCCCCACAGACTTACCACTTTTTTAAGAAAGGGGCTGGGTAGTGGTGGTAGCACCTCCATACCTAGTTACCACGTTGTGGTTTTCAATCCTGCTGACATCACCTACTGATACCTTCAAAAAAAAAAACCTTACTCCCTAATCTTTGTGAAAAAACAAGTAAGGGCCTGTCTTCACCATTAAATTACCTATAAAAAAAAAGTAGGACTCTTAATAGAGTTAAATGACATGAATCGGTTAACCAATCCCAAACAACTGATATAAGGCTTATATTATCATGATGACGATAAAAGAATTTCCAACCTGAATTTTAAAAACCACCCAAGTTTCTATAGTAAATTATGCAGGTCGTGCAGTAGTTCACAATAATAAACGGCCAAATTTGAAGCTACTTGAATAGGTGCCCTAAGCGCTATTAAAAGCATGAACCCTTAGCCCTGAGCTATCCTATGTTGGCTGTCCACCACTTGCAACTTCGGTGAATAACCACCCGATAATTACTAACTTACAACTCAAAGCCCAAGAATTTTACGACTCGTTTAATGTCCTCATGCATCATTTGAAGCGGCCAAGTTTTTGGCGATTTCTTTTGTCACAGCGGAGAATGCGGGGCCGATCTGACCGACATCTGACACGTTCCTATCCTGTGGTTTCTCTTGGGGGACAAATTCCTATGGTGAGGGACACAATGGAGGCCCACTTCTCCTTCCATGCTCCTACATGGTACCCACCAAGCTTATTTTCACATGTGTCAGCTTGAGCCGAGCCGACTTGGAACCATCGGAACTCACTTGTTATTTTTTATACAGAAACCAGATCAAAACTGATAAAGCCAGCTCGATTCGGTTTGTCAATGTGTTTCGATTTTAAGAAACCGGATTCAAATGAACATACGTATCTTTATTGTTATAGTTTTCCCTCGTTTTAGCTCCAAGAAAATTGTTGTTTAAGCTTTGTGGACTTTGTGTTTGGCACCTGCCTCGTTAAGTTTTGATTGTAGGTACATTTAATTTGACCTCATGTGCTTCATTGTATGGATTCCCTCCTGGGTCAAGCCTACAAATATGCCTTTCTTTTCATATGCAAGGTGCATGTCTCTGTCTTTGTGAATCATGATACTTTAAATTTGAACACATTATAACCCCTTCGATGTGTCCAAATGATTGCACCATCTGCTATTTGCATGATTCAGTGCGACCAGATCGCTTAACAACTCTCCAAAACTACGTTAGTTCCGTTTGGTATGTTTTAGCGCCTGGAATTGGGTTTTGGATCGGTCCTCCATTGAATCGATCTGAAACGATTGAGTTGGTAAAAATAAAAAATAAATAAAAAATATTGAGAAGAAGCTATAAACTTGAATCGCCCAGCCAACAATCCCGAATTGAGCCAATGCTCTTTAAAACCCTAAGTAGACCTAATAACTTGGTCTAATAAATAATAGATGAGAGACTTAACACCTCGTTCGAGTCCACTCGGACTAAGCTACTTTTCTAGCTAAGTACCCAAGTACAACTCAAGCATATTAAAAATAAAAATTGTAAAATTTATAAAAATTATACGTGTAATGTTTATAATGATTTGTGAGTTTTTTCTTGCCATATGTACTATTTTCTGTACCCTCCGATCTTTTTGAATTTTTCTAAAATCTCTACAATCGTAAATTTTTTTTTATATATAAATTCACATTTTATATATGTTTTCAACTCATTTGGAATTTCTTATGCTGTTTTACGTTTTGTTTCACATTTAAAATTTTTATTTTATTTTTTATGAATTTTTTTTAAAAAAAATCTCTTAGATTAGGGCCTTTTGAGCCCTATACATTACTTAGCCGAGTTACTCATCTTGGGTCTCGAGCCGAGTTTAGAAAACATTGTGATGAACTTCATATAGAGCCATGAAATTGACTCGTTAATATAAACTTCAATTGGTCAAATAGTAGGGAAACATCACTCTTTGTAAAACTTCAAAAGATACACGCACCTTAATTTCACATATCAAAGTGCACCCATTTTCAACAATTCAGCTTGAGCTTGATTGGCTTAGGTATTGACATTTGTAACATCATGTCCCTAGTTCAATTCCTACAACTTCACTACCAAAAAGAAGTCCACAATAACCGCTAACCTTGGAATACATAAGTTTGTCAATTTAACGTGCAAATAGAATAATTAAGAAGTGCCCATAGTTTTTAAGTGCGGTCTCGTTTCATAATTTATCTTAGGCATAGATAAATTTAAACTTTGTTTGTAGAATATTTTTGGGCTCTCAATATTAGTTCTTTTAAAATAATCTGGTCTGGAAGTTTAAATTCCGCATTCTTTTTTGATCGTGACTCTGGTGTTCAAGATTATTGATATGGAAATTCTGCTTCAAAATCCATCTATAAGATGAAATTTTGAAAGGGACCATTTAAACGGAAACACACAAAAACTTTATACATATGCATCTACATATACGCATGTGTGTTGCTATTATACATAAATTAATTTAATATAATAAGGTAAGTTATTTTAGTCTTTTAGGACTCAACACAAATATTTATGAAGTTATAGAAAATGATGCACAAAGTGTCTTGGACCGGCTTATATTGAGATTGTGCCGGTGCAGATCAGAGAAAGAAAGTGGGAGTGTGATTAAAAAAACAAAAGCGAGAGAAAGAAATGTAGGTTAAAATTGAAGTATTTTGGTCAAAAAAACAAAACAAAACTTTTTATTTAAGGATAGATGCAACAATAGATAGTATTAAAGTTAATAATAAGGTATAAAAAGTATTTTTTTTTTAAGGGGGAAGAATGGGGAGGAGGCAATGCCTAGAAAGTAAAATGGAGAGGGTTGTCTATAATTTTCGCTGTGAGTTAGGTGTCGTCTTATGTTTCAAGGGTAATTGTTTTCTCTATTGTAATGTTTTAAGGTGGACCTGCACACGTACCTGTAGACATACACGTCATGACCATTCAAATGACCTCATTCTAAGTGAATATAAGAGGTTGTTTGTTAGAAGATATTCATATTGATGGTAGTACCGATAAAGAGAAAGAGGGCATTGCTAAGAGAGAGGTGCAGCCTTTTACTTTAATCCTAATTTCATTTTGGATCACCTGATGACCTCTTTACTGTGAACTTTCTTTAAAGAGAAATAAGTGCAATACAGTAAGGATTGGTCAGCTGAAAAACACCTTTCTCTCTTTATATTGGATTTACAGCATTATATAAAGGGTAAGGTTTGTATAAGGCGCCAACCTTAAACTATTGAAGTAAGGTGTACCTCAAAACTATGCCGAAAATGAAGTTTCAGTGCCGCAAAGCTTTGTGACGATATGGAAAATTATTTGCAGAAATGGTGATGGTTAAGTAGATCTATAAATACTTGAAAATCTTAAAAATGAACGGTCCAGATAATGTGTTAGAAGATGAACTATTTTTATGACTAAAAATTCTTTTCTTTCATGTCTATGAATCACGAGATTGAGGTGATCAATCCGTGGGTTTTCCAATATAGGAAAAATCTTCTCTAGTGGGTTATTTAGGTACACCTTACTCATACAGTATAAACTTTTTAAAGAAGACAGAGGAAAGTGGATCTCATACCGAGGACAGCACTTGCTTTGCATAGATTGATGAGCTGCGCCTCTGTGTTGGTTAAGAAGCTGCTGGCCTCCTCAAGAGGCCTTGAAAGCTCCAATTTGTACTTTAGAAGAACCTTACAATAAGACTCCTGATAATATTATCAATAACATGGCATGTCATTATGGATTTATAGAGGTTTTATCGGTGTTTAGTGTTTTGAAAATCAATCCGAATCGGGCTTGGACATGCTAAGGGTCTCATTATAATTCCAACTTATGAGGTCTGACTTGGGCGATTCCTTAAGTTAAATCTGGCTACACTTAACAAAGCAACTAATAAACAAAAGCAAAACATAGGATGGCTAGGGCGGTTTTCGGGTTCCTTGAACCGAAATCACTGGCTTGTGATCCTTATCCGACTTGAACTATTCTAAGTCGGATCCGAGATTTATAGATTTTTAGAGCAAGGGTTTTTGCTAAAGATGAAATTTGATTGGGGATTGTCTATAAAGAGACTATATATCTTTTATACATTGAAGTAACAATCATTTTCACTTATTAAATGTCAAATTGGATAGTTTGGGGTGAGTCACGAAATCCGAGAATTTTTTTTTTGAAAATTTGTGTCTATTCAATGACACTTTTACAACCACCCATTTCGAAATTTAAAGAACAAGAATGATCATGACCTCTATATACAAAAGATAAATAGTCTCTTTATAGACAATTAGATTTGATTGTCCATTTATACGATGCTATGTAGAATGAAATACAACGTAATACATTTGTTTTATGCAAATACATAATAAACTTTATAGGGTACAATAATCTATTGTTATCTCTAATTATAAAATTTTTAAGGGAAAGTATAGAATGAGATCATTTACTTTTGATACAAATTAAATGTGAAATTGGGTCGCTGCAATTATTCCATTGACCAAGCTCAAACTTCAAAATAAATTTTTTTGAACTCTGTGACACATTTAAGCTATCAAATTTCACATCAAATGATTGTAAAGAATTGCGACCACTTTGTATGAAAGTTAAATGGTCTCATTGCATACAATCCCAATTTTTAAACTAAAAAAAGTTCAAATCAAACATATTATCTATACATTGAGATGATCATTTAGATGTCTTTTGAACAACAAAACAACCGTTTTCTAAGGATTTTAGAGATGCATCTTAATTCTATATTTTAGGGTGTCAACTTTATATAAATGCTTTCCAATTCTATCTGGGATTGTATACTATATAATCGTTAACCTTTCTTGTTTGAAACGGTTAATAGTTTTATAGTATACAATCCCCATATACAAATCCATTAAATTTTTTTATCAATAGCTTTTAGACTTGAGATGTTAAATCTCACAACTTGGGGTCCGTTACAAAATGTATTTTTTTAAAAAAATTGTGCTAGTTAATGGCAATGTTTTAGGCCAACTGATTTCAGATCTGATTATTCATGATGATCGTGACCTTTTTGTACCAAATGTTAATGATTTTATAAAAAATATACAATAAATCTATTTATATTTTGTACAAAGTGGTCAAAATTACTTTCGATTGTGAGACGTTTTGACACATTAATTAGATATGTGTTAGTGAAGAGGCACAAAGTCCGAAACAAAATTTATTAAACTTTACGACTAATGAATTTGTTAGATAAATAATCTCATATAGTTCCATGAATTTAATGTATAATTTTACAATTTTATAAGATATATTATGGAAGTTTCCAAGGAAAACAGCATTCCTACAAGGACAAAACCGTCATTTTGGCAAAGGTATTTTATCAAATAGTCATTTTAGGCGTGTATTGAATATTACCCAAAAGGGCAAAAGTATGGAGCACAATGGACTAATTGTTTACTCACCATGAACTCGTCCAATTCAGGGTCCATACACGTTTGTGCAGAGCCGCCACCACCGCTCAACCACACGGTCTCCTCCAGCAGCGCCGCGTCCTCCGGCGGTGCCCCCACCTGAGATCATAAAACTAACGGCTAAGATTCCACCCGAATAAATATCGACGGTAAGAGATCGACGAGACATGGAAATTAGGGTTTCAACATGTGAACCTTTGTACAGTCTATGTATGCTTGCAGGAGTCTCGGATAACGAGGATGGTTGGCGATCTTAGCTTTTATCGTATCGTACACTTCTTCCTCTCCCTCGGCTCGTTCTTCAATCCTTGGAAATTCCTCCTCCTCCTGTGTATACATACATGAACAGTGCACGATGTCAAATTTAACCTCGTAAAAACCAGTGGGTTTGTACGGATTCATCAGTTGTTTCTGTGGACATCGGCCCAAGGAAAAAACCCTAATTTTTTTTGCTCTCAGAGGAGAGGAGCATGCCATCTATTATTCTACTCTGGCTTACTGCTCTCTCTCTCTACCTGAGCTGACTGCACTCCCTCTCTAATTTCACTGATTACTCTTTGTACTTTCACCGACTGCTCTCTCTCTCTCTCTCTCTCTATTTTCATCGACCAGTCTTTCGACTTTCACCGTCCGCTCTCTCTCTTTCTCTCCCTCTCTGTTCTCTCTCCCTCTAATTTCACTAACGTCTCCCTTTCTCTCTCTACTTTCACCGTCTATTCTCTCTCTCTCTCTAATTTCATTAACTGCCGTCTCTCTCTCTCTCAAAAACTTGAGAGACTGTTTTCACATTAATTCAAACATTCCCTGAATATATTAATACTAACATTCCATGAATAATCAAAAAGAAAAGGATTGCTAAAGACCAGGAAATGAAGCTTCAGGTGAAGATGACATGATGAAAGTATGCAGTTTGTGTACTGAGTAGCTATACAAAACACACATTCCAAAAGAACCAAAGTCCCAAACAATACATCTTTCGGAAAATTTTGAGAATTTGGGGATTTCGTTTTTGAGTTTTTGCAACTGTTCAAGCAAAAGGATGCGTAATAATGATGACATTTACCTGGCTTCCATAGTCCACAGCTGAAGAGAAACTGGTTGGCCTTTGGTTATCCATAATGGCAGCCATTGAAGAGGACATTACAGCTTCTTTCACACACTCAGCCAGAGGATTCAGCCTAAATGCATCTTCCATTTCTTCGAATAAGAGAAATCCAGACAAAATTCAGAAACTAAGTTGAAAAAAAAAAAAAAAGAAGGAATTTTTATGTAGACTTTGCAGTAATTTATTCAAAGAGTTTTTCAAATTATTCATGTAAGATCACCACTTAAATATGCATTAGCAAGTGAAAGGAGACTATGGTTTCTTCTGTTTTGAGCTGTTAAAGGAGTCTATGTTACCTCTGTGATAACTTCTATTGCCATGGATGGTCATATTAAAAGAAGTCAATTTTCTTCCTAGGATTCAATGGAAACTGATCAAAAACAATAATTTGCTCCCGTCTTTATATGTAAAAATCAGTTCCCAATCACCCACTGCTTCTGAATCAAATCGGCCGAGTTGGAGATCAGCCGAATTGGACAAACTAAAAGAGAAAACCCAAAAAAAAAAAAACACACCCATGAAATTTTAAATTTTTAAAATGCTTAAACAAGGTATAGAACTTCAAATCATTCCAAAAACCATAGTTTCATAGCAGAAAAACTGGCAATGATATGATGTCTATGTTTCATAGGCAGAGTCCCGAGTTGGGAAAAAAAACTCAGACAAGCTAACTGCTGGTTCCGATTTATTTCAGGAAGTTCTGAGCGGTACAATCGATTTTCCAAGTACATACAGATAAAACAGGATTCAGATTCGTGTGACGAACCTCAAATAATAATTGAGAAAAAACTCAAATGATGAGAAAAATGCACACAGTTACAACGAAAATAAACTCAGAACCAATTTGTAGAGTGGCAAGTTCAATAGATAGATACAAGGGCGAGGCGAAGGAGCTTCGAAGTCTTCAACTTCTGCTACGTTCTCACCCACCCAATAATACAAGTCACCTTTTCTTTCACGACTCCCCCTCTCTCTCATACTTTTATATGTATAGTTTCGGTGTTTCGCTTTCATCAAGGTAAAATGATCCTATATGTTTGCATTGTTGACTAAAATGCCCTGAGATTTATGTGAATTCTCTTTCGAGAGTTTTGACGCCCTAAGTTTTTTGTTTTTTGTTCTTTTTTTTTTTTTTTTAGTACTATAAAGTAAGTTTAGGGATTGCCTATAAATATATTATTTATTTTTTGTATAAAGGGGTCACAACTATTCTCAACACGTTAGATGTCAAATTGATTGGTTTACCGTGACTTACATAATTTTATTTTTATTTTTATTTTTTTAGAACTTTGTGTTTATTTTTTTATTCTTGGACACTCTTATCGCTACTTATTTTTTTTGAAATTTAAAGGATAATAGTGATTTTGATATCTTTTGACACTGGTAACCGCCCATAACTCTACGATTGCTTTTGGTGAAAATCGTGTTTAGTAGTCTATACAAACTAGCTCTAAGAAAGATCTCCTCTATAAGTATTTAAAAAAATAAAAGAAAAATAAAAGTTGTTCTAAGCCATCTTTGAAAAAACACCTTTTTGGATTGGGGTGAATAGGTTCCCATAAAATTTCGGGAACTAGCCGGTTTCCCCCTTGACACGGCCAGAACAGGCTAGAATCGGATCCACTTTTTCCTTGTTGATTTTTTTTAATGTCCAGTTCAGGGATCTGGATTGTCTATCCATCAAACATGATCGGAAATCCAAATGAGCAATACAGATCACCATTCCATTTTTTAAAAATCTTGGTTCTAAGAATAGCTATTCTACTCGAAACCCCTGAGCCAGCTCGAAACCGGTAGGGTACCAATTCAAGTCTCAGGCCCTGTGTTTTTACATGTTCCCACCGGTTCTCATAATTTCTAAAAATTTTAAATTCCAAGATATCAAAGATATTTGATTCTTCTGATTGTACTTGTATTAGAACTAGTACGATAGTTTCTCTCGTAACCGGATCCAATTATCTCAGCAACACATATTTTTCATTAGTTCTCAATTTCTCAATCTAACATTCTCAAACCATAGAAATTTAAATGTCTCAATTTCGTTAGTGCAAATCTCCCATGCTCTCTTCATAAGGCTCTAAAACCATTGAACTTTAGATTTGTCTCAAGGTCTCTAGAACCACATAGTTCTTGGTGTAGTGTTAAGTACTTCTCTTGCATTGAAGATTTTTCTACTTGTTACTTCAGGTTTTTAGTGTTAGAGTACTCAAACCTCCTATCTACCGTTAATTTTATGGATTGCCGGCCTAGCAAACCCTCAAGAATACTATATAAAGCAATGTTTCTATGCCCTGGAATTTTTTTTAAAATAAAGTTAAAAAAGTTAGAAATAGTTAGTAAAAAAATAAGCGAAAATTAAAAAAAATAATAGAAATATGTTTTATTTTTAGTTTTTTTTTAAGGTTTTACATACTTTTTTAGTGCCTCGCAAGCTACACGGCGAGGCGAAGTAACTCAGCAGATTACCGGTAGAATCTACTGAGTCCTAAAACATTGATACAAAGAACTTAATACTTTCCTTATTATCAAGAAAATATCATGAAAATTGTTAGACCACCACTACAAATCATGCGGTCAATAAACAAGTTCATCAACAATGTGGTTATTTTTAATAGATATTTCACTTTAAGTACCTCAACTATTTTATTTGGTGTAAGAAATCAAAATGCCTCATTTTTTTAAATTCTAATTAACCTTAATTTTTGGTTTGCAACACAAAACAAGGTATTTCCTCCATTTCTTTCATTTAGCTCTCTAAAATAAAACTGATCAAATCTCTTTTTGTTTATTTACCCAAAAATGAATACTAGGGTTATTTTCACCCTTTTTTTTTAACTTATTATTTTCACCGTTATTTACTGACATTTTTAAGACTTTCGGTTGATGTACAGAAAAAGCTGGCATCTGAGAGAACGTAGGCCCACTGATCACTGCGCTGCATTGTTTCGAAAAATTAAAGAAAAATAAAAGTACATGGATTAATACTAGAAAATGAAAAGAAATAAAAGCGAATTAATCTGATTTTTCTTTTTCTTTTTCTGACAATGCCACATGTGTCACTGGTAGGGATTAAGAATTTTAACTGAAGATGTTAAGGTTTATGGAACATCAGATATCGGCTTTGGAATTAAGAAATGTGTTAGCTCGTCTAATCAACGTGATTTATTGATTTGATAATCACATTGTAGCAATATGGCTCTTAAGGGAGTTCATATAGAACCAAAAAATTAGGTATAAATTGGTAAAAGATTTCACAGCCCCATTGCTTAAGGAGGATTATAAAATTAAATAATGGTTGAGAGAAATATCCGGTGTTTAAAAGGTCAGATTCGGACTTCGACTAGCCTGTTTGAGCAGAGTCCCCCTTGTCTAACTCAGGTTAGATAGAAGTATTTTTACAAATGAATATTTAAAAAAAAATGTATACAATGAGACCATTTACTTTTGGTATAAAGATGTCACAACTACCATTGATCATTAGATGTAATACCTTAACCATTAAATATCACATCCAATGGTTAAAGATATTTGTGACTTCTTTGTACCAAAAATAAATTACATCATTATATACATCCTATTTTAAAATATTGAAAAACAGCGAGACTCATGCAATACTTGGGTTTCTCGACTTGGAAATGCCAGCCTCCTTATCCGGTTTGACTCAGGTAAGTCCCATATTTCCGATATTTTTTAAACATGGGAAATATCAAAGAGCAAATATAGCACGAGTATATTGTACACTTACTCTCTCAGATAAAAAAGGTACAGTGGAGGATTTTTCTTATATTAAATTTAGTTTCTATATAAGAATCATTGGATAATTATTCAAAAAATGATAATATGCAGGATTCGATTTCTTATTTTTTCGGTGGTTTTTTTTTTATTAGCACTAATGACTGGAGGGATCGCCTGGGTTTTACCATAAGGGGTAAAAGGAAAATCGTTTTACAATAATGTTGTTAACTAAGGACTAACAATCTCCCCATCTCAACCTTTTTTAACCAAGCCAGCAAGCTACAAATTATCCCAATAAATAATACTAATAATATTCCCGTGTCTCTAATCAAGTGGGAAACATCTCATGATAAAACCAATTTAGTAAGGAGGAAGTGGACGTGGAAAAGGAGGATTAGTGCTAATGCAAAATCTTTGACCAGTGATAAAGGGATCTCCTTTTCAGTCCACGAGGGGACAAATGGCTAACTCACAATTAAATAAACAAACAAAGAAGCCATCACCTTTCTAGAAAGACCTCCATGATTCGCCACATGCCCCATACAGATTATTTACAAATTGTTATTAAAATAATATAAATTTCTAGTATGTATAAAATTAAATTCATCACTTGAACCATAGGAAAATCTAGTATTAAAGGAATCACAGGCGCGACTTACAACTGCCTCAGGTGAAATGAACCAGGTAGCCGCCTTTTTATTTCATTTCGAAACTTTTAAAGAAATTTCGGGACCGGTCCAAGTTCTGATCCCCAGATTGCTTGGCTTTGTACAATAAGCCAAACGATTCGAAGTCTAGAACCTCGGACCGGTCTCTAGACTTTGAACAATGTTTGGAATGCGAATCACAGTCTAGAGATCGGTCCGAGGTTTCAGCAGCTTGGCATGCATGAACATTATGTAAGCATAGCATTCCAAGATATCAAACCGATACCTGTACTACAAATTTCATAGTCCAGCGACAAGTATGAAGTTCCAAACCTCGAACTACTTGGCTTCCACAATGTTTGTGCAAGCAAGCGTTTATGAGGTTTAGAACCTCTGACCAATCCCCACACTTCAAGAAAAAATAAAAAAACTGCCCAATATTTAGAAAATCAAATGACAAGAAAAATAGAAAATTAAAAAAAAAAAAAGGAGAAAAAAAACAATCGCAGACCTCATAAATTTTCACAAATTTTGGGCTTCTACATTATTACCATATTTAAATATGGTACGGATGTAAATTGTTTAAGGTTTTATTAGAGGAATTTCATAAATTAACGAGACTTTTTTTTAAGCCCTTGAAGAAATGCCCTACCCAAAGAAAATAATATTTGAAGTGGAAGTAACTGATTAATGTAGAGGTTATTAGCTAAGGGATTCTTCTAAATGTATTAACCCATGTATGTAATATTAGTTGACCACAAACAAAAGCTGTTTTTTCCCTTGATGAGTATAAACAAAAGTTTGAATTACTAGAAATATTTCAACAATTATTAACATGAGACCGGAAGATATTCGAACTTCAGGCTTGCCACCCCAGTTATTCTTAACCCCGAAAGGTCATTTTTAACACTGTAATATATGATACTCATATATGTGTCAGACACTAACAAACACATCAATGTATGTAACATAGATTGGCAAATAATTTTCCATAAAGGGTATCTAGGACATTCATATTTACAGCTTCAACTTTGAGACAAGGTTACTTCGGATTTGTAAAGCTTGTGAAACCTGCCTTTCTCCCGTTTTCCTATCCCACAAAGATCCTAGCAAACTCTCACGGACGATATGGATCCCAACAAAATATATTTGGATCCCCATTTTAATAGGGCTAAGTTATTGGGTGTGTGATGCACCTTATTCTAGCGCCTGTGTCTTCCAAAAATCCATCTTAGATATTGATTTTGGATCCAAATTTGTACAAGTCCATATTCTAAAGCATCTCAAACATTGGGAAAGGGGATGGGTCATGGTGGTAGCAACCCCATGTCCTAATAAAACATTGGGAAAGAGGATGGGTCATGGTGGTAGCAACCCCATGTCCTAATAAATAACCATATTGTAGTTTCCATTCTCACCATTAACATCACCCGACGCTGACTCCGAATTTATTCAAAACAATGTCATTTATTTGAATTCTTTGTTACAACCGTTTATCAAAACCCTTTTGAAGAATTATTTATTTGAACTATTTTTTACAACTGTTCATCTAAATCAGGTCCGCGCTGACAAGTGGATATCCATTTGTAATGATTAGGATGGGTATAGATCCTAAATCCATGAAAAATCAAGAGCTGACTCATGCATCCAAGGACAATGAATTTTTCCCCAAAACAATGACTTAGGTGTAATCTTTGGTATATTACAAGCTTTCTTTACTACTTTTCTCAGATCTCTCTCTCACACAGCCTCTGTGTCACTGGCGGAGCTGCCTTGTAAATCCCTATTCGTATTTGTATGGGGTTCCAATGGTTGAGAACCCTTCTCCACATCAATTCCTTTGACAAGTTTTAAATAGGATCATTACTCTTTCCTTTATATCCTTAGATTCTTTGCCATACTAATTTTTTGAGAAAACAGTCACAAAGAAAGATTTTTCTTCCAAATAACTTTTGATTAAAGGAAAATCGTTTGATAGGGCTGCAGCCCTATCAAAATACGTAAAGCCTCAGCACATAGAAAATCGGAATTCAAGCATAAAAAGCTCTAAAAATACGGTTAATTCATTTTATCGCAAAGGTTGCATCGCTTGAACAGTACGGTTGAATAAAAATATGATTTCAAAATCTAAAAATATTGTTATTGTAACAAATTATCTAAAGATTCTAAACCATACATTTCATCCTAAAAAAAAATGTTCATAAATCTACAAAATCTGCACCATTTTTTGAATTTTCAATTTCATTATCGGTGTTGGAAATTGATCTTAAAATAATTATAGAGATTTCCATTGCCAAAATGTAGATAAAAAATTTAAGATTTCCATTGCCTAAGTACGAAATTTAAAGCTCCCAAAATGTAGATAAAAAATTTGACAATGGAGAGTCTAGATGCATTATTTTTAAGACTTAAGAGATCTTTTTCCTTCATATCTCTACAAACTCATATCACTACAATCTCGACATCGAGATGACCAATTGTAGGGCTTTTCAACGTCAGAATAACCTTTAAAAGTGGAATATTTATGGCACACCTTACACTATTGGTCCAAATTTGAAAAGGACCTACTTTTAATGAAAGAGGCATTTTCACCAAAGTCGGATGTATCATGAATTTTGCAGTAAGCAGCCCTAGTGCATTGTGCGTTCACAATCCAAATAGACAAAGTCGTACTCTTCTTTCTTTGCAAGGGTAAATTAGCACTAATTTTTGCCTCATGTAGGGACATTAATATTCATCTACCATCCTCATTTGAACAAGACTACAGCAACCTCCATAACCATTTTGATGGTTAGTTCCCGAAAAAAGTCAAAGGGTGACTATTAAAAATAAATAAAAAATTCCGACTATGGGTGGGTATATACATTATACAAAATAATACAATTGTGGTGGCATCGCACTCAATAATAAATGACTAAAAATTGGATTCCCAACAAAGATTGAGAAGTGCTAAATGTAGCTGGAAGATCCAAGCAGCAAATCAAACATGTCATTTGCAGTTAGAAGAGTAGTACCACCGAGTAACAAATCAACTACGGGGCCACCAGTTTCTACCACTACCTCACGAGCTTCACGTATCTTCACGACAAAACACAGTTGAAATTATTACCACTGAGCATTCAAAGAATGATAAGCAACCTCGAAAGGAAAGGAAAAAACTCAAACACCCCAAATGGCATAATATATGTATTTAACTTAGTGAAATTATACCTCAACCGTGTTAATCCCGCCCACTATGAAAACGAACAGCACACTCTGATCACCGAACTTTGGTTTTGCCTAAAAGAGTAAAAAAATCTCTTTCATTTTTATGGAAAAACTACGGAACTCAATGAAACTATGGGAGCACAATTTCTGTTATCACTAATAAGAAAATCATAAAAGGAGGTCTAGAAATGAATGCTTACCTGGCCTAGGCCAAATCTTCCAAACCCGCTTTTAAAAAATCGCCCAACTGCCGATGAATGATAATGCAAACCAGGTATATCATCTTTTTCCAATGTTAACCTAAGAAGTTTATACAACAATCCCCTGTTACCCAAAGTATCATCGCTTGAATAATCATCTATACTCAATGACCCTCTAGAGATGGAGTTTCTATTCAAGCCCGACAATTTATGGAAAACCTTGAATAGATGATCAACTCTATCACGTATTTCCAACCTCAACTGCATGTCTCCATAAATGTGTTCACTGTTATGCTCTGTATCTTCCTCATCCCAGCTACCCCACTGGTCTTCAAAATCAATCGTTGGTTGCTCTAAAGAAGTCCCTTCCATCTTTTCAGACGCAAGCTTCTTCCTATGAGCTTCCAAATCATCTTCTAGACCCCGAAGAAACCCAAAATTCAGTTCTTGTGAACACTCGAGGATTGCATCTGCAAAAGCTTCCTTTAGGGAATGCTCTTTTTCCCAAGAAAAAGGACCCCCAGAACCAGAAGTTGCAAAATTTTGACCAGCCAAGATGTATCCAGTAATAGCAAGGACAATCGCATCTTGGAAAGAGAGAAGAGACTGCTGGCTCTTCTTGCTTTTGTCATTTTCAAAAGAACCAACCAAACTGCTCTTATTGATTAAATCACAAATTTGGCCACAAAGGCTCTGACTTGTATCAGTGGCACTAAAATTTAAAATTTTCTCGGCATTAGTAAATGCCTTCCAGCGAGAACTACGAGGTTCACTAAGGGCTACTAGAGCAGCCATGGCAAGCTGAATGATCCCTTTGTTTCTTATTAAGGATGCCTGAGTAGAAGCCAACAACTTTATCATAGAATGCAACTCTGATACATTAGCAGGACTAGGTCGAATGTTTAGGCTCAAATGCAACTTCTCTCTACAAAGGGCATCCTGGAGCCACTTCTTTATTAGCAAAGCTCCATCTTTTGTTTTTCTATCAAGTAGAGCTTCCAAATAACGCACCCCTAGATGGTTCTCAGTGGATACGAGGGACCCACTAAGAAAACCAGTTTCAGAGCACCCCACATGGATAGCATTAGTAACTTTGCCACTTTGGTCATTTAAACTTGTAACAGAGGAACCTTTATCATTGGAACTCCATCCAGATACAAAGGATTGCATACTTTTGGAGAAGGGAAAGCCATTCTTTGGAGACCCATTTTCGCTAAGAATGCTTTCAAGAGGTATTCGAACATCGAGAGGGGCACGCTGCAAACCGCAAGAGACAGCCTTGTTTTGAGGGTTTGAGTCTTTTGTATGAGGAGCGAAGGCCATTCTTTCCCTGCGCGGCAAAGATGCAAACATGCGATCAACAAGTGAGTCACCATGAAGGCATGGTGAGAGGAGATCGAGTGTTCTGTCAACAAGCAATAAACCGGCGGATCTTTTACCACGTCCACCCACATCATAAAGGCTTGACATGTCCATCAAAATCTTCCCAATATTCCTTGACAAATCACCCAGAGAAAATACTTCCATCTTCAAATCCATCTACATACATATAAAGGGAACTGCTTAAACCCCATGCTCGATTATTCGATCAAGAAAGCAAATCCGCAAACTTTCCACAAAGAAAAGGTATATTATAATCTAATGGATTACATAAAACCAGAGTTGAATGTGAAGTATACCATCCCATAAAGTTGATAAACAATGATGGAGGGAAAATGGGGCCCACTAACAGCATATGACCACAAATGGTGGGTCCCGCTCTCTCCATCATCATCCATGACTCCATAGATGGTGATAACCCATATGGACTATGATTTTCCATTATCCAATGGATTTGTCAGCCATATCTGTTAAGTTTGCAACATAGTACCACAGGTTTGAGACGTGGTACTACTACTACCTTCTCAGCCAGATGGTAAAGGAAATGCGCTGTGAGGGTGGCTCCAGGAGGAATGTCCTCACCATCAGATGCTGCTCCATTACTTATAGCAGGCAGCCCAGGGCTAACAGAATCATCATGATCTATAGATAAGCAAGCTTCTGCAACTGCACCCTCAGAAGGCAGAACAAAAACGCCAGGTGAGAGAGGACATAAAATCATCGGGAAATGAGTGACTGATACAGTCAGTTTACTCGATCCTTTGGAGGCATTGCTTTGACCTAATAGACGCTCAGTGGATCCTGATCCAGGGCTGGAAGTAAGCTCTTCATTCGAATCCAACTGTTGCCAACCCTCATCCTCCAATAAAACCTCTTCATGTGGCTTGGTTTCCTCGGCCTCATCAGGCTTTACCAGTTTATGCTTGCACATGAACTCCTCATAATCTTGAAGAAGTAAGGATTCATATTCACGAAATGCGTCAGGTCCAAGTGGAGTATCAATATAGGCAGAGTGGGCTATCTGCATGACATACCCTTAAGAAGCATCAGAGATAGTCAAGTCTGGAGGAAGGACAAATTGCAGCAAAGAGGCACACAGTTTATTTGCATACACATAATTGTTCCACAAGCTAAACACCTGTTACCATAGAAATAGACTTCAATTAATCCAGATGAAAACTTTTAATATTAGGTTATTGAACGTTTTGATGAATCGCAGTAATTAGATTTAACGATAACAAATACTATGATTGGGGACAAAAATTCAAGCCAACAATTCATCTAATAGCAGATCTTCTTCTTTCGCTCTCCTTGAAGATAATTTTAATGAGAGGACCATGATAAATGGAACTCCTACATATGATGCATGTATATATCATTGCAACCTGTAAGGGCATGCAAAAGGAGATAAAAAAACCAAGATAATTTCTAGAGAGAGCTCAACCGCTAATGTGCTAAACTCCCACATGAATCAGTTATCCAAACTTAAAACAACACAAATACCTATAAAAGTATGTTTGGTTAAATATTTTTCATAAATAATTTTGAAGAGCCAATCTCAAATGGACATGTCAGGCTTACCCCCCACCCACAACCCCTCCACCAAATAAAATAAAATAATAAAATAAAAATAAAAATAAAATAAAATCTCGCCGGGACCTAGAGTGTCAAAGCAGATGATGGTGTAATAGTATAATCAGATGAACAGGACACCATCATCCATCGAATCGATGCATGGTTATGGAGTAAGCGTGGGACACCAGAATAGGACACGGCCCCAGGTGGGTCCCAGCCCCCCTCTCTCTCTCTCCCTCTCTCCCTCCCTCCCTCATTTCATTAGATAGTGATGACTCAACAGACCATGGTTTTCACAAAGTCCATTGGGATCCCTCCCTCCCTCATTTCATTAGATAGTGATGACTCAACAGACCATGGTTTTCACAAAGTCCATTGGGATATAATATGCTCCCGCTTAGCACAATTCCTACTGATGTGACCAGGGTCTGAAAATTTAATGCACCTAATAAGCAATGAGGAAAAGGAAAAATATAGCAACAAGCTGCTAGTGCCCACCATACAGACTATAAACTAAAACCTGATACACCATTATTTTTCAGACAATGTCAAAGGACTGCTACCTCTAGAGGGACATTGCAGAGTCTAAGTAGATACAATGCTCATATATTAATCACATTAACTCCTAGCTATTGACTTCCTTTGTAAATGATGAGAGGATTATTTAAAGCAATGGACTCACTAATTCAACTTATGAAGAGCCATAAGATTGTGCTTGAGAGTGGAATATTGAAACAATTTAAGACATGAAGAAAATGGTATGTGGAGAACATTTCAGATGATGTTACCGCTAGTGGGCAAACCCAACACAAAATTCCTTCACCAAATCACTCATAAAATGAGGATATGCATATAAGAAAGCATTCAGATGGAGGAAGCAAAACAAACCAATTCAACAACTTGAGGGCTAAACCCAGCCACTGCTTATTTGCTAGACAGCCCCAACCGTGACAAACCACCTAAACTATCCAGCTCAGGTAGGGACCATCTCATTAAGTTCCTTCGATCCCAAGGTTTGGGCAACTTCAGTCCATAACTGCGATTGGACTAGAAATCATTCTAGCTCCAGTTTAAGTACATTGGGCCAGTAAATTGACCTTGTTTTCTACAAGGGAAAGTACACTAGAATTCAATGAAAGTGGATTCGTAGTTCACCACACAGTCACAACATCACAATATCCCATTCAACAAGCCGCTAGTCTTCACAATCCAGGAACAAACTAAACCCTAACATCACATTATTTTCCACAAAAAAAAAACGTAAAGAGAAGCATACGACAATACCACATACTGCTCCCTTTTCCAAGCAAGTAAGAATCATATT
>NW_006497754.1:2757094-2769057 GCF_000471905.2 Amborella trichopoda
GTACCGTTTACCCTTTACCCTTAACGTAACTAAGTAAGTAATACTATATTAGTCTACTAGTAGTAAGACTATATATATATATATATATATATATATATATATATATATATACATGGTCCAAGAAGCGTAACGACCTTAAAGTTTCCCTGAACCCGTCCCAAGCCTGGGTAAAGGATGTGGGTTGTGTTAGGTAGGCAGCCAACATAAAGCTTTGTCAAAACTTTTCATGTATCCTAAATCTACATTATCTGCTTATGCTAGGGTGTTCTCCATAAGCGATGCCCTGTACTGTAACTCGGGTACAGTAAGAAATGCGAAAGAGTTAGCTAGGGCGTCCCCAGAAGCGACGCATAGCAGCGCCACCCTATTGTGGTGAAAAATATGTAATTCTTGCAACATTTTGGACGAGCACGGGTAAAGAAGCTAGTCCAAGAAAATAGGATTCATCTAGAGACAGGAAATGTAAGAACACTTAGGGGCCATTTGGGAACCTGGAAATCAATTACATGAAAATAGATTCCACGTAAATATAACATTTCCATTGTTTGGGTACACTATAATGGTAAGGAAATGGAAAATGATTACCTGAAATTTCCCCAAAAAAAAGGAAATCTATTACACGCGGTGCAAGGTGAAAAATCAATTACGCACTTGACGGGTAATCTTGAGAAATATTTCCCGCATGCCTCTCCCTCTAAAACTTTCCTCTGCCTTCTCTCTTTAAAAACGCAGAAGGCTACCCCTCTCTCTTGCAACTCTCTCTCTGGAAAGAAAGAAGCTCCCCATTTGTTTAAAAACACAAAAGCCTACCCCTCTCTTGCCACTCTCTCTCTGGAAAAAAAGAAGCTTCCCACTTGCTCTGCAACCAGGTAACATTTCATCTGCCTTCACTTTCTTAGCATTGTAGAAGTCAATTGATTCACATTATTATGAAACCATTGGAATTTTTTTTTTTCACTATGTATCTCCAAGAAAACCAACCCTATATTGGATCTACCATTTTTGGAGCTTTACTGGGTAGGGTTTTTTTTGGTAAACTGTAAGGTTTTTCAAACTTCAAATTGCATCTATTGAGTTAATTTTTGTTGCTTGTGTATCTATCATGCAATATGCTATGAAACAGGGTGGGGTTTCCCTCATACGAACCCTTTGGTTTTATTCTTGTGATTTTCTTAGTTTTTCCCTCTAGATTTCTTAGTTTTCCCTCTAGATGGTGCTGATTTTTTTTTTGACAGAGTCGAACTTTTTGTTTTAATTGAGAGACCTTCTACTCAGTGTAAATCATTATATTTAATTATATAAAACACTATTAGCTATTTAATTTACACTTTTACAGCATATAATAGCTATTTAATTTACACTTTTACAGCATATAGTATTTTTTATATGCTAGATCATTTGATTAGTTAAAGAAAAACAGAAACGCCAAAACTTTGATTTCTTCAGTTATGCAGTTCGGGTTTATTTTTGGAGAACTTCAAATACTTGGGATTTTGAGTTTCTTGAAGGCATAGCGGTGAGGCTCCTTCCTCGTTGAAGCAATAACCTCTGGTTAATAAGATGACAACTCCCTTGTTCACATAACTCAGTTTTCTCTATCTTTTTTCTATTTTTAATTACCATGCTTATCTATTTTCTTTCAATTTCTTTTATTTTCAGCACTCTCTATTCTCTTTTATGTATTTTAGATAACCATGCTTATTGGTTTTCTTTCATCTTCTTTTATTTTCAGCTTATTGTATTTTAGGTGGTTAACTAAACACTTATAAAATTTTGTCATAACTTCATCTTTTGTTTTCTCTTAAGTCGACAACTTATATTCTGAAGCAATGTTCATTCGGTAATTACTCAAATTTGTATATTCTATCTATATTTTATAGTTTTTTGCATTTGTCTAAATTTTCATAGGCCACCATGGATGCAATATAGGCTTTGATAGAGAAGAAACAATAATTTATTTAAGATGAAAGACTGAATTCAGTAGATGAAAGAATTCTGTATAGCCTCTCTTTCTTGTTATTTCCCAACAAAATCCTGAATTCAGTAAATGAAAAAAATTCATTTAGTAAGTCATATATGATCAATCTCATAATTTACGTTGTGGTATGGCATGACACGTGCATCAGGATATGGAGGCATTATGAATTATTCAATCACATTTGAAATACTCACAGTTTGTTGTGATGGCTTTGAGATGTATATTTGGACATTGAATTTGTAAATGCATACTTCGTCAATGATCATGATGAGGTAAGGGCAAGTATGAAGCACTTTTGGTTTAACTATATGTTAGGTGTCAAAGATTTATTCGATTGTGGTATTTTGGTACATTATAGAATATCAGCTGCCCAAGATTGAGTACATAACCACAACATATTCTCACTAACATTGTGCCCTGCAGCGGTCCTCAACTTTCTCATGGTGAGTAATCAACTTCAAGCATGAAGTAAAGATGAAAATAGCCGGATCACTTGTTGCAGTTGGTAGTACTCTAGCTATATTAGGTACTATTCTAGGGACCTATGTGTATAAATCTTCTGCACCAAAGCGTAATTCAATTGGTACAAAGTACCATAAAACGATAATTAACTCCACTGACGTGGACTGTCGAAACCATACTAGAATGAGCAAAAGAGCTTACTTTATCTTGAGGAATATTCTTTTAGAGAGAGGAAATATCACTGATACAATGGGGGTTTCATTTGATGAATAACTTGTAATGTTCCTACACATTCTAAGCCACAACCTGAAGAACCGAAAGATTGGTCATGAGTTTGGTCACTCAGGAGAATTGTAAGTCGACACTTTAACGGAGTGTTGAATGCAGTTATAGGACTTCACAGAGAATTCTTCAAACCACCAGAGTCGAATTTACCATCAAGAATCACTCGTAAGAAGGGGACGTTGTTTCCTTATTTTAAGGTAATGCATATTGTTATACTTATTGTTTTTTACTTGATTAATGTGGGTATTCAGCAATATTTTAATTGCTTCTCAATAATAGGATTGTGTTGGAGCCATTGATGGCACTCATATCCTGGCAACTGTTCGGACTAGTCTCCAAAAAAAATTTCGTAATAGAAAGGGTTTTACATCACAAAATATGATGGGCGTTTGTTCATTTAACCTTCAATTCCAATACATTCTTGCAAGATGGGAGGGCTCAGCTGCTGATTCTCGTGTTTTACAATCATCACTCTCCTGTGATGATCCTCTTGTAGTTCCCAATAGTATTTCGACTCTATGTTTGATATTATATTTCTTCACATAACAATATCTTACCAATTGATTTTAATCTCAATCAAATATTCATTTTGTAGGAAAATACTACCTTGTAGAGCTCGGGTATCCTAATATCCAAGGATTTCTCGCCCCTTATCGTAGGACTCGTTACCATTTGAATGACTATGGTCATGGTAGAGAAGGACCACAGAATTACAAGGAGTTGTTTAATAAACGACATTCCTCCCTCAGAAATTCCATTGAATGTGCTTTTGGAGTTTTGAAAGCACGTTTCCCTATCTTGAAAGTGGCAACTACCTATCCAATCAAAACACAAGTCAAGATAGTTGTTGCATGTTGTATTTTACACAATTTCATTACAAGTGAAGACGGTGAGCTTCATGATTATGAAGACGTAATATCTGATCAAAACCAGCCACCGTTAGTGGAAGTTCCAGAGTCTGAAGTATTTGGCAGGAGTCAAAGGGAGAGAGATGAGTGGTCTGAGTTCAGAAATGAACTTGCGATGCGGATGTCGGCAGATTATAGGAGTCATCTTAATTGAAGTTCATAATTTTTATTTCTGTAATTGAGATGAATTCATGAGAAAAACTTTTGTGGGATGTATGACCTGATTTTACTTTATATTTTTCTGTTCGAAATGATGACCCTTTTAAATCGATGCAAATTTCTTTTTTGGTCATGCATAACTTAGCTTTGTAATTGTATTTTACATTGCTATATTAGATGAATGCATTCCATGTAAATGTTTTTTTAATAATGGATGTGATAGTGATATTTGATAATTCATGTTAGACATGGCGAATGAAATTCCAATGACTCAGTCAAATCCCAAGTATGGGAGGAAACTTCAAAAATAGACACAATTTTGTTGGAGCTACTTGTTGAGCAATGCTTGCTCATTAAGAAGCCTGAATCAGCTTTTAAAAATGAGCAATGGAGTGCGATTGAGCAGAAGTTCAATGCTAAACTTGGAATGAATTTGAGAAGAGATGTTTTTAAGAATAAACTTAGAACATGGTCAAAGAACTACAAGACTGTCAAAAAATGAAGGATCAAAGTGATTTTGGATGGAATGAAAAATCACATATGGCCATTATCGATGATTCTTCATGGGATGACTATGTAATGGTATGTTTCTCATCTATCTAATTTTCTATTATTTTAAAAAATATAAATTAGTTATTTAAGTTAATGCCTATTATATTTACCTGGCAGTCTAATCCGCTTGCAAAGAACTTCAAACGGAAGTCCTTAGAATATTGGAAGGAGCTAAGCATAATTGTCGGCAATGATTTTGCGGAGGGTGTTGGTCCCAGGATGGCAACACAACTAAAGAAGGACATTGATGATGATGTTGAGGATGTTCGAGAGACAATTGTGAGCTTAGATGATGATGATGATGTTGAGGAAATAAGTGATCATGAGGACTTCCCAGAGACACCAGTCCAATCAAGGACGAATGGAATGACCACCAATCCATTAGAAAAATCAACATCGGCTATGCCATCAATGAAGAAAAAGAAAACCATGGTTGATACTGTAGAGTCAATAGGTATAGCCGTGAAAAAAATTGGTGCCGCAATTGTAGAGTTGAGGAAACCATCAGCAAACCCACATATACGAGAGGTCTACAGAGCCCTTCAACAGGTCAACGGCCTTGTTGGACCCATCTTCATGCAAGCATACAATGAAATGATGTCAGACTTAAATATAAGTGAGGAATTCTTAGCAAGGGCTGATTAATTCGAAATATTTTCAAGAAGGTCGTGACATGTAAAGTGGAGTAAAATCCACTTATTTTTTTATTTGGGTTCCTCTCTCTCTTTATTTGATCGAGATGGTTTTTGGACTTGGGAATATTTGTTATCAAATTGCTATACTTACTTTCTAACACACATCTCTCTTTTTTGGTGGATGATGACGAACATCTCTATCAGTTTTCTATCTATGATAATATTAGTAAATCTTGTCAGAACAACGATAATTTTTATTTCACGTTCTCATTCTCTCTTTAAAATGGTGATGATTAAAATCAATACTTTGCACTCTCTCTATCTTTGGAATGGTGATTATTATACTTTATTTCTCTCTCTCTCTCTCTCTCTCTCTCTCTCTCTAGAATGGTGATGATGTTATTATTAGAAAATCTTTTTGGAATGATGTGATGATATTTTAATTCCAGATTTCAAGAGAATTTTGTGACAAAAAAAAAATGATAGTTTATAGGCAACTGCTGATAAAATTTTGGAAATGCGTTTCCCATATTTCTTTCAAACTTAGCCAAACAGTAGCATTGTATTTCCCAGGTTGCATCTAAATACTACCCAAATAGTACCAATCCATTTGCAAGTAATGTATTACGCAGTAATGTATTATGCCCATAATATATTTCACAAACAATATATTTCCAGGTATCCAAACGGCCCCTTACAAATAAAAATATGGAGTTAGTAAATACAATAAGACAAAGGAGAGTAAACATAGCTTGCCTACAGGAAGCTAAATGATAACAAGAAAAAGTTAAGGAAATAAATAGGTATAAATTTTGGTATATAGGAAAGGATAATAATAAAAATGACGTTGGCATAATAGTAGACAAAGATTTAAAAGATAACGTAATTAGTGCTTATGCACCACAAGTAGGACTAGAAACATAGAACTAAGAAACAATTCTGAGAGGACAAAACTAGTTCAAAACATACCAAATGGAGAGAGGACCTTTTTAGGAGGGGGTTTAAATGGTTATGTAGTGAAGGCTGGTATATGATATAAAGGGATACATGGGAGATATGGTTCTAGTGAATGAAATGAGATGAGTGAAGCTATTCTAAATTTTGTTTTGCCCAGCGACCTAGCAATAGCAAGCACTTACTTTAAAAAGTGAGATGAACATTTAATAACCTGTAGAAGTGGATCATATAAAAGCCAAATAGACTTCTTCCAAGTTCAGAAGGTAGATTGACTATTATGTAAAGACTGTAAGATTATCCCAAGAGAGAGTTTGATTACACATCATAAGTTCATAATTATGGACATCTACGTAAAGAGATCGAAGAGAAAGGGTGAAATTAATAGGTGCTTAAAAACTAGGTGGTGGAATTTAAAAAATGAAAAGATAGACTTATTCAAGGATAAAGTAGTTAAAGAAAGAAAATGAAACATTGAACATGAGGTCAATGTTATGTGGAATGAGACGGCTAACTGTATTAAGAAAGTGGCAAAAGAAGTTATAAGAGAAACTAAAGGGAAAAGAAATTCTAATAAGGAGTAAGCAAGGCTAAACATAAGGCTTGTGATAATCTATATATAAAACTGGGAACAAGAAAACTTGAAAAATATGTCTTCAAATTAGCAAAACTGAGAGAGAAAATGTGTAGGGATCTAGACCATATTAAATGCATTAAGAGTGAAGATCAAAGGTCTTGGTGAAGGATGAAGTAGTCAATGAAAGGTGGAGAGTTTATTTTCACAAATTATTAAATGATGAACACAATAAACACACAGCAGTAGAATAAACCGTTGGCATAAATGAGGGCGTAGGTCATAGATACATTTGTAGGATGAGGATATCGAAAATGAGAGAAGCCTTGAAGAGGATGCAGGTAGAAAAGGCACCGTTTTAAAAAAAAGATAGAAAAGGCTTTAGAACCATTACGTATCCCAATAGAGATTTGTAAGTGTATGGCAGATTTCAGCATGATTGGCAAACCAAGTTGTTCAACAAGGTGTTGAGAACGAAAAAAAAGGCATGGTGTGCATAAGGTTGCAACTTTAATCGATAAAAGTAAGGTGCACCTCTAAACTTTATCATAAAATGCAATTTTGGTGTCAAAAATTCTTAAAATGGTATGAGAATCTATTTTTATCCCTAATTATAGTACTCGGCTCGTCGCTACTTTGATTCAAGAGGTAACCATGAAAGCACTCTAGCCCAGTCTTGTCAAAGCACTCATTTAAGAAGCATGTAAAGAAAATGGCCCATAGAAAACTACAGAGCACGCTAGCTACAAAGAAAACGTAGTGCACTAACGCGCACGTAGGCGTGCCCGATCATGGAATAGGCTTTGACCTAGAAACTTCCCCTCCTGTCTATTTCGAGGAGGTGGGGTACGAACTTGGAAGAGGCACTTATCTAAAAAAAGAAAAGAGGTGGGCCACTGATTCTTCCTACAAAAGGTGGGCTACTTAGCCCATTATCTACCGAAAAAACGAGATCTATAAACGCATGAAAATCTAGAAATGGACAGTCCAAATAATATGTTGCAAAATGTACTATTTCTAAGACTTAAAATCTATTTTTTTCTCCATATCTATACATCTCAATATCGTGATGATCAATTGTTTTTCTAACATCAAAGAAACCTTTTTCAAAGAATTTTAGAGGTGCACCTTAATTCTACCTTACATAAACTTTTCCCAACAAAAAAGTCAGACGAATTGAGGAAAATAATTGTGGTACCTTGTTACAAGAGCGAGGGAGACATCCAAAATTGTGCAAAGTATCGACAGATCAAACTTATGAGCCACACCATGAAGCTATGGAAGAGAGTGATTGAGCAACGATTAAGGCATGAAATGAGTGTATCAGAAAATCAATTTGGTTTTATGCTAAGGAGGTCAACACTTAAAGCTATTTTTCTACTTAGGTAACTGATTGAGAAGTTTAGGGCAAAGCGAAAAGACCTGCACATAATCATAATTGATCCAAAGAAAGCTTATTATAGAATACCTTGGGATTTAGTTTGGTAGGTGACGACAAAAAAAGAGTCTCCAGATACTATATTGACTTAGTGAGAGATATTCACGAGTGAACACTAACTAGTGTGGGAACAACTAGTGGAAAGATGAGTGAATTTTTAATAACAATAGATCTATATTAGGGGTCAGCATTGAGTTCATACCTCTTGTTTTAGTTATAGACGATTTAACTAGGAACCTATAAAATGAGGTATTGTGGTGTATGTTGATCACGAATGACATAGTTTTGATTGATAAGAACCGAAGCGGCATCAATACAAAGTCAGAACTTTGGAAGGATGCTTTAGAATCTAAAGGTTTTTAAAATTAGCCAGACTAAGACAATATATAGAATGCAAGTTTCGTAATAATAGGAGTAGAGACGAGGAAGTAGTTAAGATTGACCGGCCAAGAAATACCAAAAAGAGAGTACTTTCGATATCTTGGGTCGATAATTCAGGAAAATAGAAAGATTGACAAAGAAGTCGCACATAATTAACGTTGGGTGGGCAAAGTGGAGATGTACAACTAGAGTCTTATGTGATCGCCGCCCAGCTTTGCTTTATGGTATGGAATGTTGGGCAATCAATAAATAACATACCTATTAGAATGAGTATAGTTGAGATGAAGATATTGAGATGGATGAGTGACAAGACAAGAAAGGATGAAATTCGAAATGAATACATTCGGGAGAACTTAAATATGGCTCTAATAGGTGCTAAGATGAGAGAAAGTAGACTTAGGTAAGCAGACAATTACGGCACTTGTTAGGAGGTGTGAGTTGGTTCAAGTGCATACCTTAAAAAGGGTAAGGGATAAGCCCAAAAGGACAAGGTTGGAAGTAGTAAGAAAAGATATAGGGACTTGCGGGCTCATTGAGGGTATGGCCCTTGATAGAGCAGAATGGTGGACCAAGATTCACGTAGCCGACGGCAAATAGTTGGGAGAAGGCTTTGATGATGATGTTGATGACATATATGAGTGTGTGTGCGTGCGTGCGTGTGTGTGTGTGTGTGTGTGTAGAATTTCACAGTTGTATGTCAATGGGATGACAGAACGATATATGCCAAGGGCCTTGATTTCATCATGGCCAAACAGATGGCCACAACTAGTAATTTGGGGTACTCATACATCAAGATAGGGCGCACCCAATAAAAATAAAATAATTCAAATGGAAATTTGACTAAATTACCCTTGAAACATTCAAGGGTATTATGGTCAACTTTTTGGTATAACGATCAATTTTTATTTGAAATTTTTATTTATAGTTTTATTAAGTGAACCCCACATGCCCAAATTTCATGTCGATAGGATTTGTAGAAAAAACAAAACAATAAAAATAAAATCAATTAGTGTCTGTCCAATTGGCAAAGGTTAAATATGGGTTGTGGGCTTATATTGTTAAACTATATTGCAATGGACAATGGGAAACTACAATATGTTGGTGCCATCACCATCAAATGACATAATGAACAGTTACGGAGAGAGTGAGACCTCCAAAAATATCATGTCCTCAACAGTGAATCTCTCTCATTCTCTATTGCCATATGTTATTCATAAGATGGGGAGGGCTACAAGAGGCTATGTTTCTTGTAGGCCATTGGATTACAATATACTTTCGATCATAGTTGCTGCAACCTTGTAAGAAAGGTCATGGACCTGCTCCAAAACCTCAATCCCACCATGCCGACTGGGGATCTTGGATGGAATGCAGGTCCCTATATTGTGATCCTTGTTCCCGGTTGTTTGAACTGCGGTTCTCAAGTGCAGGATGCATTGCATATGGGTTTTCTCAATTCGGCACTTATTCATATGCACTGATTCAGGTTTGTGCCCAATGGTACTGTGAACCCACGCATCATTCACGATCCCTTTAGACATACTATTGTGATTCCTTCCTCATGGAATCACACTTCCTTGTGACAAGGCTCGCGCTTGTTTGATATAGGATCGTACAGGACGACAATCCTAACAACAAGGAGCTTCCAACAATCCACGGTTCTTTGGCCCATAGCCAGCTCCCGCTCCCGGGAAAACACCCACACCTGACAACTATGCTTTCGATGCTCAGTCATTAGAATTAGTTATATTTTCTTTTTGACAAGTATCAAAGTCAAAATTTATTTCAGCAGATAAACACATAGGTCAGAAGGAATCAAAGTGCATTTATCCAGCAAGCCTTTTGTTTCCTAAAAGCAAATAATACTTGAATACTAGTTTAATTATTATGTAGTCATAATAGCAGGAAAGAAGAAGCACCTCTGAAATGGACGTGAATATCATACAATGATGAACAGTTGAGTGCATGCTTAGGCAACGTAAAATATACCGATGCGCATCACTTAAAAGGCGTGATGTTATGACCACGATCTTCTTCGCAGGATCCTCAAAATTTGACTTCCAGTTAACCACCTGGAGCATCCAAAAAATGGTTTCATGGTTAGTTCATTAGAAGTGTTTTAAGGTTCTAAATATTGATGATGCTATTTATAAAAGGGTAACATTCATATTTCACGATCCTAATAATTTTCAATAACAATGCTCAGGACGTAACGGAGCAATTTGAACTGATGTTACGCATTCGTTCATAATAGTTAATATCAAACAGTTTCTCCTATGTCCAGCAAAAATAAAACACAGTTGATATAACTGAACTTATTAGATAAATACACTGCTAAGCATCTATGCTCTTACTGACAGTATCTCAGCTATGGGATATTGCATGTAATATGTGTTCTCCACAAGCCATATACAGTAAAGCATTTCTTTTCTTTATCAATCTTACACTAGATATACTCATTGTCTACTTTGGGGTATTATTATTCCCTGTAAAGAATGATGTGTTTACAGAGGGATAAGCATGTTACCAGGAGTTAAGGCTATGTGCCAGATGGATGGTTATCTGCAATTTCTCAAAGTTACTTGACAAGCAAGTGTAAAAACCCAGGGATGACACAAAATCCATAGGCCATTGGGGTCATCACCTGAAGGATGGTGATGGAGAGAGAATGTGGGCCCCACAACAACAGGACAGGACCCTAATGTTAGGTCCCACACTCCTCTGCGCATCATTACGTAAGGAGGTGATGAGCCCTTGGTATATGTTTTTACATAGTTTTATTGAATTATAGTATACTTTCCTAAACCAGAAAACAAATACTCGAAGCAATGAGTCATGAGAGATGAATGCTTTCACTCAATCTTGACAAGAAATGTCCAAAAAAAGGATGAAGAATCTTAAGCACAACTTCCAACAGCTAATTGATGAAGTATAACTTGAATTTATATGTACTTACAGCATCAAGAGACGACACATTTTCTAAGCTGCAAATAGCACGCGCACCAAGTTCCAGTAACAAAGGGAATGCACCAACAAATTGGAATGCCTCAAAGGAACCAGCATCCAGATAAACAATTGCATCAGCCACCTGATCTGCTGTCTACAAGAAGTGCAACAAAGAATGTTGAGGACACGGTCAAATCAAATGTTCACCTCGATATTATTTTGCAACAAGTACCAAATGATACAATACCTTTCTTAGTATCCATCAAAGGTTCAGTGCACGGTTTTGGCAAAAATTAAAACCAAGTGTCTAGTAGATAAGTAGATAAGAGCAATGATGTTAAACCACACTAGACTGGTCATTCCCAACCTGAAACTGGGAAAATGTGCACTCGAATCCAGTCGAACCCCTCAAACCAGAATGTCCTATGAGCCAGTGATGAACCGGTTAATGTCTGGACCGGTCAGTCCAGGAGTGCGGTGCCAAACCGGCATGTCCCAATGGCGACTTAAAAAACCGAAAACTGACTGTTCTTCCTCATTTTTAACAATTTTTCACACTGCTTCGGTCCTTTTTTTGAAATAGATAAAGGGCATTTCAATAAATAAATAAAATATATATTTTGGTGGGATTTAAAGTTTTAAAACATCTTTTCTAGAGAGCGATTAAGTATTTGGCAACTCTCTCTCTCTCTCT
>NW_006497754.1:2769718-2819411 GCF_000471905.2 Amborella trichopoda
TCTCTCTCTCTCTCTCTCTCTCTCTCTCTCTCTCTCTCTCTCTCTCTCTCTCTCTCTAACCCGTAAAAGCCCTATCTTTTTGACAATCAACCAGCAACTATATGAGCTTGTTCTGGCCACTTAATCTGAAATTTTCAACACCCAAGTAAGTCCACTCGATATATTCATTGGTTTATCTCTTTAGATTTAAAAAAAGTTAAAAATACTTAAAAATTAAATAATAAAAAATAAAAACATTTTGTAGAGCTTTTACAGTAATAGATTTTTTTTTAACAATTAGCTGCAATGAGTTGTTTATTGTATTCATTCTAAAGGTTTTTTGGCTTTAATAGTTAAATTTACAAGTATTTGCTTATGTTGTAGATTTTATTAATTCTGTACATATATTGCCTTTTTTTGGCTTTTTATTTTCAATTACTTGTCTTATTCTATTCCCCATTGTTTAACGCACCAATAGAAATATAGTATGTTCATAAATGGAAAGTGTTCCCTAGTTAAAATCTTGTGCAATTTCGGATTTTTAATTTTTCGTTTTTTATCTATTTTGTAGGTTGTCACTTAATAAATGCCTCTAGGGACAATCGTGAAATTGTTCTATAGCCAAGAGTTTGTGCTTTTCTGCATATCAGTCTAGGGACAATCGTGAAATTGTTCTATAGCCAAGCGTTTGTTCTTTATAGTTTATATTGATATCTATGGGTATATAGAAACGAATAATCAATTTTTCTGTTCAATTATTCAAAATTTCAAACAGTTCATAGATCACGTTCACTATTCAATAAATACTTTTCAAGAAACGGGAGTTTTTACTGATTTATAGTCATTTTGTACTTGTGTAGGGGTTCTGTAAAAGATAGGTTTCTCTTTTAGACTTAATCCAAATTTAAAGTTCCACTTTGCAATGGCCAATGGAATTATATTTGTATGTTTTCTTTTGATGTAGGTTTGTAAACTTGTAATTCTTGTGAAGTGTTCTTTGTGGCTTAGGTCTTTGGGTTTAGGATTCATGGTTGGGGGTAGGAAATTTGGTGTAGGAATGAGGATGGTCATTTTCTCACAGAAGAATAATGCCTTCGAGTGGGTCTAATAAAGGAAAAAAATATCTAGTATGGGGGCATGTCAATAGGATAGGAAAAGGAGACAAGTGAGAAAACATATGCATACATTGTGGCCAACCAATAAAGGGAGGAGCCATACATCGGGTTAAGGAGCATTTGGCTCACAAGACTGGGAATGTCACCAAATGACTCAAAGTTCCCTTTCATCTGACCTATGAGACAGAAAAAAGCATTGAACATCATGATACAGAGAAGCGAATGAAGCAAATAATTGAACCCTCACCAACCCCCATAGAGAATAATTGTGATATTAAGGAAGGAGAGGACGAGCCCCCTCAATCAAAGAGGGGAGTACTTGGGAAAGAACATTGCTACAGCATCTAGGGTGATTGCGATTAGCAGGCCTAGGAGGCAAGGCCAGGTGGGATAGGGTATTATTTCCCATCTAAGGCAACATTGGGCTCCCAGCAACCATCGGACTCGTGTTGGCAGGATGAAGGCAATAGAAAGGGCAAACAAGTGTGTAGCTTGGCAAACAGATTAGTATGTTAACCCTTTTAATGCCCACAACTCCATCTATTTTCAGTCTATGTTAGATACAGGGGCATTCATAGGCCCTGTTTTGAAGGCCCCAGCTATCATGATTCCAGGAATTAGTTGTCAAAGAAGAACGTGGAAGAGGTTGGGGCACATATAGGGAGATATGGGAGAGCCATGCATATGCAGTCAAGGTTGATGGGTGGAAAGATGCCAGTGATCGGCATTTCATTAATATTTTGGTGTCCTATCATGCCTTTGAAATTGTTACGTCTAAGGAGGTATTATTTGGTTTTCCTAAAGAGATTATGAGGAAGTAGAGCCACAACATGTGGTCTATTTTATTACTGATAACACAGCCAACTACTCCCTTGGGAAGCAGTTGTTGCAAAGGAGCATTATCCACTATCTTTTGGACATCTTGTGCAGCATATTTACAACATCTGAGGCGTGAGGATACATGGAAGATGTCCCATGTTGGATCCATTGAGAATCAAGCGAAAGAAATTACAAAATTTATCTACGAGTACTCTATACTCAATCTTATGAGGAACTATACAAATAAGGAGGGGGTTAGTGACGCCTACAAAATTTACCTACGAGTACTCTATACTCAATCTTATGAGGAACTATACAAATAAGGAGGGGGTTAGTGAAGCCAACAGTAACAAGATTTGCTACTAACTTCCTCATACTACAGAGTATTTGCAGCAGAAAGATGGCTTGAGAGTTATGGTTACATCAGTTGCTTGGCAAGATTCAATACGGACCAAGAAGATTAGTGGGAATGAAATGGTAGAATCGACTCTAGGTAGCCAATTTTAGTCAATTTGGCAACATAATTCAAGTATAGTGTTTTAAAACCTGGCAATATCCCATCCAGGTTGCCGATCCGGATGCGGAATTGGTCGAGACCGAACCAATTCTGAAATGGTATGGGTCTCAGCATGTGTTTCCCCCTAAAATCCCCCTTTTTATTCTTTTTTATTTTTTCTTTAAGCTTCTCTAATATTTTATGTGGTCTCCCCTAAATCCCCACCCATTAAGCCTCTTTTAATGTTTATTGTATTTCTTTTGTTTTTTTATTTTTTTTGGATCAGTAAGGCAAACGATTTGAGAACGAACCGGATTGCCGATCTAGCCAATTCGAACCGGGATTGGGGGTGGACAATCCACCCCACCGATCCATTTTTTTAAACATTGCAAGTAACTAATCCCTTGGCAAAGGTGCTGAGGATTGCTAACGGTGGTTCTAGGCATGCTGTAAGGTATGTTTATGAAGCAATGGTCAAGTCCAAGGAGGCAATTTGCAACTTTTAAGCACAAGAATCATTATGAGAAGTATTGGGATATTTTAGATTATATATGGGAAGGCAGCTGCAACAACGATACATGCAACTGCTTACTATCTTAACCAAAAGGTTCTCTACAGCAAGGGCAACTTTTCAAGCTGTCCTGAGTTTTGGGAGCTTGCATACCATGATAAGACATATACGCAAGTGCGGATTGCAAAAGATATGTGGTTATATTAGAAGCTTCGAGACAATTTGGAGCAACCTATCCCCTTATGTGGTGAAATCCTTCTCAGTAAGCCATCTTATTAATGTATACATTATCCTTTGTTATTCTTAAAGTGTAATACAAATTATAATGTATCATGTTGTTTTCTACTTTTAAATTTCCATTTTCAGCAAATTGGTTGGAACCAGTTGGTGGGGAAATTCCCAAAATTTTCATTTACTCACAATTCATGTCCTCCACCAAAATTGTAGGGCAAGTAACCTAGGAATGGAATTGGAGCAGTTGTGTCCTGCACCAAAATTGTAGCGCAAGTTGTCTAGGAGAGGAATTGGAGCAGTTTCCAACACATCCAGACAGATAAGCGTGATAGGTTCGCGCATAAAAGGCTTAACAACTTGGTCTTGGTGCAATACAAATTGATCATAAGGTAGAGGTAATAGGCTCTCATTTATTTATGTTTAAAACTTTAAATTACATGAAATGTTATGCAATGTAGAACTATGCAAAAACCCATATGCTTGGAACCAATCGACTTGGAGAATATTGATATTATACAAGAATAGCCGAGAAAGAGAGGCCAACTCTTTAAGGCATTGAAGAGCAACTGGATAACTGAATGGAAACAGAACCACCACTAGAAGGTAGATTTTAAGTTTTATACCTTTATGGTTTAAGCACTTTATCCGGTTTCCTTCTTATATTATATTAAGTTATTAATACTTTAATTAGTAATAAGTAATTCTCTGGAGCACATATGGTATATATTGCTAGTAAACTATAGAGCAAATTCCATACGGACCATATTAGGAGGGGTCTATTACCATTTAGTGTCCAATATGCCCAATATTACGAGCACCACCCCCGTCCCCCACGGCATTTGTTTTTCCTAAGTTGCCCCCATGTCTGCCAATAGAAACACTGAACAGGGGACTATTCTTTCCTATCCGGTGTTTGAAATACCGGACAGTATCTGTTATCTCCAAAACCAGCGAACCCTCTTTGAATGTAGCAAGCTCATCCTTTGGTCGATGGTTAACATAGACCATGCTTTCGAAAAAAGATTGGCCCTTATTAGATTAAACCCAATATATTGATGCCCTTCTTTCACCACTTCTTCAGCAAATTCTATGGCGCTCTTCTCACACCGCAATTAACCAGTACTTAAATTCAACTGAGTGAGAAAGAGAGAGAGTGATGAACAAAACCAACAAATTTAATTTTTTAAGCAATTTATGCGATTGTGTACATTGTGCAACATCCAATACTAAAATCATGACCAATCTTAAAAGTTCCAGAGAAAAAAAATATGGGTTCTTTGTTGTCTCGTAAGTCTCACCATTAAATCCCTTATGGAATATAGACAATACGTTCATTCCACAAAAAGTCAAATTTCCTTTGGGCTTATGAGGCATTTGATAACCAATGGCCCGCTCATCCTTCCCATCCCATATATGGTTTTTTCTGCCACTAGAGAGAGAGAGAGAGAGAGAGAGTTTTTCTTCAAATAAGAGTTGAGGGAGAGTGATATTTTCTCCAAATAAGGGGGTTAGAAAGAGAGATTTTATTCAAATAGAGGGGTTAGGTAGAATCATGTATATAGCGACGTGGGCATGGCGAACTCATCCCTTATACCCACTGGTCCTCTTCCTCAACAAAACAAGTTCGATTCTTATTTCGCTTCTTTTATGCCTCTTTCTGTATAGTAAGAAGAGAGCCATAAACTTTGTTGAAGAAGTGGTGAAAGAAGGGCATTACTATAATGGGTTTGAGTCTACTACATTGAAAGAGGGCTCACTGGTTTTGGGGACAGCCAATAGATGTCCGGTATTTCGAACACCAGACACCAAAGAAATAAGAAAGAATAGCCCCCCTATCCGGTGTTTTCATTGCAGGAGAGGGGGAAAAAAACAGGCGGTAAGGAGGGGGCTGGTGCTTGGGCAATATTGGACACCAAATAATAATAAACCCATTCCCAATATGGTTCGTACGTAATTTGCTGTAAATTATAAGTTTGTACTCTATACCTTACTATTTTACTAATGTGTAGTCTTTCTTCTAGGTGGTGGAGATGATGATGACTTAGATGTTAGTAGAGGAATTCAATGATGAGGAAGGTGAAGACATCCATGAAGATAAAAATTGCTGAATACTTTTTTAGCATTTATGCAAAACAGATAAAGATTACTTATTATTTTTAGCATTTATGCATAACGATCAGTTTTGTGATATTGTAATCGTAACAATTGTGTCAGTATGTGCCTAGATGGCCTATGCGAAGTGGAGTTGTGGACTGGTTTTTACCTTTTTATGCTTTCATACTTTTTTCTGATAACTTTAACTGTCATTAATAAAAGAGAAGTACATGAGGTTGGTGTTGTGAGCCTCACAAAAATGGGTGCCACCCAGGGCCAGGAAAAGGCCTATGCACAATCAAAAAATCACTTATGACAACCAAAAGTTGGCCTGGCAAAAATTGGGCTTATAGAACACCCAGTTTACAAGGGAGCAGTGTGTATACAGAGTTGAGGGAAAGAGAAAAACAAAAGGAAGTCAAAAAAGTGGCCTGTAGTCCCGTGATTGAATTGCAATGAGGGCTCCGTCATTTCCCTATAAGTATGCGTCCATAAGACACTAATATCCCTGCATAAAAGTTCAATTTCATCAAAAATGTCCAATAAGTACCAAGGAGGTAGAGTCTTTTTAGATGCCCAAGCTATGACGTTCCTGCTGTCCCCTTCAACTATCAGAGTAGTGGCCCAGGATTGGTTGAAATTTTTTAATCCTATCAAAAGTGCCGATGCCTCAGCATGTTGAGCATCCATGACCCCGAGAGGTTCGGTGTAGGTGAAGAGAATGTTTTGCTGGTAACCTAGGAACACTCCGCCTGCCCCTGAAGGCCCTGGATTACCCCTTAACAGCCATTAAATTGAGTTTGATGGCTCCTCTTGGGGTTGGTTGCCAAGAGCTGAGTTTTGATGACCTTCTGGGCTTGTGGATTAATATCAGATCCCAATTGTCAATGAAATATGTAGATGGGACTCCTACAAAGTCTTTGGAATTAGTGGCCCAGAATGTGACCAAGGATTTAAACTTGTTGAGGACTGCCATTGGCTGCTGATAGCAACCCCTGAAAATTCTGCTATTCCTTTCTTTCCAAATGACCCAAAGGAGTGCTGCCGTGGCTGCTTTCCACAGAGATTTCCCAGCCTTTGGCCATGGCCCACTGAAGTCTGTGCCCTGTATATCGGGCACTGTGGGTGGGATGACCCATTGGAGGTTGAAGAGGTCCAAGACCTTGCTCCATAAAAATGATGCCAGGTCGCAATGAATATAGAGAAGGGCGGGCATTGGTCTCCTCTTCCGAGAGGCACATGATGGACCTGTTAGGGGTTTGCACTCCCCTCCTTTGCAGTTGGTCTATTGTGAGATTTCTTTGATGGCATGCTATCCAGTTAAACATCTGCACCCTCAGGGGGCCCAAGGAAGACCAAGCTTTAACTGTAGCTGTGTGGAAAGTCGTATGCAAAGCGGTGGGTTGGATCAGTTTTTGGTAGAAGGAGGCCACGGTGAAGTTACCTGAGGGGGAGGGGGTCCATACCAAAACATCATTTCCAGAATTTGGCAAATTGATTTCATTCAAGGCTGCAAGAAGTTGATTGAAAATGGGTATTTCAACCTCGGATAGGTTTCTTCTGAATGAGGGATTCCACACTCTTTTCCCTCCCAAGTTAACCATTTCATCAGACACCTTAGATAGTCGGTTTGATGCAACGGAATAAAGGGAGGGGTATAGGTCCTTAAAGGGTGTGTGCCCTAGCCATAAGTCCGACCAACAATTGACCTTGGAACCTTCTCTTGCGTGCAGCCTAATGAATTTTTTGAAAAGTTCAAGGGAGTGTTTAAAGGAGTTCCAGATCCCTGAAGCTCTTCCTCTATTTGTGTGTTGGGGTACCCAATGAGAGGATGGTATGTGACATTTGTCGCGAATCACCTGAGCCCACAAAGCTTCAGGCTGGGTGGAAAGGCGCCACCACCATTTCCCGAGCAGTGCAAGGTTGTGTTTTTTGAGGATTCTAATACCCAATCCCCCTTGTGGTTTAGGTATGCAGACCTTGTCCCAAGATAAAAGATGGAATTTAGTTTTTTCAGGTTGCCCAGACCAGACGAAGTTTCTAGAGAGTTGCTCCACAAGAATTTCATTCTCGGAAAAAGGTCCTTGCATCCACAGTTTGGACTGATCTGATAAAGATCAGAAATCTAAAGACGTCATTCTGGGTCGGCTTATTTGCGGGGCCGTGTAGAAGTGCTGGAAATATTCAATGATAGCAACCTCAATGTCCTCTGCACGGGTGAGAATGGAGTTATCCTTTTTCAGGGTAAGGATGTAATTGTCTCATCTCCTACAGTTAGCAATCCTATGGAAGAAACCAGTGTTGAGGTCCCCCGCTTTGAGCCATTTAACACGGGATCTCTGGTACCAGAAGAGTTCCTCTTTTTTGAGATTGGTGAAGTAGTCCAAGCGGGCAGAAGATCTAAGGGTAGCCTCTTGTTCGGTAAGTGGTCTGGTTTCTTCAAGGACGTCCAGATATTGGATGATCTGAAGCAGGGAGTTTTTGTTTTTGGTGTAGTTTCCGGGGAGGGTCGTGCTCCAATGTTTCAAAGCACCTTTGAGCAATTGGAGTTTAGTTTGAAACCTATAACCCGCCCTTCTTGTGACAAGTGAGGAAAAGGAATTCCACCAAACAGAGATCAACTCCACCAAAGATGCCTCTTGTAACCAGGCCAGCTCAAACCTGAAAGGTTTGGGGCCTCTATGCACTGATTCAGTGTCCAGGGCAATAGGGCAGTGATCGGAGGTGGGTTTGGGTAGGGTGTAAGCAAGTGAACCACAGAAGGCGTGCTCCCACTCGATAGATAAAAGAAATCTATCAAGCTTTGAACAAGTGGGTCGCTGCGCGTGGTTAGACCATGTGAATCTGTTCCCTTGGATGGGGATATCAACTAACTCATTGCGAGATATGAAGTTCAAAATGGCATTCATACTTCTAAAGTTAGATGAAGATGAGTTTCTTTCGTGGGCCCACTGGATAGTGTTAAAATCCCCTCCTATGCAGCAACAGGGGTGCGGGAGGGATGCTATTTCATCTAGTTCAGCCCAAAAATGGCCCCGAAGTGCTTCATTGTTAGGGCCATACACCCTCGTGAATTTCCATTTCAGGCCGTCAGAGATTCTAGAAAGGAGAATTGTGACCGAAAATAGTGCTTGATGACTTGACTCTAAGGAGTGGTCTGACGGGTCCCAAATGCCCCCTGCTGCTCCATTTGCAGGAATGGAGGCCCATTGGCAGGGTCTGCGGCCCCACACTTGTCTGATTTGGGAGAATGCCCCCTGCTGCTCCATTTGCAGGAATGGAGGCCCATTGGCAGGGTCTGCGGCCCCACACTTGTCTGATTTGGGAGAGAGTAGGGGTGGGCATTTTAGTTTCCGAAAGGGTGAGGATGGTAGGGGGGGTCTTTGACTGCGGATTTGTTACAAGGCTGACCAAGGCCTCTAATGTTCCAAGCCAAGAACTTCATTGGTTGAAGGGATTTGCAAGGGGGTACTCTTGGAGGTGTTCAGTCTGGGTGACCTCCTCGGTTGGGTGTTAGGGTGAAACCACTGATGTGAATGACTAAGGGGGGCTTGAGGGAGTGAAGAAAAGAGATTAACGATCTCCCTTTGACCCTTTTGTCTCACCTTCATACGGCTCTGGCCCTGCCTGGAAAAAACAACGCACTGGCCCCTCGGGTCCTTCATATTCGAAGCCCATAACTTTGTATATTTCTTTCATTCTTTCCAAATCCTTGAAGTTGGAATCTCTGGAACTACATCCTGTGTTAGGGTCATCTTCCGGAGGTAGCTGCGAGCTGGACTCTGCCTCAGGTCGCGCAGCAGTGTCCTCTATTTGAACAGGGAGGCTGGGACCAACAATGGCTGGGTTAAAGGCAAGGGGGGGGGCGGGGGGGGCGGGGGGGGGGCGTGGGGGGCTCCACTGTGCATGGAGAGCGAGACGGAGAGGGTAAGAGGGGGGGTTCTTCAAGGGCCACCAACAGTGGAAGAGGGGTGAGGGTAGAGCTAAGGAGAACTCCAGAAGATGGGGGGTTCACGAGGTGAAAGGGGAACGGGGCGGAGGCTGTACCAATGTGAGACGAGGTAGCATCTTGCCTCCACTGAGGAGGGGAGGGCAAGGGGGGGGGGCAAGAAGAGATGATGATGTATGGTTGTGGGGTGTAAGGCAAGAGGGGGGACCCCTGAGCCGGCAAGTGAGGGTGAGCAAGGATAGAGAGGGAAGAAGGAAGAATAGGGGGTAGTGGGTGGGCTCCAGAAGGCATAGGGGAAGAGGACGCCTCCAGGAAGATGGTCAGAAATTGGTGCATGAAAAACTTGTCCGAGCCTGCTGCCTGGAACAAGCTCGCGGGGGGAAGACATGTTAGATGCATGTTCACTTGTCGTACATTAATGACACGAGGAGAGAAAAGAAGATAAGGGAAGAGGATAGCGGCAATCTCTTCCAGTGGAGGCGGTGAGGGATCTCCGGAGAGGATGGTGGCAACGGCAAAGGGAAAGGAGGTTCCTTCCATTCAGGCGGATGGAAGGGGAAGGAAGGTAAAAAAGGGGAGAAACAGGATAAAGGGGCAAGGGGGCAGAACCGAGATGGCAGGGGGGGGGGAAGGAGGGAAAGGGGGGCGTTTCTGAGGGTTGGAGAGGCGGCTGAGTGGAAGCAGGGCAAGAAGGAGGGAACAAAATTGAAGGAGGAGGAGGTGACTCAGGGGTGAGGGCCGAAGAAACGGATGGAGAGGCGGGGCAGTGAAGGAGAAAAGTGGGCGAAGAAATGGGCAAAGGAGGGGGGGTAGAGGAAAAAGAGGGAGGACAACTAGACGGAGGGGATGGGGTAGAAAGGTGGTGAGGCGGGGTACACCAGTCGCTAAAAGGGGCAAGCGTAACACGTGTGAGGGGGAGCGACGTGCAAGTCGAAGAGGGAGGGAGAGAAGATGGCCCGGAAGTACCCAGACCAGAGGAGGACGGAGAGGGAAGAAGCGGGTCGCGAAGAAGGCCCAAGAGGAATCTAGACCTTCGGTTGAGAGAGAGCAGGGAAGGAGGTGGAGGATATGGGGCGCAGCAGACGAGGTTGACGGTGAAGACGGCGGGCTAGCGGAAGGGCGTGAGGGCACTTGGCGCGATGTTAGCAGCTCAGCAAGATCGGAGGCGGTAGGTGAGGGCAGGTGGATCGACGAGGGCGGCTGCAATGGTGAGGAGGAGCCTGCAACTGCCTGGATAGGGATGGGTCTCGAAGAGGGACAGGTGACCGTTGGGGTCACTGTGGCCAACGAAGGCGGTGGAAGATAGGGGAGAGTAGGTGATGCCGCATGTATGGAGATGGGGCTAGAAGAGGGACAGATGGCAGGAGGGAAGGCCAGGTGGGTTCCAGCGGGTGTTTCAATGGGCAAGACTTGAGGGTCGGGTCGACTCGCTCGGGCATGCATGCGAAGATCAAGTAGAGGGAGAGAGGTAGAAAGAGAAGCAAGGGAAGGTGGACCGGGTCGAGCTGCAGAGAGGGGGAAAGAACGAGTGGATGGAGAGTCGACCTGATTCTCTTTCTCGAGCCTCGTAAGGACTCCCTCGGTCACCGGGCAACAGCAAATCGGGTCTCCCTCCTCAACTCGGATAGGGTCGACACAGTTATGGCGACTTTTACGACTCGACTTAGCTCGGCCCAGGTTTGGGGGGAAAATCTTGTTCTTGGGTGGACGTCTCTTCTTCGTAGTTACCACCAACCAGCTAGAGGTAGATTCTGATGATGGAATGGGAACCGCTTGTCGGAAAAGGAAGAGGAAGGGGGGGACGCTTGAGTCCAAGATAAGGAAACATCATAGAATAGGTCCTCCGTTGCAATCCATATGATTTTGGGGATCTGAACAAGGTCAAGAACTTCCAGGAGAAGGCGTATGGAGTCCATAGGGAGGGACTTCATGGAAATCCAGTGTATGGAGATAAGGTTCCCGCACGCCTCCGCTATTTTTTGAAATGTACCAGGGGACCATAAGTGGAGAGGAATATGGATAAGGGTGAGCCAAATTCGTTGCTTCTTAAAGGACCCTTCCTTGAAGGTCCAAGGTCTAAGGGAGCACGAAGCACCTTTGACGGCCATCGTGGAAGAGTTGCAGAGGGCTACCTCTGGTGAGGGAAACAAGAACAAAAATTCCCCGATGGACAGACGGCTACAAGACAGGTTGGGTTCCTTCCAATGAACTTTGGCCCATCTCTCTATCCCTCTGATGCCATCTCTTTTAGGTTTGAAGATCCCTAAGAGGGAAGCCGAAAGTCTAGATCTGAGGGCAGAGGACGTCTCAGGGGTAGAAGAGATGCAGAAGGGGGTGAAAGGGGCGAACCCAACAGGAGGCAGAAGAGAGGAGTTATTCGGGGGTGTGTGGGTAACCAAGGGTGGAGGAGAAGGCGAAGGTTGGGTCTTAGGGGGTGCAGAAGATACTGTGATTTAGGCGAAAGAGGGCTTAGAGTGAAGAGGTTGAATTGAAGAAAGAGGCTGGAAATGTGTTTTGGGGTATAGATTGTAGATGTTGTCCCGTGTCAGGGGAGGCCAGCCATGGCGAGAAACAGAAACTCTTTTCCTTGCCATTCTTAAGGTAAAGTTATGTTGATCAAGAAGAAGAGAACAAGCTTTTTATGCTTTCATACTTGTGTTCAAAGTTCATTAGTCTAATACTTTGAAGCCTTATGTTTTGCCTTCAATGGTTCAATTTCATTGTTACAACTTAATGAGTTATTGGAAGCCATCATGAGAACTGAATTGAGATATAAATCATTTTATTTTTGTTCCTAATGATTTTCTGAATTTTATTTTCCATTTTTTTTTGCTTCTTTTATAATTCTCTATTCTTCAAAAAAAATTCTGTATTTTCCCTAGTTTTGTTTTATTTTTTATTTATTTGACTGGCTTGACCAGTAAACTGGCTCGGCTCAACTGGTCCAAGGTCCAACTACACCAGTTCCCTTCGTCCACCGGTCTGGTCTTAGCCACATCCATTATTGGGATTAATCACCTGGACCCAATCCCCTACAGGGCACAATCAAGTTAGCTAATTTTTAATCACTGCATTAGACAAATGCATAAATTTTTACAAATTCATCAATCCTTAAAGAGGTTTATGTGGAGGAACTGGCTAATGTTTTGGCTCGATGAAGTTGATCCTTTCACCATCTCCTTTGCATATTGTTTGTTATCTGTTAAACTCTAGGTATCCACAAAACTGAAGGACAAAATGGGAGGTCCCAAAACATGCTTCGAGGCTATAGAGAAATATGGTGGATGATGGGAGTTTAAGGCTAGGTGCAAAAAGCAGTGTATATGTTTTAAGTAACTTAGATGCTGTTTTATGCAAGCTCTAAGTGGCATTGATCGACTGACCTTAGAACCTAGGAGTTAGCCAAGTATGCTTCCCCAACAATGCACTTAAACAAGGATGAGGTTTGTCTAGAGCCGAGGCTCTAAACAATCAAATTAGAGCCACCTTCAAATAGTGGTGAGAAATGTGGTTTCAATATTGGAAATCTTTGACTAGCCTAAAAATATATTTTCATCTATAATTATAAAATTTAAAGCTTCAAAAATAGTGTAGATCGAGCAGATATATGAAAGCTCGAATAACTTAAAAATTGACAGTCCAAAAATGCATTACAAGATGCACTATTTCCAAAACTTGAAATCCATTTTTTTCTCAACTCCATGCATCTTGATGTCGAGATGATCAATTTGAGAATATTTGAGCACCACAACAAACTCTTCTAGTGAAATTTTTGAGGTAGGCTCTAATTTGATTGTTTACAGCCTAGGCTCTGTACAAACTTTTCCCTTTAAACAATGGCTGGGAGGATTATTCCAAGTAAGTTTCCGTTTTAGGATAGTTGGGTAATAGGGATTAGACACCTAGTTTGACAATTGTGATGGATTAATCCTACATAGACTTCATATTTTTTGGTACTATCATGAATAGTCTGTAGACTCAACTGACCATTTTCATGGCTTAGTTGACCATATAGGAGGAACACAGGCATAGTCAGCTGCAACATATCAAAATAAACTTTTTATGGAAAAAGAACTGAAAACCCAAGTCTTGGACAGTGATATCACCAGCATTTGCCTACTCCAATATCTCTTTTACAAGCATATTCTAATTCCTAAAGAAAATTGACCAAAATTACCATAAGCACCATAAGAACATTTCCTTGAGGAGGTTGTGCTCGGATATAAAGAGAAGGATTTGAACTTGCTTCAGAAGCAAAATCTAGAAACTTTTTTGGTTTTGAAGTCAAACCTCCTTGTAAGCTCTGAGATGGTGATGCAGAACTTAGATTCCAGAGAATGTAAGAAGTAAAACTTTTTAATATAAGCATTCAGAAACTGTTTTAAATGTAAGTTTCCCAATCCAAAAAAATGGAAGATCCCGGGAGATCAGAAGAAACTCAAAATCAAGATCCTAGAGGAAGTACTAAAACCAGCTCCCGTAGACCAGGTCTTCAAGGTAAGTGCAAATGGAAAAGCTAAAGAGTTGAATCCAATGTGGCCCTTCTCACCATTCTTTCATAAGATTGAGGATCTACCAGCCAATATATAGGGCCATGAGAAGAGAAATGGACGTAAATATCAAACAAGTAGGACTTTTCTCACTTATATGCAGTGTTGATCTTAACCCCTTAATGATCCACTAATCACTTTGTAGATAACTACAATTTACGCCCTCAATTTTAAATAGTTCTCACTTACAACTTACAAGAATGCCTAAAGCATTTAAGAAAGGAGGGGGAGGTATGGAATGAAGAAGGCCCTACCCTCTCTCAAAATCTACACATCGATAACATGAGACTCACCTTCCAATGAAACCCAACTTAATATGCTAGAAGAGGTTTGAGCTGTTTCTCATGATGAGCATACTTTGGATCCTTATCACCATACCTTAGTGTGGTGGAATGCATCAGAAGGTTGGCCTAATCTGCAAGACCCCAGATTAAATGATTTGGACCGTTAGAAAATTCCAGGATGTTAGACCTACCTAGACTTGAACGTTAATGAGACTGGATAGCTATCAGTAGAATTTTGATAAGCTTCGAAAGCTTGTGATTTTATGGTATCCACACACCAGGTCTCTACTCTTGCATGTCTTGTGACTTCATGCACTCTCCTCTTGTCCCTTGATAAAACCTAATAATTGCGATGTTGATGATAAAAACAAAACTAAAAAAAATGTGAGTTTTCCTGTTGAAGCTGGCGGCATGGAGGCCTTGGCATGTCCTCTATGTCACACTTCACCAAGGTTATTGTCGAACAAGTTGTCGCAGACCACCTTACGAGTTTCGCAGATAATGTTGATCGCAGACCACCTCAGGGTCTCAACATAATATTGCCACCTGATGGAAGCATTATATGTTCAATGAAGTGTTAATTTATTTAGTTTGCCTTTTTAATAAACTCAGTTTTTTTTTCTCGCTCCAGAGATGTTTTTTTTTTTTTAATCTTTTTTATTTTCCATAATCAAGAAACATTCTTTTAGATTTCTTTATCGTACGGCAAAATATGCCAATATTAAATAGCCCATACTTTAGAGGAGACACCCTGTCATGCATATTTTTCTTAATGCATGACGAACAAAATTTCAAATGCCTTAGAGATGGTTTATGAGTATCTATAATAGATAAAGTATTTTCTCGATCTTATCTCTTTGTCTCACTTAAATTGTGATATAGCTAGCAAATCAGCAATCTTTTTGGATAAACAAGGCAATGAAGATGATGGCATGCTTTTATCTATAAGGGAAGAGCGAAGGAGAGTAGATGGAAATTGGGTTCGAGTTGGTTCTCCTTATCACGTTTGAGATTGATTAGGAAAGAGGTATTGAGAGTGGAGATTTTTCTCAAGATGACTTTCCAACGATATCTATGCGTGGTCACACTGTTTTCAAAAGCAAAAAGAGCCTATACAGTGAGGTTGTTGCAGACCACCTTACAAGTTTCCCGGATAATGTTGGTCGCAGACCACCTCAGGGTCTCAACATAATACTGCCACCTGATGGAAGCATTATATGTTTAATGAAGTGCTAATTTATTTATTTGCCTTTTTAATAAACTCAGTGTTTTTTTCTTGCTCCAGAGATGTTGTTTTGTCTTTTTAATCTTTTTTATTTTCCATAATCAAGAAACATTCTTTTAGATTTCTTTATCATACTGCAACATATGCCAATATTAAATAGCCCATACTTTAGAGGAGACACCCTCTAATGCATATTTCTTAATGCATGACGAACAAAATTTCAAATGCCTTTGGGAAAATACTTTATGTATTATGGATGCTCACAAACCATTTCTATCTTATCTCTTTGTCCCACTTAAATTGTGAAATAGCTAGCAGATCAGCAATCTTTTTGGGTAAACGAGGCAATGAAGATGATGGCATGCTTTTATATATAAGGGAAGAGAGAAGGAGAGTAGATGGAAATTGGGTTAGAGTTGGTTCTCCTTATCACTATTGAGATTGATTAGGAAAGAGGCATTGAGAGTGGAGATTTTTCTCAAGATTACTCTCCAAATATATCCTGTAGATTAGGATTACTAGGCGTAGTCTCACTGTTTCCAAAAGCAAAAAGAGCCTAGACAGTGAGGGACACAGCCTCCCACATTGAGGGGGTTGGCAGTTTTTATGGAGAACCCCTTATCATTTGATTTCTCCCAAATAACACCCCCCACCCCCTTCTTTTTATCTTTTTTTTAAATCATTAGTTTCCTGGATCTAAAATTACCCCTTTCTATTAATTTTTTGCAAAAATAACAACAGACTTGACTTTTATTTTTTGGATCCAACAACGACCATTTTTTTGTGCGTGGCCACCTTGCCTATTTAATCCGAAGATGGAATTTCCACGAAACTGAAATACAGCGAAACTCCATGGAAAAACTATGCTCTTTAAACCCAACATCCATAAATCACTGATTTTAAGTGAGCCATTGACTCCTAGACATCTCAAAAAATCATCTTACATTTTTAAGTTTCGAACCAGAATGACTTCCTAGATTTTTTATTTTTTTTAAGCCACCAAAATATCATTCAATGTTAGGTTTTTAAGTTGTGTTTTTTCCTCTCAAAATAGGTTTAGCAAACAACATGGAAGTAGGAAGACCCCCCCACCAATGCTTTTCCGGTCCTTAAAAGGGACAAAAAGATATTTTACTCTCCAAACCTAATGGCATTTCCCACACTTGGTTAGGAAAAGTCACACATGGGCGCCTAAGCCCAAGGCACCAGGTGCCTGCCTAGGTACTACTTGGGCGCCTAGGCCTCCACCGAAGAGCGGCTGGCCCAACCTTCAGTGAGGCACTGGGGCCTGGTCTTTGGCTCCCTCAAGATGAAACCTAGTCATCCAGGCAGTCTGGCATTTATTACATTATCACATTGATACAAAACTAGAAATCGCTTATGTTCTAGCAAGCCAAATAAATGGTGAGCATAATTGCAATTTCTTGCCTTAAACTCAGGTTGCCGAGATATAACAGAAAATTGTATGATTTGAAAACCCAGAACCTTCTCCTGATTTAAAACTTGAAATAACAAAGACTTTTAAAAATTTAAACACAGACTTCCTTTAGATGACAAGTCCTACAGTTACATAAACTAACATTACTAAATCTATTACCATTTATACTCAATATTTCTAGCCTATAAAGGACCATATTTTTCTTATTGTGATCCATGTGAGATTCAAATACAATGGATTTTGAACAATAAATCCTTAAATTTTGGGAAATTTCCCTGAATAAGGTATTATCCATTTAAATCAAACAAACAGAGCACCACTATCAAAATAGTCAAGCCCAACTTCCCATGAGCTGTTAATTGTCCATTATGTCTTTCTCTAGCACGTAGGGAACATATTAGTTAGCAAAACCAAAACGGCCATGTTGATTTGATAAACCACATGATTTCTTTTCACTAAGCTAACTACAAACAAATGAATAACCAAGAGCCTCAGCAGGAGAAGATTCTACTAACACATAATGTCCTTTACCTTCAGCTGAAGCTTTTACCCAATGCTAGTGAACTAGTGTACCAAGCAATTCAGGGGTCCCAAAACAGGATGGAAAATCGAGCCCTCAAGCTGGCCTGAGCCAGCTGATTCAAACCGGTCAAACAGGTTGAACCGCTGTGAACTATTTGGATTAAACTGATTTTGAAAAAACAAGTTAACTTCTAATAATTTTTATCTATACTTTTTAGACCACTTTTATAACACTAGTTTCTATTGTTTTTTTGAATTTTTCTTATCTTAATATATTTTCAGGTTTTTTCCCTTTTCAATTTTTTTTTATTTTTCTTGAAATATTTCAATTTTTTAAGTTTTCACAGTTCTGACTGATGAACATGTCTACTTCCAACTGAACCAGTGCCCCACCGTTTTGACCACCTGTCCGGTCTTAATAACATTGTATGTGAGTAAGTTTATGTTTGTGCGCAACATATCCAAGCATTGTAGACAACGACAGATTGAATATTCATGGAAGTGTAAGCATAAAGATCTTTCAAGAACAGTAACATTGGAGAAATTTTTTTTTTTTAAATTAACATTGGAGAAAGTTCTTAGCCATCAAAGTTCAAACTGGATTGTAGTTTGACAACTCATGGGTACTTGGGTCAGTTGGTCCTAGCTCTTCTGAAATTAAACCGGTTTTCAAATATATATATCTATCATTTTTAAGGCTTTTATACGCAATATGGCAGGAACCTCAAAGTTTATAATTTTTCAAATGGCCTCAATCTTTCCTTAGGAAGAGTTGTGACAAAGGGATATAAAGACGCTAAGTAGGGTCATGTTCAACAATAGATACATGTTTTCATCAGTTCCCATTCTTTTGCTAAGTACCTTATATGGAATTTGTAGTGAAAATGAACAATCTTTCTCTAAGGAAAACAGCAAAAGAAATAACAAAGACTCTTTACATAGAAGGCCATAAAACACTTGAATGTTTTAGATTTTCTGAAGCAAGGAGCAGTCCTATTTTCTTCTTGATTCAGAGGTTAAACAAATATCTAAACAACTATCACTATATATAAATATACCCAAAGGCCTTTTCAAACGGAAACCATATATTAGTAAAATTTACCCACTAAGAACCCAGCTGATAGTCACAATGCTGAAAATAAACTACAAAAAGCAAGAGTTTTCCACTGAAACCCCATGCCACTAAAGAGCACACATTCTTAAATCATCCTAAAACCCAAAAACAGCTATAACTTTCATTGGCAATTACATGTTAATTTGCAAAAGAGTTCTACAAAAATCACATAAAATCATTGAAGTATTGAGCCAATATAAAAACAGGCCTAACTTTATTCTCCAGGTTACATTAGCAGACATCATTTACAGTGATAAAAAAAGAACATGTAAATTAGTCAGCAAATTAACATGCGGTTCAAATGCATGAACTATTGCAGTGATAAAAGATTATTTTCCTCTCTGCCAAAATATAGTATCAAATGAACAAATATATACTCTAAAAAATAGTATTCTGAATGATATGACAATATCCACTCAGATTTAAAGACAATGGAAGCTTACTTGATGAATTGAATCCAGGCATGACTTGATGATATCTATAGAACCCATTATTCTCAGACCACCAATCTGCCATTTGCAACCAGTCTAACTGTTAAAATTTGCACAAACATACAACTAAATAACACAGACAATAAGAGGGGGGGAAAAAAAGTAAATCTGCTAAAATTTGCACAAACATACACCTCATTAACAAATTCGCGATGAGAAAAAACTTAAAAAAAAAGAAGCAAATACCGATCTGCTACTCATTCTCAATATATACGTAAATTACCATGATTAAACAACGGAATAATAAAATTTGAGAGAGAGAAAAAAGGCCCAAAAAAGTGATGAATCCCCTAAAGGAAAATATTTCAAAACAATGAACAAGCCAAAGGAGATTAGGGCAAGAAAATGAGAAACAAAGATAGGGCTCTTACAAAATCAACAGAAAACTAATCCAATGGGAAGACCGGAGTTCTCAATTTCCGTCACATCCAAGGAGAGATGGGGGGATGAGTATGAATTTTCTGGTGGAAGGCCAGAATTCTCAATTTCCGGAAAATCCACAGAGAGATCCGGCGATGAGTACGAATTTCCGATGACCTACATTCGGAAGTCCTTTGGATATTTCGGCAACCTATTTCTCAAAGGTTGTTTTGAAGATGAGCAAAAGATACAGGGCATGGCTTTTGTAACTTACGTGTTAACTATCATAATAGAGACTATGGTGCCATCTTAGGGTGCGTTTGATGACTTTCTCTGCAGTTCCCTAGGAAAATCCCATATGCTAATTTTCCTGGATTCCAGGAAGAAAGTGAAAATTGGTAGCCTAAAAGCTAGGAGCGATAAATTGTGGGGTTGTTACTTTCACCTATTTGGTATTTTGAAAGCTTTAAACTACCTACCTTAACCATTCATTATGTATTTCATTGATTTGATGTTCAAAATGCATATTTTGAATATGATTTTTTTACTACAAACCATCTAATGCATATTTTATAAATTGTAATGGTTGAGATTGAAATTTGTTCTTATATTGTGCAATGCTCATTGAACATTTAGATCCCAAAAAACAGGCAGAGCATATCCACAACTAGAAGCACAAATCTTACATTCAATTCCACTTGAGTCGTGTTCTCTCTATCTCTGAGATGAGGGAAAGACGCAGAGTTCAAAATTCAAAAATTTAACAGAAAAGAAGTGGAAACCCATGTATACAATAGAAACAGAAATTAACTTTGAAATTAGCTAGAAATTACACACAAATTACCTGAATGAATTACTCAAGAAAATTCCTTAATCCAACATAAGTCATTAAAAATAAGTTCTTGACCAAAAAAGCAAGAATACACTTGATCAAAACACAAACTCTAATCCAAAGAATGAAATTAACAGAATAATTAACAGTTCAGATCAACTAGGTTACCGACCATTAGCAGATCATGAAAAACAAGAATCAGATCACACCAAAAAACGCATTAAAAAAAGAACCGCACCTCAGAAGAGGCAACTAATCCATGAAATAATCACAACGCAATGCAAAAAAAAAAGAAAGTACCAATATGAAGATGACATTAATGGTAAAAAGACTAAAAATGAAAAAAAATTGAAGAAAAAATAAGAAACTAGACAACAAATCTGTGAATTATTCTTCATTTTAATGAGTAGAATAAACCAACTTGACCGTGTTAAAGTTGGGTATTGATATCCCTATAACCTCTTTAACAGAAAAAACCTAAACCATGTTAGAGTTCTACAGAAAGACCAGTGAAACGTCCAACAACAATGTCGAGAAATAGACGAAAATGCATCTCAAAGTTTATAGAGCGAGACTCAAACCCATATTAAGATTGAATAATATTCCAGCGACAACACGAAAAGGGGCTGAGCAAAGCCAGTCTAAAAAATTCTAGAGAGAGAAATAAAGAGACCGAGACCGAGACCGAGACCAAGCGAGAGAGATGGATGAGCGTACCTGGTCCAGAGCGAGAGAGTAGGGTTCCTTGACGGCGAGAGTTTCCACTGTTGGCAAATCAAATGCACCGTTTCTTAAGAGAACTTTTGGCACCAAAATTTTCTTACGACAGAAGAGTTTGCAGGTGCGCCCTATTTTAATGGCTTAGGGTGTGTCTATATAAATCTTAAATAAATGTGACCACCGTACTGGCCTCATGCTGTTTTCCTTCAAAGGAAACAAGACGTACTTCCGAATTCTGTAATAAAATATAATTTTTTGTATCAAAACTATTAAGATGGAATGATACTCTATTTTCATCTTAATATGAAATTTTAAACTCAAGAAATAGTTCAAATTGAGCATATCTATGAATATAAAAATATAAAATAGTATGTCTACTATGTTGCAAAATATACTATTTTTGGGCCTTCAAATTTTTTTTTCTCCATATATATACATTTCGATGATCAATTAGATGTTTTTCCAACATCCAAACACTATTTCTCCAAGGATTTTGAGGTGCACCTTAGTTCTACCTATAATGTGTTAACCTTATATAAATTTTCCTTTTTTTTATTTTTTTAAGCTTCCCTAAAATTAAAAGCAAAAAGGAAAATATATTAGATAATGAAACTAGTTTATATTAGGTTGGCATCTTAAATTCTAAAATTAAGGTGCACCAAAGACTATTTTGGCATTGAAAAACCATATAATTGATCTTCTTGACATCAACTAATATGAATATGATAAAAAAAAAACACAAAGATTTTAAGTCCTAAAAATAATACATCTTACAACACATTTTCAGGACCATCTATTTTTAAGATTTTCATATATTTATAAATTTATTTAATTTGAACCATTTTTAGAGTTTAAAATTTTATAATTAAAGATGAAAATTGATTTTCAAGCCATCCTAAAGTTTCGACAACAAAATATTGCATATTATGATTAAGTTAGGAGGTGTACCTTATTTTGATAGCTTAAAGTTGCAACCATGCAAACCTCACCCTTGGATAATATTGTATCTTGTTCAAAACTTGAGCAAGATGCGTCAGTTTTTGCCATGTTCAAAACTTAAATAGCATGCATCAGGTTTTTTGAATCGTGAAAATCCACACCAACCTTATCTCTTATGTGTTGTCTTTCATTTTTTTCATTTCTTTTTCCCCTTTTTTAGGTAGTTTAGTGGCCAAAATTAAACTTAAAATATAATGTCAATTGCTAATCACTTAAGCCCAATCTTAATTTTTTATAAGGTGTCTATCCTAGACATTCAAAATGTGGGGCACCTTCAAATCCTATCAAAAGTTATAAGTTTGGTGTCAACAATCTAGTACAAAAATCGACTTAAACTTCTAAGTATAAAATTTAAAGCTTCAATTACAGTGCAGATCTACATATACTTAAAAAATTTAAATATCAATAGCCAAAATATATTACAAGATGCACTATTTTTTAGATTTGAAATTCTTATTTTTGTTTATTCTTGAAGTAAAAATGATTAATTAGAAGATTTTTCAATATTACGATATATAGTTTTTAAGCTTTTGGGTTGCGCCTTACTTAGTTGCTTTCATAGATAAAAGGTTGATATTTTATATAAACTTTTTCTATCTTTTATTTCAAAAAAAAATCCAATCCTTTTAACTTTTACCCATATCAACATTGCCCATAGTCTGGATCATCAGATTGGGAGGTCCTTTAGCTTTTTTCACTATGTATAGTAAAATAGGGTGGCTTTAATGAAAAATGTTACAGCAGGGTTGTAGCTCCTGAAAGTTGCAGTTTTGTCGACCAAATAAAACTCAGAATAATCATCTTTATCCTTATATTTATGTAGGGGTTGTATTACTATACGAATATTTATTTTTGTACAAAAAAATCATAATCATTTTTAATCATTACATATAAATCCAATAGATGAAAGTGTATCACATTAAGAAATTTTATTTTAAACGTTGTGCCTAAACAAAGACACATCATCAACCACCAGATTTCAAATCTAATAAGTAAACAACGTGGATGTCAAGTTTTAAAACTAGAAGGCATATTGTCTAAAATGGTTTATTTTCAAATTTCACAATAAGCGGCAACATAATTTTTTCATATCATCATAGGACTTTCAAATTTCATAATCAAGACCAAGATCGATTTTCCACCATCATCATGTTTCCGATGTTGGAATTTGTGGCAGGATATTGGGAAGAAGGTTTATATCTTGTCGCATGCTTCTGTAATTAAGAGGCCAAATGGGCTCTTATGTCGCTTCCTTTTTTGCATCAGATATCTTACCATTTTTTCTATACGAGACCCAGACAAAAGCTACTAGTTGCACCCCAAACCCCCCTCTTAGCACCGAAAAAATCTCAAATTGATCATCTCCAACTATACAACAATAGATCGAACTATAAAAAGGAAAAGTATACAAAATGACCAGTTTACTTTTTAATATAATGAGGTCAAAACTACCTTCAAATCAAGTCGTTGTAAGTACTAATGATTAGACTCAAAGTTTAAAAAAACAAAATCTCGAACTTTGTAATACACTCTAGCCATCTAATTTGACATTTAATATCTTGGACTTGGAGTGATTGTAACTTCCTTGTAACTAAGATAAATTGTCCATACTATGCAATCTCATATAAAAAACATTTCAATCTCAAAAGTTGTGTCTTGTGATATATTATCTAGACATCTATTTTCAAGTGGTCACAAATTTGACATGAATTTGGGAGCTTCATTTTTCACGATCAAGGGTGAAAATAAATTTTACACCCTTATACAAGTATGGCTTTGGAATTGCATTCAAATCACCCTTTATTATTAAATGAAAATTGGACGGTTGGAGGTGTACTATTGACCATCAAAATCCAAGTAAATTATTCCCAAATTTAATGACACATTCTTAACCACTCGATTTCACATCTAACATATAAAAGCACTCGATTTCACATCTAACATATAAAAGTACTTATGACATTGTAAGGTTAAAAATCTTATAGGATATAATCACTTAAGGGTCGTTTAGATACCTAGAAATATATTGTCTGTGAAATATATTAATAGAAATACATTCTTTTTACTCGACACAATTTAATATGGAATTGTCTATATTGCACCTTAAATTTTCTCATGCTCTTATGGACATAGCGATTTAATATGAAATTGTCTAGCTAGATACAATTTATCTTTTGTACGCACAATCATTCTTGTCCTTTAAATTTCAAAATGAGTGGTTGTACTAGTGTCATTGAATAATACAAAATTTCAAAAAAAAAAATTCACTTAATGACTCGCCTCAAGCCATCAAATTTGATATATAACATTTGAAAATGTTTGTGACCTCCATTCACGAAAGGTAAATTATATCTTTGTAGATATTCTTCTTTAATATTGAAATGCATATATATAGATAGCATGATTATATTATGCTTGTCATGCCTCGAAGAATAATAATTTAACAGTGTGAATTAATATTCGTCATAAACATTGAGTGAACTATTTTAGTCCCAACCTTTAAATATCGTTAATTTGTAGTTTAAATAGTATATGGTGATGTATTTAAAAAAAAAATTAATGTGAAATAATAAAGTATTTTAAAAATTAGATTGAGATATTGGAGGAGGCAATGTGAAAAAAAAAAATTACAACTAATATATAGTAAGTAATTTATCTCTCTTTGTCTGTATCTAAACCATAATCTCAAAAAATCATTTTTTTCAAACGACTAATCATTATAATTTATATAAAATATAATTTATCACTTTTTTATCTCGATCTAAACCTAATCCCAAAAAAATCATTTTTTTTTCCAAAAGATTTAGAAATCATTATGATCTATTCTAGGGAGATCTCAAAAATATTTTGAGACAACCCACGTTTTGGAGATTTTTTGGGGAGGACAACCCACCAATTTGGAGTTTTTGTTAGATGTTAGCTAGAGATTTTTAGGGGGAAGCTCTTTTTCATATATTTTGAGAAATCTTGTATAATTTATTTCCATTTTTTTACAGTTAAAGTGTACTTAAACATGATAAAGGTCCTATTTGAGTACCCGAACATTTGGTAAATCTCATATTTCTTTACCTGATAAATTTCATATTTCCTACCTGTGAGTGTACCAAATATGTAAATCTCATATTACAAGGAAATATGTTTCCTCAAATATGTAAATCTCATATTTCCTTGTAATATGTTTCTCTGATTTTCAGGTGCCCCGTAGAGAAAATATAGAAGTTTTTAACATGGTTATAATTTCATTATCTTTTGTACATAAAAGTTACAATCAATGTAAAATTGGATGGCTTGAGGTGAATCACGACGTAAGAGATTTTTTGTTTTTTAACTTTGTGTCTATTCCATGACATTCTTATAACCACCCATTTTGAAATTTTGTTTTGGAACTTTGTGTCTATTCCATAAAATTCTTATAACCACCCATTTTGAAATTTAAATGATAAAAATAATGGTGATCTCTATATACAAAAGATAAATATTGTCTTTGTAGATAATCCTTTTAAACATTGGGCTCCCAGGTATCATCCCCCTCCCCTCTCTACTTGTCTTTGTTCTGAAACGCTTTTGGGCGAGTTTGGCTTCACCAAGCAAGTTCATTATGACTAATATTAAATGCAGTTGAAGCCATCTTCAGTGAGGATTTAGTGGTGTTTTCGCGGCATTTCCCAAACAGCGGAACAGAAAACTAGACAACCATTACAGAGACAAATATGTTGCAAGACAATTCCCCACAAGTGGGTTACAAAACTACAATCACATTTAGTGGCCAAACTAAACAAGGAAGTGCAGACGCAAGTGCTTTACAGAACTACAATCACATTTTGTGGCCAAACCAAACAAGGAAGTGCAGATGCGAATCAGAAGAGAATAGTATTTAAAAATGGGCATTGGGCATGTGTTTTATGAATAGCTTTGTTTTTGCTTCTTTTTTTTTTAGTATCAACCTTAATATATAGCATTGTTAATGGCTAAACACTCAAACCCAAGACCAATTCCTACATTTTTACCATTTCCCATCTCCTCTTTACCTTCTTTCATCTTAAAATATCGCTCATGGGAAATGATTGGCTATTCTCCCTACCCCCTCCCCTCTCTCCCCTTTCGTCCATCCTTGGATAGGTGGGCAATGGGGGATCACCATTGTCCAATAACCGACTCAATGGTCGGGATCCTCCTGCCTAAGGATCCAATGGTGAACAAGGACCCATCATAATTTCAAGAGACACCACCCACCTGATCAATACCCTTTTGTTTACTTCATCATTGTCAGAGAATCATTTCGACTACTTACCAACTTATACGGTAGCCGGGCCCAATAGTTGAAAAAGCTCTAATGATGATAATGACGATGGTGATGAATAGCCCATGACTTGGGAGGTAAGATATTCCAAATCCAGTTATCAAATAACTTACCTCGCAGCCTGTCGAACAATGTCTCAAAAATTAGACTTAGACTTGGGCCGGCCAGATGTCCAATTTTGATACCCCCAATCCAAATAGGGTGATTCCCGGGCCGGGCTATATGTTAATAATTATTTTCAAAAAATAGATAACCTGGAGACTCAAGTGACTCCGGGTCTCTTGGCCCAAAATCGCCCGCCTTCCGTTCTGGTCCTCCTCAGTGATTCGCGAGTCAGAGAAGTGATTTTCGAATCACGTCTCAAATATTTAACATCAATGCATAAGACTATAAATTTCACAACTGTGCCATTTGACCGGTGCCAAACCAACACTCCTCAATCATTGCACTTCATCCTTTTTTATCATCAACATGCTAGAAAAATGATGTATCTTTCATAGAGAGTGAAAGGTAGAATGTTAGAGTTTCAAAAAGAAAGCCTCTGTTTATTTGCCAAGATTGGCTCAGCCCTTACTTTCAGGCTAACACATCGTCACAATTCAAATAAAGATGAAGAATATGGGTTTTAGCAGCTCTTTTATTGTACCCGAGCCATATACTCAAGGCCCAATTCCTTGGATAAAAATTGGAAGCAATTGAGAGTAGAAAAATAATGGAAGGGAAGAAATTTGAGAGAGAGAGAGAGAGAGAGAGAGGTTACTCTTCTGCAACGACGACACTGATCTCACCCTTCTCAAGCAAGTCATAGAAAGCTTTGGTTTTCCTCTGCTCGTTCCAGTGGTGAGTCTTCCAAACACCCCCAGCCAGCAGGCCGAGTGTCATGCCATAGAAGATCTCCTTAATGATACTTGGTCCAGTATACGCAACATGGGCAATCCTATGTGCAGCCATTGCTTCCTCTTTCTTCTGCAAAATTGAGTGAAAAGCATGACAAAGGCAAAGTTGACAGTTTTAAAAATAAAAATAATAAGGTAGAACATGACCAAACATTAATCAATTACAGTTAAATAAATGGTAATCAATTTAGATATTCATGTAAATCTCCACTTTTAAATTACCCTCCTAACTATATAAAAAAAATGGGTCATTGCCCACATTTTTGTACTCTTATCATGACATGGAAGGCAGTACTATGAAGAAGCTTTCAAAATTAGTGAATACCCACTTGGTTTTCCGTTCTTTTTCTTTTTATTATGAAGTATCATTGAGCTCACATAACCTTCTTGCACTATTTGAATAAGTGAATGTCATAGCGATCACTAAAGGGCCACCATTTATTAAGCCAAATATTATCAATAGAAGCCAAGCTTTGATGAAAGAGCAACAATTCAAGTTCGTACAGCATCAGGAGTTTTGTCTGAAGTGATCACCACTACAACATGGAAATATTTTGAATCCTTAAAGAAAATCACCAGGGGTTTAAGCCCCATGGCCTCCTTGTTTACAGCTTATAAGAGTCTTCTCTTTGCCAAGAGTCTATGGCAAGAGTCTATGCCATAGATAATGCCATGGGTTTAAGCCCCATGGCCTCCTTGTTTACAGCTCATAAGAGTCTTCTCAACAAAGACAATACCGACGCTTATCGATGTTTATTATCTATGGCATTTCAATTTTACACAACCTAGTATTTATTTATAGGGACAAGTGGTTTATCTAGTGTTTGACAAAGACAATACCGACACTTATCGATAATAGTTATTTATGGCATTTCAATTTAAACAACCTAGTATTTATTTTTAGGCACAAGTATTTTATCTGGCGTTCGAAAACTCAGTGAGTTCAACTCGGACTTGCCCGAGTTACTCGGAATAGGCAGGAAGCCTAGTCCAAAAGAAAAACATCAGGAACCACCCAAGCTCTGATAGACTCAGCCACGTGGACCGCTCTGATAGACTCAACCAGGTGGACTTGTTTTAAAAAAAAATGGTTTCGTCTTGTATTGTACATCGAGATTCTTGATTGTACCATCATTCAAAGAAATTAATCGAGCCTGCTGCAGTGGTAGAGCTCACAAATATTTTCCTTATTAAAAAAAGATTTGAGTCCCTACCAAAAGTATACGGTTTCTTTTGAATTCAAGCCTAAAAACTTCGAGACTAGATTGTATTTTACAGATGTGAATCTAAGAATTTATTTATAAATTTTACTGCATCAAAAAAAAAAACAAACAGTTGGAAGCCTAACAAAACTATTCAGTAAATACTTGCAAGTGATTCACTAAATAACATGTATGGATGATCAGTGCATTCATACCTACATAAAACTTACAGTTGCATGCATTTAGGTAAATTAAATGAATCTGATAACAAGTTTTCTCCTTCCAACAAACCCCAACCACCATGTCCATTTCATGACGTACTAACTAAAGACTGGTAAAAAAAGATGATCAAGCAGTTAAAAATATCAAAATCAAATTGTAAAATCACGATAGGATCAGATTTGAAGATGATTACTGTGATGGAATAAATTACTTTTCAAAAAAATAATTGATGCAACAAATTATTGGAGAATAAACTCTTACCCAGAAAGGTACGAGAATGAGATGGGTAGGGCTGCTCTCTGTGTGCCCTTTTTAAGAGGTGATGTATTTCTAAACTCATAGAAACGGTTTACTGCGTGAAAACGATAGAAAATTGACCCGGTTTCTATGCGACCAAGCTCGCATACGTACGAATGCGGGCCTCTTAATAAATCTATTTTTTAGATCAATTTTAAGACTTGTTTTTTAAGGACATATAATTCTAACATGAAGATCATGAATATGAATAAATAAATAAATTTTAAAAATTATAAATAATAAATTTAGTAAGAAAGCATTTGGATCGTTAGTTTCTATTGTTTTTAAATGGAATACTTACTTGCATCTATTTTTAAAAGGGAAAAGTTTACATAGAGCCGAGGCTCTTTAAACAATCAAATTTGAGACTCTATCAAAAAATTCATTAGAAGAGGTTGTTTGGATGTCTAGATATCTTCAAATTGATCATCTCAACATCAAGATGCATGGACATGAGAAAAAAATGGATTTCAAGTTTTGGAAATAGTGTATTTTGTAATGCATTTTTTGACCGTCAATTTTCAAGATTTTCAAATGTTCGTAGATATGTCGATCTACACTATTTTTAAACCTTTAAACTTTATAAATAAATGTAAAAATATATTTTAAGTTTATCACAAGGATTTCCAGTAGTGAAACTACACTTCTCGACTCTATTTGAAGATAGGCTCTAATTTGATTGTTAGAGTCTAGGCTCTATACAAACCGCACCCTTTTTAAATGGATGCTTTACACTTTCTGGACAGCAAAAGCGGGCTAATAAAAAGAAAATTTTCATCCGTCAAAATTTGGGGTAGATTCATTGGATAGATCAGGTTTTGATTAGTGACTTAGTGTTGATAATAAACAAACAATTCCTTTCGTTTGTTGGTCTTGAAATAAAACAAGCGAGTGGTTCATAGATTTAGGAATATTGAACAAACAAAACTGATTATTAAGATGGCGTCCATGGAAGTATAATAATAATATTATTATTATTAAAAATAAAAAATAAAACTGACCAATAATATGGCTGTCTTGGAATCATAAAGGCGAGATAGAACCAACTATTCGGTTGGTGGAACCACATAATAATTTTTTGGTTGATATATGTTGCAAAGCTAAAATTGGATGCGGTCAATAATCGGTCAAATGTTTGGCCTGTTTTGATAAATCATACCCATTTATTTTGATTGATTAGACAAATCTTACAAAAGAGAAAGTATACAAAAAGATATTCTTCTTTCTTTTCTTTTTTTGGAAATTTTTTAAATTTCATACGATACCCCAAGCCATCTAATTTGGCATCTGAATGCTAGAAAAACTTTTTTGTAATAAAGATAAAATATAAAGGGTGCAGTCGGCATACGGATGCATCCATAGCTGTAGAGGTAAAGTGCACTTTCAAATTTTATCATGGTATATAATTTTGATGTAAAATGTTCTTAAGATTATCTCAAAATTTATTTTTATATCTAATTATAAAATTTTAAATTTCAAAAAATGGTTAGAATCGATCTATAAACATATGAAAATCTTGAAAATGGACGGTGTAATATGTTGTAAAATACACTATTCCTGAGACTTAAAATCTTTTCATTTTTCATGGTCATACATCTCGATGTCGATATGATCAATCAAAGGGTTTTTCAACATTAAAATTACATTTTTCGATGGATTTTTGAGTTGTGTCCATAGTTCTACATTATAAGGTTGCATCCTTATATAAACTTTTTTCAAACATAAATAGTCTACATAATCCCAATTTATATATATATATATATAACCAAATAAATAGAGATTAGAACAATTGTTGTGATGTTATTATGCTCGACAACTAGGTAGATAGACGTCGATTCATAAATCTTAGAAAAATTTACTGAAATCCCCCAAGTTCAACTTTCTAAGCATCTTCATCCTTATGTTTTTTATACCACTCTATGAAGCTCAATATGGTTTTCTTTTGCCAATACCCCAAAGTAAAAAAAGTGTTCTATTTTGGACCAAAATAACTCCCTTTGACCGAAAAATGAGTTCAGTCTAACACAAAAAATATGTTGTACCAATTTGGCACATTGATTTCATAGTGTCGTACCACATGAAAGACTGCCAGACCGACACTATGAAAATGTGGGTATAAGGAGAAGAGGGGAATTTTGGTCATGAATCTATCATCTTTTTGACTGGGAGCGGGAGGGGGGGGGGGGGTGAAGATTGGGGTTTTTTAGTGTGGACAAAGTTAGAAATGAGTTCCCTTTTAAAAATATATTTTTGAGATAGATTTTTTTACTTAATTTTAAGGATATCTAATCTCTAACATGGAGATCATGAGTATAAAATAATAAATAACTTTTAAAAATTAAAAATAATAATTTTATAAAAAAATATTTGGAGTGTTAGTTTTAGTTGTTTTTAGATAGACCATCCATTTGCATATATCTTTAAGATGGATGCTTTATACCTAAGGGGCGCAAATGTAGAAATGCGTCCCTCGATGTATGGAATTTTTTCTCTTTTAGTGTTTTTTAAAAATTATTTGGGATGAGGGGGAGAGAATATCCAGAAAGTAGAGTCAAGGGAGATTTTCAATAATTTTCCCTAAATCTGAATATATGTATAAGTTCCGGCATAATTTTGTGCAAAATTATATTCGTACACAGTTTGAGTTGTCATGAAAATAGGGAAGTACCTTAATTAAAGACATATCATGTCATGTCATTTTCCAACCAAAATGAGCTACATAAATAAAATACTGTCAATCATTGATTCAAGAAACGTACTGTTTTGCTTAGTGTTCATTTATTTAAGGGCGAGTTTTGCATATGGTGTCACCCTTAAGCAATTCAAATACGACACATCTCCAATCCTTGTCAAAAGATAATTTTAATAGCTAAAATTTTAGTAATGACCTGATAGTCTATTTAACATTTAATTACAAAATTTAAAACTCAAAAAATGTTGTAGATATAGCAGATTTACAAGCATAAAAATGTATGGTCTATATAATATATTCAAGATGCACCATTTTAGAATTTGAAATTCTTTTTAAGACTCAAAATTCTTTTTTTTTTCCTTTTCCATATATGTATATCTTGGAGGTCAATAAGATCAATTAGAGGATCTTTTCAGCATCTTTTATATATATATATATATATATAGAGAGAGAGAGAGAGAGAAATAGTCACCATTTTTCATTCCATACTCAGGATATCACAATCTTTATTCATATATTTTTGAGGTGAGTCTTACTTCATGAAGTTGACACCTTGTGCAAACTTTTTTATTTATTTGATAGGTCACCCATTGTCACACCCCAAGAATTTACATTACTGTTATTCTTGAGATGTGACAGACACAACATATATACATCTATTGATAGGACAAATTTACAGTGGCGAGGTCTTACAAAGTAAATAAAAAAAGTTTAAGCAAAACTACAATATCTTCCCAAAGTTGATCTTGACGAGGACACAAATGAAACCGCAGTCATCCTGAAAAATGTTTACCATAGTTTGATGAGTTTGGCTACTCAGTAAGTGATCATCATAATCCTAAAAATAATCATGATTGAAAGATATCAATATTTTCCAAAATGAGATCTATTAACAGAAATGCATCAACAGTTTCACTTTCAATAATTGCATAATTAAGTATAATTCGAGTAATTGAAATACTTATAATACTTTTAACAACAGTACATAATTCAAAGGATTTCACAAAATACCCTATTGGCGTCCCAAGTAGGTCACCTATATACCCCATCAGCGTCCTGATGGGTCCACTTAATCCCTATCGGCGTCCCAGATAGGTCCATTTAATCCCTGCAGGTCCACTTATACCTCACCGGCGTACCGGATGAGTCAACTTAAACCCTACCGGCATCCCAGATAGGTCCACTTATACCTCACCGGCGAACCGGATGAGTCCACTTGCATACTTAAATTATTTCTAAATCTCTTTAAACATTCGAAAGCAGCAATATCATGTACTCAACATATCACTGAAACCATTAATATGAATTTTACTTAAACCATTAATAACAGTCACTCTCTATAACATTTCAAAAATAACCAATCAAATATTTTGGGCTCAAATGTAGAAAGGCAGCAGTTTGTAAAGGCATTCTAGCATAATTGCCAATTTAATATGTATAGAAAAACTCTTATAAAAATTCAAGAATACGGAATTATCACAATTTATGGAATATCAATTCACAAATAAACATTTCACAACAATACTATAATCAATTGTAAAAATGTCAATTTTTAAATAATAAGGCAGTCATTTGCACATGAATTTTACAATGTCTAAATATTCAAAACAGTAGAAAGAAATATCACAATTTTTATTAAAAAGATTATTTTTCATGATAATGAGGTCACGTGCGCATAAAATTTATCGCGCCTAAAATTCATGATAATAAGCAGAAATAATTATTTCATTTTATTTTTAAAAAGAATGGATTATTTTTCGAGACAATGAGGTCACTTACACATAAAACTGATAAAATAAAGATTCTAGACGGAAATATCACTATTTATTAAAAATAGACTATTTTTCAGGAAGACGATGTCACTTACACACAAAACTTATAAAATAAAGATCCTAGACGGAAATATCACTATTTATTAAAAATATACTACTTTTCAGGAAGACGATATCAAGAAGGAGCTTCTGATAAAAAATTTCGGTTCGAGAGAGAAGTTCACTGTGTTTCGACCAGAGAGAGATCTCAAAGTTTTGTTTTAGGGTGGGAGTGCTCACATCCCCTATTTAAATTCTTATAACGTATTATTATATTATTTTCTTACGCTCTACCTCATACCTGAGGTGTCGCGTTAAAAGCAGACATTTATCGTACGAAAACCACGTCCGCTAAAGGACGCTGCTAGCTGCAAGCAGCAGGAGGCAAAAGCGGGCAAAGGAAAAAAATAAAGGCAAAGCAAAAGTTAATCCAAAGCAAAACTTTTTGAAAATAGTGATGGTCCCCAAGGACCATCATACTCAAACAGAATATCACCTATTTATAAGCATATTTTCTCCTTTTTTCTTTCTTTTTTTTTTTTTTTTTTTTTTTTTCAAAAGTTTAGGATTGTTACATTCTTCCCCCCTTAAAGAAATTTAGTCCTCTAAATTTGTGTACCTGATTATTGAAAATATTTTTAAATTTCTCAAAAATCTTAAACCTATTGCTCTGATACCATAATTGTCACACCCCAAGAATTTACATTACTGTTATTCCTGAGATGTGACAGACACAACATATATACATCTATTGATAGGACAAATTTACAGTGGCGAGGTCTTACAAAGTAAATAAAGAATATTTAAGCAAAACTACAATATCTTCCCAAAGTTGATCTTGACGAGGACACAAATGAAACCGCAGTCATCCTGAAAAATGTTTACCATAGTTTGATGAGTTTGGCTACTCAGTAAGTGATCATCATAATCCTAAAAATAATCATGATTGAAAGATATCAATATTTTCCAAAATGAGATCTATTAACAGAAATGCATCAACAGTTTCACTTTCAATAATTGCATAATTAAGTATAATCCGAGTAATTGAAATGCTTATAATACTTTTAACGACAGTACATAATTCAAAGGATTTCACAAAATACCCTACTGGCGTCCCAAGTAGGTCGATTATATACCCCATCAGCGTCCTGATGGGTCCACTTAATCCCTATCGGCGTCCCAGATAGGTCCACTTAATCCCTACAGGTCCACTTATACCTCACCGGCGTACTGGATGAGTCCACTTAAACCCTACCGGCGTCCCCGATAGGTCCACTTATACCTCACCGGCGAACCGGATGAGTCCACTTGCATACTTAAATTATTTCTAAATCTCTTTAAACATTCGAAAGCAGCAATATCATGTACTCAACATATCACTGAAACCATTAATATGAATTTTACTTAAACCATTAATAACAGTCACTCTCTATAACATTTCAAAAATAACCAATCAAATATTTTGGGCTCAAATTTAGAAAGGTAGCAGTTTGTAAAGGCATTCTAGCATAATTGCCAATTTAATATGTATAGAAAAACTCTTATAAAAATTCAAGAATACGGAATTATTACAATTTATGGAATATCAATTCACAAATAAACATTTCACAACAATACTATAATCAATTGCAAAAATGTCAATTTTTAAATAATAAGGCAGTCATTTGCACATGAATTTTACAATGTCTAAATATTCAAAACAGTAGAAAGAAATATCACAATTTTTATTAAAAATATTATTTTTCATGATAATGAGGTCACGTGCGCATAAAATTTATCGCGCCTAAAATTCACGATAATAAGCAGAAATAATTATTTCATTTTATTTTTAAAAAGAATGGATTATTTTTCGAGACAATGAGGTCACTTACACATAAAACTGATAAAATAAAGATTCTAGACGGAAATATCACTATTTATTAAAAATAGACTATTTTTCAGGAAGACGATGTCACTTACACACAAAACTTATAAAATAAAGATCCTAGACGGAAATATCACTATTTATTAAAAATATACTACTTTTCAGGAAGACGATATCAAGAGGGAGCTTCCGATAAAAAATTTCGGTTCGAGAGAGAAGTTCACTGTGTTTCGACCAGAGAGAGATCTCAAAGTTTTGTTTTAGGGTGGGAGTGCTCACATCCCCTATTTAAATTCTTATAACGTATTATTATATTATTTTCTTACGCTCTACCTCATACCTGAAGTGTCGCGTTAAAAGCAGACGTTTATCGTACGAAAACCACATCCGCTAAAGGACGCTGCCAGCTGCAAGCAGCAGGAGGCAAAAGCGGGCAAAGGAAAAAAATAAAGGCAAAGCAAAAGTTAATCCAAAGCAGAAGTTTTTGAAAACAGTGATGGTCCCCAAGGACCATCATACTCAAACAGAACATCACCTATTTATAAGCATATTTTCTTCCTTTTTTTTTTTTTTTTTTTTTTTTTTTCAAAAGTTTAGGATTGTTACACCCATCCAAGCATTGTAAGCAAATAATAATGCGTTGTCCATTGGAGTAGGCGTAAATATTATGTCCATAAACACCAAAATACACAGGCACTGACATGCACCATAACAAACACGTTCAAGGGCATACTGGCGGGAGAAGAGATGTTTATCTTTAGGGGATTGAGAAATATGTAATTTGATAAAACGTCATTTCAAGAACCCCAAGACCCACAGTAAATTGTGGTTCTTTTGCTAGAGAAACTCTTTGGATGGCTTGGAATCTAGGTGTGGAGCAGACTATAGAGTTTTTTGAGTATTGATTTTGGACCTAGTGAGAGTGGAACTCTAGAAAATGTAATGTGACACCCATTACCCTAACCCTGGCTGCCTCTTCTTAGCGTTGATTTTTTATTTGATTTTGATATTTGAAGCTCAAAAAATGGTACATACCTTCGTGATATATAAGTTATTGAAGTGGAAAGTTCAAAAAATATGTTAATGAAGCATTTTATAGCTTGAAATGTTTTTTTTTTCCTAAATTCATGATTGTTGAGATCAAAATGATCAATTTACGGGTTTTTATGCTATTAAAGCAATATTAAATAAAAGCAGCAACCAATATTATCAAAATCGGACCGCCCATTGAAAAGTTGAAGAGTTCGGTCTAGTTGAAACTACTCTGATCATTAGTTGAATTTGTTGGATGTGATTGTAAATATATAAAGAAATATATGAATAATAGTTTAAAAATATAAAATGTATTAAAAAAATTGTCCAACTTTATTTAGGACCCGGTTTTTATGTAGCCAAACCCTTATATACAGAAATGCAGGGGCCCTCTTAATAAATTGAGATGGATAGTAAAACTTAATTTTTAAGGATTTGTAATCTCTAACATGAAGATCATGAATATGAAAATAATAATAATAATAATACTAATTAAAAATTAGAAATAATAAATGTAGTAAGAAAACTTTTGGACCGTTAGTTTCCATTGTTTTTAGATGGAACACCTACTTGAAGATGGATGCCTCACACTTTCTAGACTGCATATGTAGAAATGCGGTCCAACAAAAACTGAATGGTCAGACTGGCCAAAATTGGACAAAGACTAGTTTTTTACTCAAATTACCAAACTGGCCAACACAACAATCTGATCGAGGGACTGTCTTCGAATTTGTCTGAAAAGCACCTTGGGCATTATAAATATCTACGATGGCTCTAAAATCAATTTTCAATACCAATTATAAAATTTAAAGCTAAAAAAGTGATATAGATCTTGCAAATCCATACACACTTATTTCAAAGGTGAAATGGATGGTTTACATACCGGTACAGTTTGTATAAAGCTGAGGCTCTAAATAATCAAAATAAAGCACATCCTCAAAATAGTATTGAGAAATGTGGTTTCAATAATGAAAATTTATGTGATAATCTTAAAATATCGTTTCATCTCTAATTATAAAATTTAAAATTTAAAAAATATTGTAGATCAGGCGGATCCATGAAAACTTGAAAATCTTACAAAATTGACAGTAAAAAAATGCATTACCTGATGCACTATTTTCAAAACTTGAAATCCATTTTTTTTTCTCATGTCCGTGCATCTTGAGGTGGAGATGATCAAATTGAGGATGCTTGTGCATCAAACTAACCCCTTCGACTGAAATTTTTGAGGTGCGATCAAATTTGATTGTTTAGAGCCTCGCACTCACATAAACGTTTTTCTATTATAAATCTTTATTATGGCTATAAAATCAAGTTTCAATACCAACTATAAAATTTGAAGCCAAAAAAAAAAAAGTGGCACAAATGGTAAGGTTAAGAAGATAAACTTGAAGGTTTTCCGACTCCAATCTTTTTATAAATTTTGAAGTCAGGTTTCACTTATTTTGATAGTGATCCAGCCCTATCAAATTTAAAAAAATGATTATTTCACCTACAAGTTGAAAAAGTAGGTGCCCGAATCCGAAAAAGACAACACCCTTCCTTCGTTAAAGAATCTGGTGGTATCCCAACACAGTTCGTCTCCCTCTTCACCAGAGTCCTTCCTACTTCATCCCCTCTCTAACCACTTCGCACAACACCCCCACTCTCTCTGAAGTCCTGCCAACCTTTCAACCTCTCTCTCTCTCTCTCTCTCTCTCTACTCCCTCCAACCTTTCATCATCTTCTTGCTCATCTCTCGATCCAGGTCTTAAAAAGCAAGCCCCCTGTAGCTTGGCTCCTTGCATCTCTCTCTCTCTCTCATGGCATATAAAACACTGATCACCGTCTTCCTCATTTCCGCAGTCCCACTGGCTATTCTTCTCGCTCTAGAAATCAAATCCCCATCGAACGCCACCTCTTACCCCTACCAAAGCCAGGGCTGGTTCAGGGAATGCAGCAAATGGGACGATCACGACCGTCGATTCATAGTCTCCTTCATGGAAGGCGGCATCGGTCAGATTTCCGTGCCGAAAAATGAAGAATCGCGGTCGCCGTTTCTCAAAGAGGATCTTCTCGTCAAAGACGCCGACCTTGGAGGGAATGGGACCCTTGGATTAAGGATCGACCGGCCCAGAAATCGGCTCGTCGTGGCCGTTGCTGACGTCTGGGGGAACCGGTTTGGCGCGGTCGCCTCGTACGATTTGTCCACGTGGCGGCGACTATTCCTCACAGTTCTCGCGGGGCCAGGTAAGAAAATCTGAAAGAGAATCTTGGGTAAGATTTTTTCCAGAGTTTCATTGCCCTCTTACCAGTCGTAGGACTTATATCTACCTATTGCTTCCCTCTTTATCATCCAATTTTTAGATGGACTTAATCTTTTAGGTATATATAAATTTTAATAAAATGAAATAAATTTTAAATGCTAAAACATAGTTTTTGGAAAAAATCTCCGATCATTGATTTTACTTTTAATTTAATTGGAAAGACCACAATTCCATATCCATTTTCCCTCTTTGAGATGGATGTTTGGTACCTCAGGAGACACAAATGCAGTTATGCATCCACTGCCGATGCATAAACTACTTTTCCACCAGCATAAATCACCTAATTTTTGGATAAAAACTCATATATATATATATAAATATATATTTTGAGTATTGCCTGGGCCTCGGCAGTAGTATCGTAAATTGTAAGTATCATGGTGAAGTCTAAGGCTCCATTCTAAAAAAAAAAAAAACAGAGCCTAAATCCCACCGAGTTATAACTTTTAGTTAGAAAAGGGATTGGGGTCGTGGTGCTAGCACCTCCACACCCAATTACCGCATCGTGGTATCCAATCCATTCCGATCATTGACACTCCCAATTTAACACCTTCGAAATGTAACTCCCTAACCTATTGAAAAATACAACGGAAAACTTTTCATCCTTAGTACTTTTGCCTAAAGAGTAAGCAAGCAATTTGATCATGTAGGCTGTGGACTGGGACTAGGTTCATGAGAAACTGGGGCTTAATTTGTCAGTATCTCCAGGGAAATTTATTTATATACGTATGAGGGATGAATTATTTAACACTTTACCCATTCATTCAAAAGTATTCCAACTCACGACAATTAGTTAACTATTTAACCAGAAGTATTCCAACTCACGACCATATGTTTTTTTTAGGTATTTTAACATCAAATTAAAAGACATGGGTAAAATGTTAAATAGGCAATCTCCTATAGAAATTTGACAAATTCTCTATATTTTAGACCAAAATTCTATAAGAGACTGTATGTGTGGTACAAATGATTAAATATTGTTTGGTATTTCCTATGTTTGTAATTGTGTGATGTGGAATCCCAGTAGCGACTCCAAACCTTATCATAATTTTCTTTTTTAGTATTCAGACCTTTCAAGATTTGATACAATGAGATATGGTGGGAATTGGAAGCATGTGAAATTTTCCTTGTCCATCACTAAAAATGATGGTGTAGAAGTTGTTCTTTTTCCTAGTGCCTTGCCACTATCTTAATCCAAAGTGGAAGTGCATAGTCGTAACATTAATGTTTATTTCGTGTGAAAATATTTTCTAAATAATGTTTTCATGTGAAAGAATTATTTAATGTGGTTAGATGTGGAAATATTTTCACACTAATTGGTTTCAGGGCATCTTTTCATACCAATTGGTTGGTGTGAAAATATTCCAACACTTAACCACATTAAGGAACTAAATGTGCTCAAGTGAAAGAACAGGCCAACCATGCCATCCTTGGTTGAGATGTGCGGTGAAGATGATCCGATTTATTCAAACTATACATCAAAAGTGCATATATTCTGTTTATTTTGCCTTTTGCTTACATGAAATGCAACCACTTTGTTGCTTTATTTAAGGATAATGTGAGTTATTTTTTTGCAATGCATTAGTATTAGCCATTTTCAAAAAGGTGTGGTTTTTTGAGGCTTAGGCTTCACTTCAAAAGTAACGTTGCACCATAGGTTTCTGTTAGAAGTTGCATTTTTTTTGGTACTAGAATCTCTTATGGAGGCATACAAATCAATTTTAGCCCTTGATCACAAAATTTGAAGTTCCAAAAATAGTATACATGAAGTGGTTAGAGATCAAAGGGAAAAAAACAAGGGATTGTATAAAGTGATCATTTATCTTTTGTACAAAGAAGTCACAACTACATTTATCTTTTGCACAAAGAAGTCATAACTATTCCCGCTCATTAAATGTCAAATTGAATGGCTTAGGGTGAGCCACGAAGTCCGAGATTAGTTCTCGTGGTCAGCCTTCGAAGAAAGAGGTATGTGGTGCAATGATGGGGACTCCAATCGAGTAATGTATGTCATGTGTATAAGGTGGTACCAATGAGTATGTCTGTAATACACAAAACTATATTGTGGAGATTCAATGCTAATGAACTAGCTGTTCAAGTTTATCCTAATTCTCCTAGCAAGTTGGTTCCAAAAAAAATTCACAAATAAATACATCACACGATCTGGAAAGTCTCCTTCCCTTAACCATATGGGTCATTTGGCAAAAAAGAACTGGGAGGTCAAAAGAAGATTACAAGCAATCATTCCAAAGAGTTGAGATAACTTGGATGATTGAAAAAAGCATCACAAATACTATGTTTCTAAGGGCTGAGAATGGGTCGGATCGACACTAGGGTCGGGGCACTTGAGTTCTGAGCCCGAGTCAGGAACTTTCATACTCCCGAGTTCATAAGAAACTTGGCTGAGTCCTTCAAAATTTAACAATAAAATTTTTAAGAATTGGTGAGACTTGATTGATTTCCGCAATTTTGATTCCAAACATTTCCTGACTTGGCGGCCCATCGAGTCTGAGTAACTCAGGTGAGTCCAAATCAGGCACGCCGAGTTTTTCAAACGCTGCTCTCTCATGGTTGCATTTTGTTTTTTACACGTCAGTGCTAATAAACAATTCCATTCACACACTTTCTTCAATGTTGCAGAGGATGGAGAATCGTTGGCAGATGATGTTGCTGTAGATGAGGAAGGAAATGCCTATGTGACGGATGCCAAAGGAAATAGGATATGGAAGGTTGGGCCAAAGGGTGAGCTGCTATCCACCATAATGAGCAAAGCTTTTAGTGAGAGAAAAGAGTGGTATTATAACTTGGTGGGACTCAATGGAATAGCTTACCATCCCAACGGCTACTTGCTGGTGCTCCACACTTCAAGTGGTGCTCTCTTTAAGGTTGACATAGCAACTGAGGAAGTCACTAAGGTTGTTTTAGTGAGAGGTTCATTGATCACCGGCGATGGTATTGAGCTTCTCTCCCCAACTAAGTTGGCGGTGGCTGGGGCTGTGCCTTCTTGCCGAGTGGTCACGAGCTCGGATGATTGGGTGACGGCGGCTGTGGTTGAGAGATATATGGGGCCCATGCATAGGTTTGCATCTTCGGTGACTGTGAAGGATGGCAAGGTTTATGTGAATCATTTATTCGGGTTGGGCCTTTGGCAAAGGAAGCATTTGATCACCGAGGCTGTGTTTTCACCCCTGTAATTTCTAGGTCTAGATTGTTTAGAAGAGAAAAGTGATTTGGTCGGTATTCATGTTTTCTTGTTTAGTGTTACTGAACATTTTAATGGAAAAACTGGGCTTATAATTGGAAAATAGAAATTGAAAGCCTCATGATAGCTATGTTTTATGCTTGCATATAGGCTTCAACTAGTTACCAGTCATGACTTGTTGGGGGCCAAGCCCAAGTTTGGGGTAGATTCGACCAAGTAAAGTAGATCCTGCTCTAATAACAACAAAAGCTCTTTTTCATTCTTTCATATACCAAGGGATTTCAGTTGGAAAAGAAGATGTTCTATAGCACTTTATTTTTGTTTGATTCGAATTCATAATTGTTTGAATTGTGTAATCTCCAACTATAAATATTGGTAACCAAACCAAAGCAATTTGATTTGATTATAATTCAATTTGTGACGATCGTAGGTGGAAAGTTCATTTTTTGGGGGCGAATGATGGATTGTTAGTATGGATGCTTTAGAAGATATAATTGGAGGTTATTTATGGTTAGGTTTCATATGTATACTTGGTGGAATATGGCATATCTTAATCAAACTTTTTGCGTGGGTTCTTGGCGCGCTTAGTCCTCAAACAAAACTACAAAAAGATGTAGGGAACTAGTGCTACTCGGCTAGTTCCTGAAAATTTTTAGTTGGACTCAGTCTGACTGACACACACAGGTCCGATTTGGACTCCATAAAAGAATGGGAGGGAAGTCCTTGTAATTTTTTGCTTTATTTTATTAATGATCAGTCGAAGCAATTCTGTTGCTCATTGCATTGATCTCTGATCTATTCTCCATTCCAATGAAATAAGTTATGGTTTTAAAACAAATTGGATCAGTCCTTGTAAATGCTGACTTCCTAGGCTTTTAGAACAGGTTATAACCATCTTTATAACATAATAGCCCCAAATATTATACTGGAATAAACTATGGTTTCTTTTCTCCCTATGGCTTTCTCTAACATAGTGTTTCATCCCTTTTTATTCCGGTCTGTCAGTATATTAAGTTTCTAAGTATTTATAAGTTTGTTTTTTTGGAACAGATTAGATGGTTATCTAGTTTAACTATCATATTAGCCAGTTGTGATTGGTTCAAGCCATAAGAGCAGAACAGGAGACGAAAAACAAAGTCCAAGTATGGGGATTTGGCTGGACATAGTGGCTCAAAATTATGAGAAGTCATGCATGTTCACAATAAAATTTTTAAATAAAGTGCAAAAAGAAGTATTACATTTAATGCTATTGCATCTAATTTGTAAGCCAAGACTGACTCTTCCCATGCATGTGAGCAGTTTAAAATTAATTGGAAAATTTAAAGACATGTATAAAAAGATCGCTAATAACACATGGAGTTCAAAATATCACCTTGCACTAGGGCTAAGTGTTGGGTTTGGTGAAAGCTAATTCACTACATCCATATTTTCTTCTAAAGATTAAGGACATTATGGAAAATAGAAAATGTACTTTCTTGTTTTATAAGAGAGTGAAAGATGACATAATATCCATCCTTTGAGGGTCATCCACTTGAGGATTATGGGAATAGATCTCCAATATGGAGATGGGTCTTCAAGAGAGAAACATGACCTCCGAGAAAGAGGCGATATTCCCATGAGTTTTAGGATGGTTAACTTTTACTTCTAAATAGAGAAAATCTCTATGTTGTTGTCGATGTTATCTTTCCAGTAGCGGTATTGCGGTGGAAAATAGGTTGTTGATTGACGGTGTAGCTCGGTCTGGAGAGCAGGTTTAGAAGGAAATATCGGTAACGGTCTTTTACCGATATTTAGAGATATGTATTATCTCTTGTAACCTAAAATTGTAATCTTCATTGTGATAGTGAATTTTTAGTCTCCGAGGCCGTGGATGTAGTCCTACAGGGTGAACCATGTAAATCGTGTGTTGTTGTGGTGTGCCTACAATTGGTATTAGAGTACAAGGTACGGGGTTATGGCTTGCATTAATAAAATGATGAATGATAGAGTTTGATGGATACATGGCTTGAGGTGGAGAAATATGGAGGCAAAGTGTTTGTGAAAATTCTACAATGGAGGCAAGTGAGAAGAAACCAAGAAATATCCATGGTTTGAGGTGGAGAAATATGAAAGCAAAGTATTTGTGAAAAATCCACAATAGATGCAAATGAGAAGAAATCAAGAAATCTATTCAATGAAGGTTGTCAAGGCAATTGTGATGACTTTGCTATCAAGGTGAAGATTGTTGGGTTTAGTGATAGCCAAATCACTATACCCATATTTTTTTTCTAAAGATTAAGGGTATTATAGAAAATAGAAAATTGACTTTCTTTGCTTTATAAGAGAGTGAAAGATAACATAATACCTATCATTTGAGGGTCACCCTTTTAGGATTTATGAGAATGAGAGACACTGCCTCCGAGAGAGAGGCGGTATTCCCATGAGTTTTGGGTTGGTTAGCTTTCCAGTAGGGGTATTGCGGTAGAAAAGAAGATGTTGATCAATGGTGTTGCTCGGTTTGAAGAGCAGGTTTAGAAGGAAAGATCGGTGATGATCTTTTACCGATATTTAGAGATATGTATCGTCTCTTGTAACCCAAAACTGTAATATTCTTTGTGATAGTGGATTTCTAGTTGCTGAGGCCATGGATGTAGCCCTACAGGGTGAATCACATAAATCGTGTGTTGTTGTGATGTGCTTTTTATGTTTATTTTTTTTTTTACACTCGATTTATAGTTGTATTAATCTACTTCGCATTTGGCCAATTGAGTACACGATATTTGGGTGGGATCTCCGGATTTGAGATTTTCGGTTCCACAAACTAAGGGATTATTGAGATCCCTACACTAAGTACTTGCGACCTTAGGAGTACATAATATCGGCTTGAAGGGGAAAATATCAAGGAGTACATAATATCGGCTTGAAGGGAAAAATATCAAGGAGTACATAATATCGGCTTGAAGGGGAAAATATCAATGAAACGATGTTGACTATTTTTATCGGATACTTCCTAAGAAATTTAAATTGCCTTCCTGTGCTGTCAGGCTCCTTAAATTGTACAAAATTAATTTCTGTGTCATTTTCAGAGTCCTGGTGCTAATAAAGACATAGGGTTGATAGATTATCCACCACCCCTTTGCTAACCATTAGCGTACTTGCCTCTTTCCAAAACTTACCTCAACGGTTAGTTTACCGCTTTTGATTTACTACCTCTTAAACGCGTACTTACCTCGTTCCAAAACTTATATTATCGGGCCTCAATGGTTAGTTTACCGCTTTTGCTGTTTCTATTTTCCGGTTAAGGAGTTAAACATCCCATACACACCTGAGGTTGCACTACTATCCATCAAATTTCTGGTTCCCTTCATCCAATCGTCCATCCAAAGTTCATAGGATCTTGATTGAATGCGTCGAAGTGGAATGCATGCTTAGTATAGGGTTGTACACCGGGATTCTTTCTTTGCCCTGCATTGCATTATTGTAGTAGCATATCACCGCACCATTCAATGTACCCCTGTTAACTCTACCCATCTCCTATTGTCTAGAAACTTTACCTCACGCTTGTAAACTCTAGCAGCATTTAAGATGCCAGAGAGTAGAGTCTGGGACAGTAGAAACCTTCTCTTCTCTTGTGATGAGGATAGCAAATGCGCAGATGACGAGGAGGGCTCAACACAACACAACACATTGGGCTCGGATGAAAGGAGAAGAGAGGAGATGAAGCCATGATTTAGAAACGCAAACGCAAACGCAAACGCAAATGAACCGGCTAATAGATTTGATTGGGAGCGAAGGCCCAAATACCTTCACATACAAATGGAACATCCCGCCTTTTTTGGCAGCAAGGGTTGATCTCCTTTCTTGATCTACTTGAGCATGAATTAATTATCACATAAAATTTTAAGAATGAGAAATTTTATTAATTAATGTAAAAATTATAATTTAATTTCCTATTTTCGTTTGTTATCAAATAAATGCTTGTATGATCTCAAAGATGGCTGACCATTTTTTGAATTCAAAATAAGTAACATCGTGGAAAGAAGCTTCGAAGCATCTACTAGAACCCAATAGAGCATGACATGGAGCACCATGTCTAATCTTCCCGGGTGTGCAAATAAGCCAACAAAATGCTGTTGGCTCTGCCCTATTCCCTAAGGTCTATGGGTTTGTTTAAGGAGTTCATGAGGTATAAGCCAACTGTGGTTGTGTTGGATCGATATCTAATATGGAAGAAAATTGGATGATTGTGACGATGACGTGCATCTCTAGAGATGGAAAACTCTGTTGCAGCATTGTCGCCACCGCTAATTATCTCGAGATAAAACTTAGGAACACTTGTTGCTAGGAAATGCTACCTAGACTGTTAAAGAGGGCTTCAGAAAGCAATTATCGGTTATGGAGACACCTACGAAGAATTCCATATGCATCGTTGGTTGTAATAACATTCAAATGCACACGAGGAACATTCAAATAAGAAGATAGATGGAAGACGAGCACTTACTGTGAACATAATACTAACATTGTATGTTGGCAGGGTACAATCACCTGCAAAATGAGTGATAAATGTGGCCCATTTGATCTAGATACGAGATTGTGTGGTTTGTATCGACAAGGATAAAGAGATTTGTAACTGGCCAGTGAACAAAATAACTTCACAGGTGAATTATAAAAGAAGAAGCATCCTTTCTTTTACTTTTGAAAATCGTTGTTTCAAGTTTCAAATTGTTATGTTTTATATATATATATAAAAGCTTCTTATCGGTCTTTACCATAAAGTTGGCCATCCCAAAAAACAATACAATTGAACTAGGCAATCATGGGGCAGTAGGAAACCAAATCGACTTTCTTGGGTGCGGGATCGAGCAAAGCAAGCGTGCACCTAGTTTTCACAGCACTACTACACTCACTCTAGTTTAGTTTTCTTCGCTGCTAGCGTGCTCAGCAAACAAGTATTTATTGACTTGTGTGTACGTATTTCCTATAGGATTGCGATTCTACCATATATGTCTTTCATTAGACCTTTATAACAGCGATGCTGAACATTAAATACAATGGGCCAAAAACACCATACGTTTTGATACAATTATCTATTGTATGACACCTTAACTTTTTATTAGAAAAATCCCCAGCTAGTTGCAAGGTACTTACCAAAGTTCCCCGCCGGGCCGAGCCGAGCGTAGTGCTCGATTCGAATGAGACTTGCAGTTTCATTTTCCCAATCGAATAAAGAGAGGCCTCTCGCCTTGCCATATCGATATTATGGTAAGAGCTCTATTCTATAGTAAGAAAATAACTTTTTTTTTCCACTTCAATTGCACTTGAATCTCACTGATACAACCTTTTTTTTTTCCAGGTTGAAGCCAAAAAAAAAAAGCAAAAAAAATAACTTTTCTTCTTTTAATTTCACTTGATCATTTGAATCTCACTGATATAATTTTTTTTCTAGGTTTGAAGCCAAAAATGCAAGGGCATGGCAGATATCGCATTTCTTTGGAAACCAAAGAATGACATGTCCCAGAAGGAAATGAAATCGTATTTGATATATATTATTCAAAGAAAGGGTAGGCATGTTGTACTTTTCAATATGTATTATTAAAAAAAAAATAGGCATGTTCCTTGAAGATCGTATTTGATATATATTATTCTAAGAAAGGGTAGGCATGTTGTACTTTTCAATATGTATTTGATATAAAATATTCAAAAAAAGGCAGGCATGTTGGACTTTAAAATTGTATTTGATATATATTATTCAGAAAGAGTAGGAATGTTATGTTGGACTTTCAATAGGCTCTCCGTTGAATAATATCCTTGAAGGTTGCATCCCAATGGTTTTTGGTGTTTCTCTTTTAGAACTTAGAAGGTCACATCCAACTTTATATATTTAGATAGGGTAAAATTATAGATATCTCCTAAAAATGAACTTTGTTGACACAATACTTGTATCACAATCTAGACTTAAACAAAATTTGTTTATTGCTATTACCTTTTCAATCAAAAAGAAATTAAGATACATTTTTCCTCTCTCTACCCGCTCTCTCTACTGGCTAAAAATCTGACATGTGATCAGCTTTTTTTATTCTCTCTCCCTGTCTCCCTCTCTCGATCTACATTGTCGAAAAGTAAGATTAAGACTTTATAGCACATGGTGAAGATGGTACATAGATCATATTGAGTAAAAAAATTTCTTAGATCTACGAAACACATCTTAAGCAATGTAATGGTCATTTATCGTAATAAAAATAAGCCTGATGCATAGTCAAAGCTGAAAACTAACTCATAATTTAAATCTACTATTGAAAATTTTAGGTTCTTAATGGGAGAGGGTGCCCTAGGTTAACTTGCATAAACACCATTTCCCTCTCTCTACGTGTTTGAAAATCTTTGACATATCAACTAGTACTACTCTCTCGACCTTCTTCTTGGTGGTTTTTTTTTTTTCTTTCATTTCAGTTCCCAGTTCACTTCTATTACTTTCACTCTACCCGCCTTTTTTCATTTCACTTCACTTCCCAGTTCACTACTATTACTTTCTCTCTACCCACCCTTTTTCATTCATTTCACATCTATCAGCTTGCAGACATGGTGGATTAGTTGAATAAGAGAGATATTATTTCAAATCATTAAGGACTTCAAAAATTGATAAATTCCATATGTAGCCAGGGTCAATGCCTTCTTGTACCACAGAAACAACACATTGCGTGGCTGTTTAACGCACCAAAGACATCCAAACCTAGCCCAAGTTTCTCTTTTTTTTTTGGATACTGAACCAAACCTAACCCCAAGTTTCTCCTTTTTTTTTTTTCTGGATACTAAGCCGAGGTGTGAGCTGCAACCCCATCCATCTAAAAGAAAACAAAGTACAGATTCTGCTTACTAGAAAAGCATCAAAACACAAAGTTGATGAATACTGAGGGCCCAGCTTTTGCTTATACTCATGAGTTATATGCCAAGAGCCATCCCAAGCAAAGTTAATAATCTAGAATATTTTCATGGAAGGGATATAACGCAACACTTATAGCAAAAAGAAATGGTTCTATAACTCCATCAAACAAACCCTGGTTGTAAGAAAACAGGAAACATACTGATGCTACTAGCCATTTTGAAAACATCACACATAAAAGTAATGCGAGAGAGAGTCATTAAAAAAAAAAAGTGATACAAGAGCCAAGTTCTCATTCTTTTTACTCAATCAAGTGAACACGTTGTCTGCATATGCAAATAGAGAGATGCGCATCATGACCATTTATTGTAAGTCATGACTTTAGATTCAACTTGGCCTGTGTACGACTCAAACTATGTGGCCTGCTAAAGTTATCCAATGAAAAATCTGTTTAGTTCGCTAAATATCCCTAGCTACACCCATGTCCCTGGAACTCGGTCCTTGAGTTTAACTCCTCCAATGAACACAAATTATGCTAAAACTAAGCAAATATACCAATTGGCATGTATCATTTGTTGTGATGTCTGGCATATTTATAATCAATCAACATATAAAAACTAATAGCCTTATCAAAAAAAAAAAAACAGTTAAAATATAAAATTATAAAGTTAAAGTGCACGAAACCCTTTAGCTAGAAGAAAACTGACAACGAGAATGTACACAAGAGACTCAAAGGCATCTCAGTTATCACCATGCTATCCCAATACCCAATCTCGGATCGAAAATAGAAGACTTGGATGAATCCAAAATCCGAAGGAGGTTCGTGGCCAAAGGTAAAGATGCTAGAGTATGAGTTATTTTGAAATATACCAATTGTACTTAAAATGACGCTAATGCTAAGAAGGAATCCCCAAGCGTTTCTAGATATATTAGTGAAAATAATCGACCCAATACACCTAGTCAATTGGAATTGAAAAAACTCTGTCGTTATTGTACGAACTTATAAAATATACCCTAGCAATTATAAAAAGAAGACTATCAAAGTATTAAAGAAAAATGCGTATCAGAAAGTACATTCAATACCATGAATAGGAGGCATCACTCCGTCTCTCTCTCTAAGATGTATCTAGGGCCATAAAAGCTCGAAGTGTCAAAACTTGAAGCATTTAATTCAACATGAACTAATTGGAAATTGCCCCAAAAGGTGGCGGCAGAAGAAAAGTATTGCTAGTCCAAAAGTGCATGATCCTAACATAACTTTACATTAATCAGTAAAGAGTT